>CM068743.1:127811764-128279750 GCA_035084275.1 Hydrolagus colliei
TCTACCCCCACCCCAGTCATCAGTAGAGATGCGATTTGGTTTCAATCAACTATTCTTTGTGAAGGTCTCACTCATTTATTTGCAAGGAAGGTCTCAATTATGCTGTCGTCGCATCATTTATGAATGTAAATGAGGCAACTGCACTACACAGTGAAGGTCAAGCATTAGCTCCCTGCACTGTACATTCTCTCCTGTCCTGTAATGTAAAAGCTATTTTGATGTCCTTTCTTCTTGTGTAAAAGTTCTGCCACCACAAAGGAGAAGGAAAATTCTGTCCTTCTTAAAAAATTAAACCAGCTAAATATTTGGGGATTTGTTTTTTTGATCAGCCGGCTGTCTGACACATGCAGTAACCCATGAGCATGCTTAAGAATACTGTATCCAAACCAAACTGAGATTTCCATGCATCCCCACCGACACATGAAAATCCCAGAAAAAGATTGTTGAAATGGAATGTGCACTCTCTCCCTAGAGGGACAGATCCTGCTTACCTAATTCCAGAAAGTATTAGGGACAGGTTGCCAAGGCTTGGGGCAAGGCTTGGGGGACCTCAGAGTGTGTGTTGGGGGTACTGCTGGGGTCTAACCAGCTAAAACCACATAACTTGCCATTGATTTTGCTGTTTGGGAAGCTTTCATGCTGCTTATCCAGTTTGGACCACCCTACCCATTAGGGCATTGGTTTGTAGGGTTAAAGGGAGCTGAGTGGGATAACTCCCTGCCCCCAGTGACTGGTCTACACTTCCAGGTTCTTCCAATGAGCCAGGTGTGTGCAATTGGCTGCTGTGTTTCGCCCACTAATATTCAGTCAATTCACTTTACAGTATATTCTATGAAGCGCTTTGAGACGTCTAAAAGGCGTGAAAAGAGCTATATCAAATGCAAGGATTATTATTATTATTATATAGTGCTTTTCACGTCTTCTAATGTTTCATAGCAGTTCACAGAATAGACTGTAAACTGAATTGACCATATTTGTGGGCGAAACACAGCAACCAATTGCGCACAGTGGTATCCTGCAAACAGTCGTGGATTTAAATGACCAATTTATTAATGGTTTGTTGCCCCAGACACAGTATTCATGTGTTTGGAGTATGGAATTTCTCCTGGTGTCCTGGCCAACCATCCCCATCAATCATTTATATAATAAATAATAATAATCCTTGCATTTGAGTTAATGATTTACACGTCTTCTAGACATCTCAAAGCACTTCACAGAATATACTGTAAAGTGAACTGTCTTGGATTGTCGTGGCCAAGACTGTCATGGATTGAAGTGACTAATTTATCATTGTTTTTGCAGTCACTTCATGATTGTTTGTAGAAAATTTCTGTGCTCTAATTGGTGGCCCCATCAATTTAACATAAATAATGCAAAAAATAATTTATTGTTTTAGTGTTTTTTGTGCAAAACTCCACAAAATTCGATTAAAGAAATTTATTGTGAAAATTGTATATAAAAGGCTCAGACAAATGGCTCAAATATCTCCAAGCAGTTTTTGTAGTTATGAAACACTGCATTGCAATGGTGTTTTCGGTCATCATCCCCAAAATACACAATCAGGCAACTACACAGTTTAGTATATCCTATGGATAGCATTGGGAAATCCTCCAGATGTGAAAGCTAATCTGCCAAATGTAAAGATTATTATTATTTTAAGTGTAAATTGTTGTTCTGTCACGTGACCAGGATTCATACTGCTGCTCCCACTGCCTCCTAGTGTGAAACTAATGTTTCACCCCCAAACATAGAGTGAATTCACTTTACAGTACTGTATATTCTGTGAAGCACTTAGAAAAGCTCTGTATCAAATGCAAGGATTTTTAAAATTAAAGTTACTGTGAGAAGTAATGCAGTCCAAAACAAATATTTGAACACTGCCTTGAACAAATTAAATATGAATAAACCAAAAATAAACTCAATGAATGAACACAGTCAACCTCACTCTCATAGCTGAGGATATTTTACCTGAGAGAGAAAAAAATCTCTCGACCACTTTGTGCACCAAATGTATTTATATCTAACACTGACCTATTGATATATATTTTACAAAAGTGAGCTTGACATAATTTAGGCAGGTAATATCACTTCAACTACCCTCACCCACTCACTTTATTTTTGAAGCCACCCAGCCAGATGTTTTTCACCTCCCTGTTAGGAAAACAAGCCATTCAGCTGCTTGATAGGTTGAGCAGCAAAACGTTTGCTCCTCTGAAGAGGTGAGGGGCAGCATGAAATTCTCAGTGAGCAGCTTTCTATCCCAGTGGGAGGCCTCACTTAGAGACCCTGCAAGGAACTAACTGAGCTCATCATGCATGCATGCACGAACGCAATGCTCCAACAAGCTGGAGCCTATGTTATCCCTGGAGCTGAGCCCAAAATCACACAGGAGGGAGGTCACTGCCTTAACCACTAAACTACCCAGTGCCATCTGGTTTACTGAAAGTTGTTTGGATTTGCAGGTTTATTTGCAGTTATGGTCCAGTGAATGCTGTGTTGTGTTGAGGTCATTTATACTATCTGTACCAGAGATTGTGTGAATGCCTCAACCTTTCTGGAGCATCATCTATTTGATGGGAAAGCACTTAACCCAGTCCAGGAGCCAGTGTATGGTTGCTACATAAAAAGCATGGTGTAGTTTGGGGAATATCACAGAGGGGGTCCTCTGTTAGAAGGGACTCAGTGATGCATGCTACATCTATATGTAGAATCGTGCAAGAAACTTGTAAAAAAAACTAAGAACCATGAAATAAAGTTAAAGCAGGCCAATGTTAGTCTCTTGATCAAATTTTGATACAAGCATATTTTATGGCAGTTTTAACAAAATGTGAATTTCTTTGATTTTTTTTATCAATAATAATCCTTGCACTTGATATATCGCCTATAACATCAAAATGTCTCAAAGTACTTCACTAGCTGTCAAGTGGAGTGTGTATTTGTAGACAAGTTGTTAATGTTTGCACATGAATTCCAACAAATTAAATGATTGACTAATTTTATCAGGACGATTCTTGCCTTTTTCATCAGGTGCAGAAAAGTGCCAGCCAAACAACATCTCTCACTTCAAACAATGATTACTTCACTCACCTGAATTTGCCCTGCACAATCCTGAACCTATGTTCCATTTTTGTACAGCTGCCTTATATTTTTCTAACTTTCATTTAAGATTCCTTTCAGTTACCTATTTTCAAGGCTTTAAAGCCCCAGCTTATCTATTTGATTATTGTTCATTGCTCATCTCTCTAAAGCTGAAGGAATCAAATCTTGTTCTCTTCCTTGTACTGCCTTTGGGGCCTCCAGGCCCTTCATATTAGTGACCGGAACTGTATGCACTACTCCAGGTGTAACATAACTAAAGCACTAGCATTGGTGTCTGAATTTAGTCGGTTTGGCAATGGAGTCAGCCTCAGTTTGCCAAACACTTCAAGAATTTGAAAATAACTTGAGTGTTCTTCTTGAGAAGAAAAGTTCCAAAGTGTATGTCGGTCCATCGGCAACAACAACAACTTGCACTTATAGAGCACCCTTCACGCAATGTAGCACCTGAACTGTGGAGGAGCCTGGCACTGAGAAGGGGAGGGTTACATGAGCACGGTCGAAGAGGAAGGTATGATCTGAAAATTGGAAAGGAGTGGGCAAGCAATTGGGTGGGAGGGGGTCGAGGCAGAAGGTGGTGGGTTGCATCTGGGAGATGGTGATCGAGAGGGAGAAGGGAGAAATAGGGGCAAAGGAGAGTAGGGTCAGGTAGTGGTAGGAGCTGTGAGGGAAGGAGTGACATAGAAGGCAAGGGCGGTGATGGTGAGGGTGAGGGAGCACGAGGGCGAAGGAAGAGGCAGCCAGGCAGATATTTTCTATCTTTGATATGAAGTCCAGGACCTCGTCACATTTGGCATTAGATGTGAGGATTGGGGATCGAGGATGCTTTTGTAGCACCTTAACTGTGTACATCGAAAGGTTTTGTGGAGAATGCGATAAGTGTTGGAGAAAGCACTTCAGAGATATTTTGGGTGTTCAGAATGGCCTGGGAATAGGAAGCAGTTTTGGTCTGTGAGAGGGAGGGAGTGGCAGTAGGTATGAAACGCGAAGGTGGTAAGTAAAACATTAACCAGATGTATAATGATTTTCACAAAATGCCGTGTGGATATGTCCACACATGAATGTATCATAATGCATGGACAATGCAGAACTCAGACGGGATGATTTCCCACACAGTCCTTGCACCAAGGTATCACACAAGGAAAGGTATCACACAAGGAAATCCCAGCATTAAAATGTTGTGTCATTGCTGAGATTGGTATTTGAGTGGAGCTTTGGAACTCCTTTCCAACTTTGAAATTCTCTCCCTCAACCCATTTGTCTCTCCCCTTCATTCCCCATCTTCAGTTTGCGCATGAAGACCTTTCCCTTCAACTGTGCCCCTCCCCCTGGCTCAGCCTCATGCTCCGCTATCATTAAGTGCTCTGAGACACCGCCCAACGTGGAGGGCGATAAATAAATGAAAGTTGTTGTTGTTTGGTGTAGCAGTATCTTGCAGTATTCATAAACCAGGTCCTCAATTCCAGATTGAAGAAAGCCCATGATTTCTAAGCTGTTGATAAGGGTAGTTATAATGAAAACAGCATAGGTACAATATATGTCCGCCATATTAAACATGATTTGACCAGGAAACTCCCTCCTTGTCAGCCTTCCTGGCTCTTCCCTCCACAGGCTGCAGATCATCCAGAACACTGTAGCTCGTGTCCTCTCCCGCATTAAGCTCCGCAATCGCATCACCACATCGTGACCACTCATACCCGGCTCCATTGGCTCCCCATTCCCCAGAGGATCGAATTCAAGATTCTCATCCTCACTTTCAGGGCCATGCACGGCATTGCCCCTTTCTATCTCTCCGGTCTGCTCCATGTACCTCACCCAACCTGCCATACCATCGGTGGCCGGGTTTTCAGCCTATCTGCCCGAACTCCATCCCACAGTCCCTTGCCCTCCCTCCCTTGCCTCTTTCAAGGCTGCCTTCTGTCGCCCTCCCACCTCTCTCCCTCCCCTGCCCCTCCCCTGTGTTCGGGGCCCAACCCCTGACTGTTCAGCACCTTGGGACGTTCTCCTGACATGAAAAGCATATAATTTTGTTGTTGTTGTTGTTACAAATGGAAATTTTTCCACTGCATATGCAATTTTAACATCTGTAAGAAATGAATCCATTACATGAACAACACCCAGAGGATCGAATTCAAGATCCTTGTCCTCACATTCAAGACCATTCATGGCCTTACTCCCGCCTATCTCTCTGATCTACTGTCCCCTATCAGCCTGCCCGCACTCTCCGTTCAGCAGACTCAAGCCTGCTCCGCGTCCACCGCCCCAACCGCCCATCCAACTAACTGCCGGGCTTTCAGCCTCTCTGCTCCCACAGTGTGGAACTCCATCCTGCAGCCCCTCCGCCTCACTTCCTCCCTTTCCTCCTTCAAGGCTGGTCTCAAGACCTTTCTCTTCGACCGAACCTTCGGCGGCCCCACCAACTCTTCTCCCTGTCCCACTCTCCTTCCCCTTCCCTGACCCTCCCGCCCCCTGCTCGGGTCCCGACCTGACTGTTCAGCGCTTTGGGCCGTCCTCCCGACGTGAAAGGCGCTATATTAGTGCAATTTTGTTGTTACCGATTTTTTGCTTTAAAGGAAATCGAAAGTGATCTCAACACATCTTACATTCCCAATGGAAAGAAGGAATAATGGGAAGAGCCAAGATGTCTGTAAACATCCTGAATTTGGAGATTATCTTGATATCTCCACATTTTCTTGATGTCTATCGGACCTTAAAACCAGACTTGATTTTGAGCTATCTCACTGTACAATCTTGATACCTATTCATAATAAATGAGTTGGAACCCGTACCTGCATCTTACTGCACCATAAACATTGACTGGTGAACTCAGCAGGTAAAAGACACCTCTGAATTATATCAGGCATAGAATTATGTGGTTAAATGTCAGATAAGAAGTTCCATGTTTACCCCCTGATTGCTCATTTTGAGACTTTTAATTGCTGCCTTAAATTTGCCTCATCCAATTTTTTAAAAAAGGTTTCTGTGTTCCATAAAATACTGCATGCATTGCTTACAAGAGTATTTTCCTAAAAATAGATTTTCTAAGTTTATGCCAGCAGTACATTTCTGAAACCTGGTCAGTTTTTTACTTGACACTGCTGTTCAGACATCTGTTTGTACTTTTGTCCCACTTTGACTGCTTTATAAACAATTTTTACAACCCTCTGGAGACTGCCTAGAATTGAATCATTGTGAGCACCAACAGCATTTGCATTTAATTTGCTGTTCTGACTGAGTGTCAGTCAGACATCACGTCCTGCAATTCCTTTCGTTAAATATGAACAAAATTGCAGCCATCTTGTTCAGTTTTCTTCAATGCCTTCTCTACTCAAGCTCCAACTCCATTAAAGGAAACATGTGTACTTGCAAAGGGAAAATCTGAAAGAGATCAAGAAGTGTTAGTTGACTCATTGTTCACTGTATCAAAATAGTGTGAGGCAACAATAAAAAAGGCAAAGACATATTTGCCAAATCAATGGAATTCAGATCCCCAGAAGCGATAATACTCAGGCTGTACAGTGCTCTGGTCAGGCCTAGATTACTGCATACAGTCTTCATGTCTCTTAGATGCCATGCACGGGAGAGTAATGAGGATCAAGCCCAGGTAATGAGGAATGAGGTTTAGAGCTATATGAGCAATAATTTTGCAAGCCAGGACACGTTAGTCTTGAAAGGAGATGTTCTGGGTGGACCTTATAGAGGATGTATACAAGAATTTTTATTGGATTGAGAAAGGGAGTCCAGAATTATACTTTTGAAAGTACTGTACCAAGACAGCAGAACAAGAGGACGTAGAAAAAGGAATTGTCAGGGTGTACATCTGGAAGCTTTTCTTTACCCAAAGGGTGATTTAATGATTGAAAACAGGGGTTTGTGGAGGGATACGATTAGATCGGCTAAAGGACCTTCGATATCGTAGAAACACTTCAGGACGCTACCCTGAGTGAAGGGCACTATATAAATGTAAATTGTTGTTGTACACTCAAACTAATCTTGTGAAGTAGAGTTTGCCCACTTACTGAAACAAAGCACAAAGGAAGAAAGTATTAATGGAATGTAAATGTGTCAAAAACAGAAGCGCCATGTTTTTTTTAAAAAAGAAAATACTCCCTAGAAAATTTCTATTCCCTGTATCAAATTAACAATGTTTTCCTATTTTAGTTGTTCAGTAACGGTGGCATGCTTTGCATAATCCATGGCTTTAAGTGACTGAGTGTACAGCACTTATCAGGGAATGTGGAATGTCTTGTAAAATTTCCTTCTCGCCGACTCGTCCATATTAGTTTATACATTAACTCTGCTTTCAAAATGAAAACAACTTATCGACTTGGGCCAAGGGAAGAAATATATGCATGGAGTGAGTACATAGCTGTCAAGCAAACTACTGTTCATCATCACATACTGAGAGAAGAGCCCCTAAATTATAGCAAGCCTCTAAGACCATTTTGTCATAAATTTTAGCATTGCACGAAAGTGTGGAAAAATGTGGTCCTAATTTGACAGGTAGTTTTCCACACTTCTTACAAAGTTTCCAAATTAAGACTGAATTTCAGAATTTTCCACTGCTGAATATGTTAAATTTTAAGGCAAAATGACCTTTCAAGTAAGACTAAATGGAAACCTAGACATGTGGAGTCCAGAGTATGTATCAGATATTAGGACATGTATCGCTCCGACCTTGCTGGTAGCCCTACATTTCTTCCAACATTATCTCTGCTCTGACCAGATCAACACTTATATAGCCTTCTGTGTTCCTCAGTAACACTGCAGGTGACATTAGAATTCCAGAAGCTCTGAACAGTAACAACCTTTGCTCCCTCATATATAATGCGGGTTCATAGAATCACAGAATATTATAGCACAGAGGAAGCCTTTCAGCCTATCGTGCCTGTGCCGGCTCTTTGGAAGAGCTACTCAATCAGTCCCACTCACCTTCACTCTTTCCCTACATTAGTGGTTTCCAATCATTTTTTGCTGCGACCCTAAATTGGCTACCAACAGGACCTCCCAACCCTTAGGGGGCAACTGCATGACTGAAGCAAAGCTCAGCCAAAACGATATCTCCTCTTTTGTAGACTCAGCGCAACTCGCTAGTATGGTCTTTCATACAATTTGGTCAGTGGTGTCGCCTCGGGCACTTTTCAGCATTAAAAAAGCATTTTCAGCATTAAAAAAGAAAAAGTAATTCTGATGACCCCTCGCAACCCTACTGAGGACCCCCGCGTCCCTGATCTGGGTTGGGACCCAAGGTTGGGAACCACTGCCCTACATCCTTGCAAATATTTCAGTTTCAAGTACCTATCCAATTCCCGTTTGTAAATAGGTATTGAATCTGTTTCCACTATCCTTTCATTCGGTGCATTCTAGACCGTAACAACTCTCTGCGTGTGTATAAAAAAGGATTATGGTCTCCAGAAGCTTCCCCACCCCCAACGTTTGGCTGAAAGGCCTGCGGTGACCAGGTTTATCCCCTCTTCCCTTTTTTGATCAGTGGTGAACATCTGTATCCCATCTTTTTATATGTTTACTAAAAACTTTTGTTCAAATATTAGAATGGGGGGAAAAGACTTCTAACATGTTTAAGGCCCCTTTTATGACTGGAGTGATTGGACATTACAGGAAAGAAGTAGGGCAATTCAGAGCAGCAAATAGCATTTATGTTTCCTATTCCAATCAGTCTCACTGAAGAGCAAAACATCGCTAATGGGTACCAAACACACAGTATCTCAATTACTAGCCAAAGGGAATAACGAGGTTTGAGCATCTGCCCTTTAAGCAGAAGTCTCTGCAGAAAAAGCCAAGATAAAAGCTACATCATGAAATTATGTAGGTTTTGAAGAACATTAGTAGAAGGAAAACTGGCAATTGAACCAAACGGGCTTCCATGTTTAATGCCCCTTTTATATCACTGAATTAATTTTATATTACTTAAAAGAAGTGGGACAATTCAGAGCAATCAATAGCAGTTTGGTTTCCTCCTCCAAACACTCGCACTGAAGCACAGAGCTTCACTAACTGGTGGCAAACACACTGTTTAATCTTTAATATTATTAAAGGACTGGGAGTGCCAATGGTTTCTGAACATTGATAAACTTAAAGAAAGTATTTTAAATTAGACTTTTAACAAAAAGTTTAAAAATCTATTTGCAATCATTGAAACCTAAATTATATTATACTGAACCTGATGACTCCGAATCAAATTAATGCTGCATAAAATAGGCTTTCCACTGTACTTTTAGCTCTGTAGATCCATGGCTTGTGTCAGGTAAAATAGGATAAAGGTACAGTATATGGAAGTTCCAGCTGTTTGTGCTGTTGGGCAGTTCTCATTTGGAACAAACAGGATATGAATCAGATATGAATAAGCCAATATTGGACACTATTTAGCCTAAACTGTTTACCCAGTCTAGTACAATGAAGCATCATCCACTGTATATGCAAGAAATGGAAGCAGAAACTATAGAATTTATTATATTTATTATAATTTTAAGAGATTGTTTAAAGAATGGAAAAAAAGACTATACAAAGAATTATAGAACATAATTCATTTACATATTGGATATAAGGTTTTTACAGAATGCTTATATAAGGAAACTACAAAATACAGACTAAGTAAAGCAGACCATAATGGATAAAACATTAATTTTTTCGTAATACAGCTTATTGGTCAAAGTGAAAACTTGTATTTTGGCATTTTCACAATTTGTTAACACTGGAAGAAACAAAGGGAGTAGGATAGAGTGGTTTAATAAGAAGGAAAGGGTGGAATTCATTCACTGAACTCATGTTTACATGACAGCCCAAAGTGCTGTTATATGGTATGTCTTTGGCAAGAATTTAGACTCGTACCCAACTGTATATAGTTGTGTAAGATTTCATCAGTTGTAAAAAATAAATTTTTAAAAAATGTGGTTGATATAAAATAGTTCTACTTAAAACTTTAGTTTCTACACTACTTGTACTAAAAAGCCAGCAATTCTGGAATGACATCGCTCATCCATTCATCAAGGTACAAAACGACATTCCCTTCCAGGAACATCCGGCAACCCAATATCAATCGTCAAACTGTGGCCAAGCATATTTAACTCACTAAAATGCGTGTGTGTTATACAAACATCAGATTAGCTGTCATCTATTAAGGATACTGTTTCAAATAAATATAAATTATGCATTATTTTTTTCTCTGATTGGTCTATTTTAAAACTGGTTTATGACAATCCGGTTTAAAACAATGGAAAAATCAAACTTCGACCCTTCACCCCAACAAATAAAAACCAATTGATAACCAATAGTCACAGAAGCCAAATATCTTTTTTTTCCCCCTCGCTGTCTGAACCTAAGACCAAGTATTCTCTAAAGATCACTTCCCTGCTCCCCTCTACTAGAAAACATACCTGCTCATACCATCATTCACCAACATATACAAAACCCTCTGAACATGACCAGTTTAACTCCAAATTACCGTTGTCCCACAGTCAAGATTTTTTTTTAAAAAGCTTTACTCTTCTCAATGAGGGGCTCTGTAAAAAAGGCCTTCAGTTACTTTCTCTGGGATCCTATCATGACCTTTGATACAAAGTTCACGATGGCACTGGCAGGCTGCTCAGGGTCATGCTCAGCAAACAGGTGGCAGACGTTATCAGTCGCGCTTCCTTGTTTCTTTGCCACAAATCCAAAGACTCTGTTAATAAAAAGAAACACGTAAATAATTGTACAGCCGACCGACTTGCTTTGAAAACAATGAACAGTGAAAAAGGAATGCCACCGTTTTATGCACTCTACTCACTTTGCCGAAGTACCATCCTTTGTCCATCTGAGGGAAGGGGAAAGGGTACGAGAAAAACAAACATATAATAGATTTTTAGACCTTGATCACAGTAGTCCAGTACCCTGACTGTAATGCGTACTGATCAATAAGAAAATCCCAAAGTAATCACAAACTTACTTCCTCTCTTGTGGGTCCAAAGCACAGAAAATGACAGTGTTGACAGCATAATGTCTTCTGAAGAAGAGTCTAGTAAAATAAACATTTCTGTTAACCAAAGAACCAGGAACCAGAGTATTCATTGAGTGAATATATAACTGAAGGGAATACTGTTAAATTCTTGCTATTTATGGGATTTGTTTTTTGGTCAGCCAGGTGTCTGACACATGTGGAAACCCATTACCATGGTTACGAGTATCCAAATCAAGCTGAGATTTGTGTGAATCCACTTACATATGAGAATTCCAGAGATATTTATTGGGATGGAATGTGTACTCTCTCCCTCCCTCTCTCCCTAATTCAAAAATGTATTAGGCATAAGCAAAGGGTTGGGAACTCCACAGAGTGTGTGATGGAGTATTCCTAGAGTCTAACCAGCTAAGAAATAATTATTCCCAATTTTCCTTTACATACTTCAATATTTAATCTCAAATTCCATTCCAGGCACAGGTATTTTTCCCAATGTTAGTGGCACGCTTCAATTGCTTAGTCTCGTTTGGTTGCCATTAAGCACACTGGTGGGTTTCAGAATGGGTCAGACACCTGGTTGACCACAAAATAAAGATCTCAAAATGTCCCTTATCCTTAAGACAGCAGAACACTAGAATTCTACAGTGCAGAAGCAGAGTATTGACCACCGTGTCTGCACGGGCTGTCGGAGCAAGTTATCCATTCAATCCTATGATCCCACCTGATTCCCAGTGATGAGGAGAAATAGCTTTTATTTCTCCTCTAAAACGCTTTCATTATTTTAGTTAGATACTACACCCTGCTACACAGAGGTGATTGAAGCCTATCGGTACTCCAGAGAAAGTTGGTGCAATAATGGGGGAGGGAAAGATAGTAGTAATAATAATAATAATAATCCTTGCATTTGATATAGCGCTTTTCACATCTTATCGACATCTCAAAGTGCTTCACAGAATATACTGTAAAGTGAATTGACTGTATATATTTGTGGGCGAATCACGGCAGCCAATTGTGCACAGCAGTGTCCTACACACAGTCGTGGATTTAAATGACCAATTTTATTATTGTGTGTTTTTTTTGGACGGATTATTATTAGGCGTGTGGAGTAAGGAAACTTGCCCAAGGTTTCGCCCTGACCTGCCTGGATTTGAACACAGGTCTCCCCAGCTTGCAAGATAAGTGCTAAGCCAGAGGAGCTCCAGTGTTTTCAGACTGTTTACTAGCAAAAAAAACCTAAGACAAGATTTCTGCTGCCAATTACTCTCTAAGTTCAAATCAACCATAATGGAGATGTCAGTTTACACTTACTTCCGTTGATTGTCAGTCAGGGTGATGCCTTGGGCTGACACTTTGAAATGTACAACAGTGGATGCAGGCGAGGGTGTCTGCAACAGGGTCACGGATGTGGCTTTCTGGATTGCCTGATGGCCTGTTAGAGACTCCATGTCCACAGAATTTAAGTACCACACATTGCAGGCTGGAGGAGAGAGATAAGACAAATGCAGGTCATTTGTAAGCAGTGATAATTATCCTTACATTTCAGCCCCTTGGGACATCGCCCAGACCTAAGAGACGCTATACAAATGTAGTTTGTTGTTGTTGTATTTGATATTGCACCTTTCACATCAGGAGGACCTTTCAAAATGCTTCACGGGATTTACTGTAAAACAATTTCGTTTAAACTCACCCCCTTCTGTTTCTCCCCCTGAAGTCGTTAACACATATTCAACCCATCAGTTAACACACTCTTTTTTCCTTTTCCTTTGTCTTCTTTCTCTCCTTTGTCTTCCATGTCCTGCCTCTCCCCCTTTAACATCCTTAAGAATCCTCTCCCTCTAAACAAGCCCCAGTTCTGACGAAGGGTTGTAGATCCGAAACGTTGACTCCTTTTCCTTTCTCCATGGATGCTGCCTGACCTGCTGAGTTTCCCCAGCAACTTCCGTTTTTGTTTCAGATTCCCAGCATCTGTAGTATTTTGTGTTTTGTTAAGGGTTATAAATTACTGTAGTTTTACCCAGTTTGCACTGATTTAAGGTTATGCAGGTGTTAATCCAGAAGGTGGCAGCACCACTCCTCCAAGTTAAGTGGTTGGTGCTTTTTGAGGTCCAAGAGTCATTTAATTACTTCACATTGAGGTTTACACTTGTGTCCCATGTCAGGCTCTAGGTTGTGTTTGTCAAATGGCTGCTGCCCAACTGAGGAAGGCCAAAGACTGCTCTCCCGAGGCCAAAGATTTAACGTAAAGGAACCGGACAGCAGCCGAGTGGTGGTGCTGATATTGGTGGAGCATTGATCCTCACTCTGCCAGATATGAAGCTCAAAAACGCCTC
The DNA here is from genome assembly GCA_035084275.1 of Hydrolagus colliei. Lineage (NCBI taxonomy): Eukaryota > Metazoa > Chordata > Chondrichthyes > Chimaeriformes > Chimaeridae > Hydrolagus > Hydrolagus colliei. The sequence goes on from CM068743.1 coordinate 127,825,145, forward strand.
TTTTCTCGCCAGTGTTCCACACGCATTGACAATACTGTGCCCAGGCAGAACCTTTCAATGCCAGAATAACAACCTTGATGTTTATTTAAATTAAAATCTACTCAGTAACAGACAACAACAACAACAACAAAATTACACTTGTATAGCGTGTCTCACATCAGGAGGACGTCCCAAGGTGCTGGACAGTCACTGCTTCATATTTAATAATATTTCTTGCATTTAATAATAATAATTCAGCACCATTTATGCCAGGGGTAAAGCCCAAAGTTTTTCATAGGATTTACTATAATTTGTCCACAATGTCGTCGAACAGCACAATACTGCTCCACAAACAGCCATGTTCTTAGGGTTAAGATTATTATCTTCAAATTTTAAATAGGGCAGAATTCTGGAAAATTTAAATGAGTATTTTCTACTGGGTTTTGCAAACTTTCACATGATCTTAAATTTTAAGACTAATAATTTATGTTATGAATTCATAATGTAATGAATATGAATATGAGCTAATACAGGAGAAATCTCAATGGGCTTTGCTGTTCTCAACCGGAGCTCCATGATGAAGGGTAAATTAGTGTGGTGGTAAATTAGGACCAGCCTTCCCAGGGTTTGGGAGGCGAAAAACATACAGGGTTCCTCCTTTTATTCCCTTTTCAACACTCTGTAGTATGTGTGTGTGTGTTGTGTGGCTGTTAGGAGAGGAGTAGTTGCCCTCAGCTGTGATACATTCTCGCAAAGCCTGGCCTGCCAACACTCACACAAACAATAACCACTTAGATGAGGTTCTGGGGGTAAACCACACCCTCGAAACATATTCAAGCGAGAAGCCAACCAGATGCAAAGGCATATGCCAATGAGGAGAATATTAGAAATTACTGGACACACTAAATTTATATTGAAAACAGCTATTTTGGGGCTCCAAAATATGTAAGCTTGGCTCCGTTTTTCAACAGTAAAAACAACGCAACCCACACATTTCTATTATGTCTTTCACACATGGTAATATCTCAGCACCACAGAACTCTTACCTGCTCCTTGCTTCAACAGCTCCACAGCTGAGTTAGTGGCAGTGTGCGAGGAAGTGTCTATCCCATCCTCCAAAGGATCTGTAAATTGGGCAAAAAAAATCAAACCTCTTCATGTGTCCAAACCATTGACATTCTGACCAGGGAAACTACTAGGAAAGACAGAAAGAAAGATCTGAGTTTGTGAGGTGGTAGGACTCCTTCCTGCCAAGGCAAGCAGTCGATCTCAACAACAATAACTTGTATTTATAGACCGCTCTTCATGGAGGATAGCATCTCGGAGCACAAGACTGTGGGAGGACTAAGTTGCCAGCCACTTTGGTCCACCTACTTATGCCTGGCTATATAGCAGGTCTCTGTTTGTTCTCACAGTCAGACATAGCTCATAGAGCAAGGTCCATATGCAAATAGGAAAATAAAACTGACGTAAAAAGTGTGTTCTGCATCAAAAATATAACCAGAATACTGCTATAAACTTGTTCTGTGTTTGGGTTACATCTTAAACTTGATGAAAACGGAGATGAAAAACACAAACATGCGATTTTTTTTTTTTTTAAAAAAGTCCATTAAAAATTATTGGGGGAAAAAAAGCATAATGTTGATTAAAACTGAGTAAAACTAGGCACAGTTTGTGGACATTTGGAGAACCAAACTAAGGTATAATGGAGGAGGCAGCAAACTTGCTTTGACTTAGACATGTTGTACAGTTTATAAGCTGTAACAAGTCAGATCATTTTACATTCTTGTACAGTGTGCTAAAGGCACAGGTTCAATGATCTGAATGTGTGCTGTGAAGCAGCACTAAAGATAAGTGTCCTAAGTCAGCAATCTGCGGGCACTGCAGTGTATTTTTTTTGAATGATAAGATTATTTCACTCTCAAAATCGAATACAGAGAGGCGATGCCTTTCTAAATCCTTATATTTCTGCCTGGGAGTGTTCACTGAAAGTGCTCCTTTTAATAAGAAATAAAAAATAATAATTTTCTTAATACTGTAGTAATAATCCTTGGATCTGATCAAGCTCCGTATCTTCGAGGTGTCTCAAAGCGCTACACTGAATATATTGTAAAGTGAATTGACTGTATATTGGGGTTTGGGGTAGAGGATGGGGGAAGCAGGAGAGATCTACTTGAAGGCTAGAAGCAGAAATCAGCAGCGATTTTGAAGGACTGTGTGACAATTGAATGCATTTACCTCTGTCAGGGATGAGCAGCTTACAAGGCAATGCCAGTGGAGTGATGGAATGCTGATACACCAGTGCAGTCAGACTCCCTGAATAGAAAGACACGATGGACCGTTACTCACTTGGGAATAAATCCAGCTGTAAGATTAAAATGTCTGGAAAACATTCGCTAAACTCACTCGGTTGACTTGTGAGATGGATAGTGAAAAGAAAAGCATACCAAAATAAGGTTCATTTGGGCAGCCCTTTAACCGGACTCCTTTCTGGGTACATTCAATGAGGAAATGTCTCACCAGCTCATTCGACAAGTCTCCCACTGCTGTCAAATGAAGGAATAAAAAATTAGTCTAAATTAGGAATTTTTTCAGCACAAATATAATATAGATGGATATACACACACATGTTATTTACAGAATTTATCTGATTAAGTACAAAGAAAACAAGGAGACAGTTTTGGAACATTATTGCTGGAGGTCATTTTACAATGTGTAACTGAAGAACAACAATACCTTTCTTGTTTTGCTGAAGCACAGAAGCAGGGGGTGTAGCAACTTTCATTGCCAATCCATAGGCTCCCCGGAATGAGTGGCTATCCCGAACAATGAAAGAACCAGGCTCTTTATCTTTCAGTAACGCAATAGCTGCAGGGCAGAAATGAGCATCTGTTAGGTCATACCATTAATAACCAGATCAGTAAAACTTACAGCTCGTCAAGAGATTTGTTCCCTTTGTACCTCAGGATTTCAATGACATTTATTTATAATAAATCAAACTAAGATTGTATCTCGCCTCACAGGATCTAACTATGGCACTTTTGCAAACAGTCCAAAGAGATCCAGTAATTTAGCACAAGATGCAACAAGTCTGTTGCCATTTAATTTAAGATGAACTCGACGAGCTCTGTTATCAGACTATAGCTTTTAGCATAAGGAGAAGAAAGTTGAGTCGATGTTTGAATTGAAGTGCCTCTTACACATCTCCAATAAAATAACACAACTTTTTGAATGTCCATTAGATTTTTTTTAAATGTTCAATAAATAGCAGCAATGTTTTACAGCCTTCTTGAATTACTGTTTAACATGTTTACTGGTTGTTGACACAATGCAACACCAACAACAACACCACACAATTATACTTGTATAGTGTATTTCGCCTCAGATGCTGGACAGTCACTGTTTCAGACCCGAGCTGGGGATGGGGGGTGGACCTATTAGGAGTTGCTGATGAGAGGAGAGTCTTGAGGCGAGACTTGAAGGAGGCCAGGGAGGGGGCGAGGCGGAGGGAACACAATATTTTAAGGTTGTCAATCAATTATATAAAAGTTTGCATTCAATTTCAGTGTACAGTCAGATTCCAGAAGCTATCCCTGAATCCAACCTCATTTTCACAGTAGTACAGAAATTAAAGCAAATAGACTGACAATCATACTCTCAGTTTACCTGCCCTGGAGACAGGCTAAAGGGAAGCACAACATCCCCAGCTGAGAGAACAAAATGGGATCTTTTCCAAATATCCAGCAACTGATATGGTTGTTGGGATGTTTGAGCAATATGTGAAGATAACATGCAGTTTTACAATTATACATCTATAGTAGAAGGGAGGGAGGAGAGATGAGAGAAGGAAAGAGAAGAAAGGCTCTCTTCCACTTGGCTCTAATTCAATATTACAACGAAGTTCAGAAACTGCTTTGTGCACAATTGCAGGTGGGAATCGGTTCATTCCAAATTCCTAAAGGTAATTTATTCTATTAAACGTTATATTTATGTTTTGGTCTGTGCAGCTTAGAACTGAGGTCCTTCAGTCTCACTACAGCCTCAGTTTTACAGCAGGGCTTGTGTCAACAGTCATTGGGCTGCACATTAAAAAAAACATGGAAGTGGATGTGTGGATTGAAATGCGATTGAAATTGAATCTCTGGTTGCCTCACCTTGTTCACGCGATATCTCTGGTTTATACCAGAATTTGGATGTGTCTTGCACAAATTTTACAGTGACATGCTTATCAGAGTTGCTGCCAGCATCTGAAAGAGGAAAAGAAAAATGAAATGCTTGGAAAATGTCCAACACTATTGCTCCAGAGGTCACACTTCAAAATGAATGTAGTCAGGTTAAAACCTAAAGAGATCAATGCTTTTGTGTTGTCCTAGTGCCCTTCCCACAGGACAGTGTGTTTACACATCAAAAACCTTTGGTAATTATAAAGATTTTAATTACCAAGAGATTCTTTAATTACTTAATAGAGATAATAATTACAAAATTATAGAGATTTTAAATCACACTTCTTCAATCTCATTTCTATAGAAGCTTTTACGTCGTGAGGACATCCCAAGGTGCTGAACAATTAGCGCTTCATACCAAAGCTGGGGGTCGGAATCGGGGAGGGAGAAGGGCAGGAGAGGAAAGAGGGTGATGCAAGACACAGTCAAATTGGAGGGTCTTGAGATTGGTATTGAAGGAGGCTTCTAAGGGGTTAGGAAGTCGCAGAGGTAAAAGGGACCAAGACTATGAGGGTTTGAAAGTGAGGAACAGGATCTTGAAATGTATTCTCTGTTTAATGGGAAACCAGTGGAGTCGGGCGAGGATGGGTGTGATAGGGACGCGGAGCCTGGTGCAGGAGAGGAGACACAGGCTACAGAGCTCTGGATAATCTGCAGCCTATGTAAAGAGGAATTGGGGAGGCCAAACAGCAGTGAGTTTGCATAATCAAACCTGGATGTTATGAATGAGTATATGAAGGTCTCGTCGGATTGCGGTGTGAGATAATGGCGGAGCCAAGCGATGTTGCTGAAGTCAGAAAAGATGGAGGAGGTCATAGCATGAATGAGGGATTTGAAGGACATCCTGAGGGTTCAACAGTATGTTAAAGTTCTGTGTTGGCTCCACGAGATGTAGAGTGTATCCATGGAGGGAGATGCTCTCAGTGCAAAAAGGAGGGCCTTGGGAGTCAAATGTGACAGCCCTACTCTTGTTGACATTCAAAAGCAGGAAGTTAGCTCTCATCCAGGACTTGATGTCTGACAGGCGACAGGACAGCAGTGGACCTGGAATTGAGGGTGGAGGCAGAAGGATATAGTTGGGTGTCATCCGCAGACATACAGAAGTTGACCCCATGTCTGCGGATGATGTCACCAAGTGGGAGCATGTAGATCTTGAAAAGTAGAGGGCCAAGGACAGAGCCCTGAGGGACACCACACAAGACAGTGCGATGGCTGGAGGTGAAGCCATTAGTGGCGACAAAGTGAAGATGGTGGGAGAGGTAAGATTCAAACCAGGCAAGGGCAAGTCCGTGAAGATTGAGCTGAGAGGAGAGGCAATGTAGCAACAACAACAACTTTGATTTATATAGCGCCCTCCACGCCAGACGGCATCTCAGAACGCTTCACAATAATGGATCTCGGGCCCGAGCCTTGGGCAGCGGGAAAAAGGTGACTGAAGGCGAGGTCGAAAAGGTCTTCGGCTGAGATCTGAAACTAGGAAGAGAGGGGGCAAAGTGAAAGGAGTGAGGAAGGGAGTTCCAGTGCTTCGGGGAGTAGTGGCTGAAGGCACGGCTGCCAATGGTGGAGCGAAGGATTCGGGGGAAAAGGAGGAGACCAGAACCGGAGGAGCAAAGGCAATGGGTGCTATGTTGGGGAGAGAGGAGGTCAGAGAGGTAGGGGCGTGCAGAGGAGTGGAGAGATTTGAAAACAAGGGTGAGGATCTTGAAATCGATCCTCTCTGGGACAGGGAGCCAGTGCAGTCTAGCAAGGACTGGGGTAATCTGGGAGCTAAATCATCAGGATAGAATGGTCGACAGGTGTAGCTGGGAGGTGATGAAAGTAGGTGGGTGAGACAGGATTTGTTGTGTAGAGAGGGTTGAACGGGGATCGGTGTGTGAGGGGGAGTTGGTGAGGGGCTAGTGATAGATGGGATAGAGGTAGCTGAATGAATTCCCTCGATTTGAATCGAAGAAGTCCAACATTTGCTCGCAGTTAGAATTGGAGGAGAGGAAGGGCGAGGTGCAGGAAGGAAGGAGGTGGGTAGTGATGATGAAAAGGAACCTGGCATTGTCTTTGGGCTGCAATATTTTCATGGAGTAAAAGGGTGATTTGGCAGAAGTGAGGGAAGAGTCATTGGTCTTGGTGAGGTCAAGCCAGATCTGCCAATGGACCATCAGTTTGGATTTGGTCTATATGTGTTCAGCAGAACCCACTTGTGCCTTGAGAGCTTGGAGATGGCGGATATATAAGAGGGATTTATGGGAATGTGTGGCAATTTGGGAGTGAGGTAAGGGAGTCAAGGATGGAGGAGAGGGAGTTGGGGGAGAAGAGAGATCGAGGAGGGTAGGTCATTGTGAGAGGGGGGGGCCATAGGGTAAGACTTTGGATGCAGTGAAGAGGGAGTGGGGGGAGATTTGTTTTCCAGGGGTGAAAGGTGATAGAAGTGGGTTGAATAGGGGGGAAGAGTATGGAGGTTTTAAAAGAGATAAAGTGGTAATAATCAACAAAAAGATGCAGAAATAATTTGGGGAGTCTCTCACACTGGTGACTTTGCCTCAGGATAAATCACAGCTCGAAAACAATCAGTCAGGTGGCAACAATACGTCTGTTTATCATTCCTGTCACTTGATCTTGCACAAGCAAAGTTTAAATATACTGCTTCAACAGCAAAACAAATCAACATTGAAATTGCAGATAGATGCTTATGTGACGCAGTGGAAATTAATGTACACATCTAGTCAAAACCAATCAGAGGAGCAGACGAGAAGTGAATGTCTCTTTAAAACCCACAAGTCCAATTTTGAAAAAAAATGGAGTACAGGGTTTAACAGAAACGGTGGACTCCTTGCCTACTACAGATCTAATATTACTGCAGAAACAATCACATCCAGATCTCCCTAATAAAACAAATAAAGCCTCCTTAAAATTTGGATTTATATCGCACCCTGATGGCATCTCAGTGTGCTTTAGATTTAGTCTGCTGTTCGCCAAATGCTAAAGCATTTTCAATTTGTTTCAAGTGCTGAAGAGAGAACAGAGCAGTTGGGTTTATGTAAAACAGCTTTCATTGTACCCAACAGCATTAGGAGCATTATCCATTACCAGAAACTATTTAAGATTATATTCCCATTTTAATGATCCAGCCAAGCCAGGTTTCGGCCATAAAAATTGCATTTTGTGTAAAAGAACAAATCTTTATTCTGTATTGGAGTTTAACTCTAACGCGGCCCACAATAGAAAACCTTCTGTTTCTCAATGGAGTATATATATATATATAAAGCAGTCTCTCCTCCTGACAGTGAAAGACTGAATTACAAACGTAATTTATTCTTCTCTCTAAAACAAGTCAAGTGCATCAACAACAATTAGAATAACTCGCACTTGCATAGTGCCCACCATGCTGGACTGCAAAAGTTCATCAAGTCCCTTTCTGATGCTTTTCAACCCCATTTATCTACATTCTGACCATAGCCCTCAATTCTTCCTCTTTCAGGAAGCATATCATTTTCAACCATCTTCTATAGCAACTTACTCAACTCGTATTGGTCAGGCAGGAAGTCACTGAATATTAGAGTGAGGTAAAAAGGAAGAATGTACCTTGTAGAACAGAAGTGCTCATGGCTTTAGAGAAGTCGGGAAGGACACTTGGGAACGGGATGCTGATTGTGCTGCCACTGTGTGGACTTGAAAAGCCACTGGAAGCTGGTGATATGGAAGCAAATGAATGATCTCCCTCAGAAATCCGCTTCTTCTCTGGCAGTGGAGGATGAGCACTGGTACTCACAGCACCGGGCCTCTGTAGTTGACCATTGTGTGCCTGCCCACTGACTGTTGTGAACAATCCCTGCTGCAAGTTGGTATTATCCAGTAAACCGGCCATCTGGGAGTTTATGGTGGAAGGTAAATTAATCATGCCCGTAGAAAGACCAGGTAGTGTAGCTTGTTTGCCATCGTACTGAGGGCCACCGCTGATGCTGTAGTTCAGATAACGCTTGTTATCGGACTCCGCAGGCACAGACTGCAGCATGGAGATGGTCCCAGGGCTGTCTTGCTGCAGGGTCGACATGAGAATCTCGGACATGTCCATGTGGCTGGTTGGGGAAACAGCCTGTGATCCCGGAGAAGGAAATCGTAACAAGATAGAGGCATCCTGCAGTGGACTCCCCGAATGAGCTGAGAACTCTGGGGATCCCAAATAACTGCCAGTTGATCTGCTCACCCCAGTAACAGATGACTGCGGAGAAAAAACTCCCTTCTGGGTATTCTCTAACCAAGCAGGTGGGCTGTCAGGAGAGAAAAAAAATACATAATTTAAACAGCTTAATAAAACAAAGGCTTCAAACACTATGTCAATGTGATACTCCATAACCCATATCTTTCAGCATTTTAAAGACTTGGCTGATACTTCCTCTCAAGTGCTTTTGGAAGAGTACCATCTACTTCTAACATTCTGACTGTCAGAACGATAATCATGCAGAAACACTGAATAACCTCAAACATGTATCCAGTTTTTCCTTAAAAATAAAGCCACTGGTGTACAAATGTTGAAGGTTTACCGTGAACTGACACATTCAAGTTTGATAAATTAGTTTAGAAGGGAAACAAATAGATGTCTGAAAAATCAGAATGTTAAAGCAGGGGCTCATGTGGAGATAACTATTAGTGCAGGCTTGATGGATCAAATGGTCAGTGTCTGTGTTCATGTTGTATAGTTACCGCATTTACTTGAATTTAAGACACCACTGAATCTAACAACAAAGTTACATTTATAGAGCGCTTTTCATGTCGGGAGGACAAGAGATTTAGAGTTTGGAGAGGAAAATTAACTTTTCTGAAAATCTAAGATGCTTAAGACACATCCTGATTTCGGAGGGACTTTTTAATTTAAAAAATCCTGCACTCGATTTCAGTAATTATGATAATTGAAGTGATAATGAAAGCTATCTTGGACATGATGATTTCACATACTCTCAATGTCCTGCTTATAGATAAATAGCAAATATTCAGGTGAAGACTCTTAATTAAATAGAACACAGGAAGAAACCAGTTTTTGATTCACCCGTATGATGACTGAAGTTGAGAATGATAACTTCAATACAAGGGACGCTGTGAGTGTGATCGCTGGGTCCAATGTCCAACTGCCTGAGTTAGAAGTGAGGAGGGAGAAATGGCGCCTGCTGGGTGGGCAGGTTGCGGTTGACAAAATTTCCTGCACGTTGCTGGCACTTACTTTATAAAGTGAAATCATAAACATTTCTCTGCAAAGGATGTTGTAGAACCCACATCAACAGTGAGTGAGTGAGTGAGTGAGTGAGTGAGTGAGTGAGTGAGTGAGTGAGTGAGTGAGTGAGTGAGTGAGTGAGTGAGTGAGTGAGTGAGTGAGTGAGTGAGTGAGTGAGTGAGTGAGTGAGTGAGTGAGTGAGTGCACACGTTAGCGCTGAACTTTAACCACCTAAAACCATACAGCTTGCCATTGTGAACATTGGCAAGCATTCCCACTTCTTGTCCAACTGAGACCACTGTACTCATTAGAGCTTTGCAACAGCAGAGGTGGAATGAAGTGAAGGGTCTTAAAAAATATCTGGCACCTGAGATTTCCAAACTGGACTCAGGTTTGACAACTGAGATATGAATGAAAGGTGTCTTTGCCAAAAATTCACCGTATGAACTCAAGTTTGCAGATTTGATTGGAAGATCCCATTTACAATGCTGTCCTAAACAAAGCAAATCTGATAAGCGCTTCACTTGAGTGCACTTGGCAGTGTGAACTGATTATGTTATTTATATGAAAAGTTAACCTTCTGGCTATTGGTTTCATGCTGGTATAATATCAGCCATGTATACAAACATCTGGTCTGATACACCCTTTGATCTACCCTCACAAGTCTCCGCATAGGACAGCAGAACTACGCTTTCATGGTGATTTTATATTGCGGCTCTGAAGATTCAAAATGCTGCAGCAAACTTGGAAGCGTAAACTTCTAAGTGCTCCCAGATTTGGAATTTCCATTTACTCTGGAATTCCTTCACCGCCCACTTTGCTCAGCTGATACAGGCCCGCACTGCATCCCCAACCCTTCTGCTGCATCATCGGTGGGCAAACCTTGAGTCAGCACATGCCTAGCCATGGAACTCCCTGCCTCGTCCCTCTTTAACCACCTTCAAATACCACCTTAAAACTTTGACCACACCTATGGTCACCTCCACCGTTGCTTGGCGTCCAAACTTGCCACTGTGAAGTGCTTTGAGGCACCACCTATGTGAAGGGCACTAAATAAATTTAAGGTGCTGTAGTAAAAATAAAGTTAATGGTGTTTCGTGCTTGAACAAAAGTCTTGAATGCAACACAATACTTATGTAATGACGTCAAGACTGTTCCTGTCACTTCTATCATGGAATCAGACCATTGGAATACACAGGCAATGCCGCTCAATGGGAGATTGGACTCCAAAGTAAAATATACGGCAATGGGAAAATCAGTTATTTACACAATGCGTTGTCTGGAGGTGGCAAGCTTGAAATGTAAAAACAGGATAAAACTCACTGTACTTGTATCATACTGCCAGCACCCCTATAATGATGATATTAATAGAATAAAGGCTTCATGGATCATGGAACAACTGTAAACTTTATTCTGTAAATACAGGAATTATTTCATAGTTGATAAAGGGCTGGCCAAAAATGACTAAACCTTTATAACATTCCAGTGCAGGGTTTTCAACATTTGAAGTACAGTAAAAGCCCACTTATCCGGCACCCGCGGGACCTGGCCAATGCCAGTTAAAGCGCCTGCCGGATATTCGGGTGGCTCGCGGCCGAAAACCCACCACAAAAAAATTAAAGTTCTTTTAACACACACCATACACACCACACTAAGTAATAACAGATAATAACAGAATATTATATTGGTACTTATTGTTAAAACTACTCTCTTGCACTTCTCACCTTCACTGATTGAGGTTTACAGTCCAGTGATTCTTTTTTAAATGGAGGACGCCAAGCGGGTGAAAAAAACGGCAGCGCGATTTTAAAGTCTTGCGACTTTACTTGTGGCAAACCCGATAGCCATATTAGCGGCAAACCGAAATACTATACCTGTGTGACAATGTGGGTTATCGGCTAGCGTTATCTGCTTGCCGCTAGTATGGCTTTAAAATCACACTCCGTTTTTTTCACACACTTGGCGTGCTCCATTTTAAAAAGAATCGCTGGACTATAAACCTCAACCACAGCATCATGGCTTCAAGCTCATCATATTTTAGTAAAGGTGAGAAGCGCAAGAGAGCAGTTTTAGCAATAAGTACCGATACAATATTTTGTTATTATCTTATTATTTATGCATTTACAAATGCTCCATTGCTATTGTTCCGGATAAGTTCCGGTTTATCGAATGGGGACTTGTTTTTTGGCGTGCCGGTTTTACGGAAGTGCCGGTTCCTCAAGTCACGGATAAACGGGCTTCTGCTGTATTATTTTTAAAGAAATTGTATGCAGTGAGAATGTGGTTATTTTTCTTTCTAAAAAAAATCTATTTTGAGCACTTGACTATATTCTTTCAATTATAATAATCATAATGCTTGCATTTGATATAGCGCTTTTCACATTTCTAGACATCTCAAAGTGCTTCACAGAATACATTGTAAAGTGAATTGACTGTATATTTGTGGGAAACACGCAGCAGTCAATTGCGCACAGTAGTATCCCACAAACTGTCATAGATTGAAATGACCAATTTTTTTTCTTATTTGTTTTTTTGGGGAGGGATTATTATTAGGCAAGTGGAGTAAGGAAACTTGCCCAAGGTTTCACCCTGACCTGCCTGGATTCAAACACAGGTCTCACGCTTCTAAGGTGAGTGCTCTAACCACTGAGCTACAGAATTTCACAATTGGCATCTGACACTTTGATGCTTAAGATAAAGAAGCATGGAATCAATCAGAAAACAGCACTAACACCAGTTGGTGGACAATTGAAAGTCGATTTGATAACAACTTTTAAGAGTAATTATTTGGGGATGACGAGTTTGCAGGGCTATGGGGAGAGTGCAGGGGAGTGTGATTCATTTGGATAACTCTTTTCAAAGAACCGCTATAGACACAAAGGACCAAATGGCCTCCTTCTGTGCTGTATAACTCTATGATTCTGTGAATGCACACCCATTTATAATAAGGTGAAATCCAACAGATCAGTTCTGCCTTCAAGTGGGTTAGAACTCATGCAATAAAATGTCCTTAATAATTTAATAGACTAAATATGCTTCTTGACTAAGTTTGGCTACAGGGAACCCCATTGTAGAGCCCTTCAATACAACTTACCAGTGTGGACCAATGCTAAGTGGAAGCATGATGCATCCAATTTCTAGCCGACCGATTATCTGCACTAAAAAAAGGCTAATTTCCAGATCATCAGCTCATTTCCTGCCTGCATTCACAGGAAGTACTGCCAATGTGACATAATTGCACAGGAGGTGATATCAGCAGTTACCTGCAAACACTTATAAACTGCATTTTTACAATATGTAACAAATTTTGTAGTTAATATTTAAGTTCTTTCAAATTTTATACTACCTCAGCAAAACAAACGATTCTGAATTGTTGTTTGGTGAGCCAACCTTTTCCATAGACTTCAGTGACTGAATCAAAGTTAGTTACTCAGCATGATATTGTATACTAACTGACATGTTTTGAGATGGTATAATGCCAGTGATCAGTTTCCTACCTTTCTGTCCTGGGGACTGGGCTGCTCGTGGAGACGGAGCACATAGAACCAAACGATTGCTGGTAGGCAGGATTTGTCATCTGAATGTCACCGCTGTACAGGATAGGATTTGTGACCACAGTACCATCTGATGCCACTGATGAGTGATTCACTGCTTCCATGTAACTGCGGGGATCTAGGAGAGTAAAGATGGCATGCAAGATAAATGGTTAATGCACTTCTGTATGCCAACTTTTGCAACCAAGTCGCTGTTAGCATTGTATATGGTGACAAACAAAGGTTCATTTTTGTTTCTTGGAGAAATGCCAGTGAAGCACACCTTCACCTGGGGAATTTCAAATCATCTTTATTTAACTTGTCACACTGAGTGGGCAGGTTTGAAAGGATCCTTTCGCAAGTTTTTTTCAATCAAATTAACTTTGGGAGGTTTTCCAAATCAAATATTGAAAGGATTTTCTAGGTCATACTCCTGTCCCGTAAATCTTCTGGGTTCACACACAATAATAATGATTATTTTATAATAATAATCCTTGCAACTGATAGAAAGCCTTATCAAGTCATTGAAACATCTCAAAGTGTTACACAGGATTTACTGTTGGGTGCAGTGACTACATTTTTGGAGACAAACAAGGCCATCAATTTGTGAAGAGCAGTGACACACCCAGAAAAAAGTGATTAAATTTCATCTGCGGGATTGTTACCCGAGACACTGGAAGAAACTCCTTATTCTTTTTGAGTACTGCCATGGGATCCTTACCTTCCACCTTAACAAACAGACAGGACCTCGGTTAATATCTTATCCAGAGGATGACACTTTCGACAATGCATTGATTGCACTGGAGTGTGAGCCTAGCTAAGAGTGCTATTGATTGAGCTAGGTTGACACACAGTAGTTATCAGTAGTCGGTTGTCTTTCATGGAACTATAGCCAGCACACATTAATACTTTTAGGAGTGGGTTTCATAATCTTTGTTCAGCCAGCTCTTATTTACTGTACACAATGATCAAGACTTGTTGAAGAATATTAAAACTGCTTGATGACGTCAAATCGAGAGATATGGAAAATTGTTCTGTGAATTGTGCTGCAGGGTGTAGATAGGCTAATAGGTGGTATGATAGTGGCAGCAGCAGTAATAAACAAATGTAAAGTACAATTTAATATTAAGGATAGGGAAAGAAAATGCATATTAAATTGGAACATTTCAAATGATGCAGAGAAGAGGGATCTTGATGTGCAGACACATAGTCATTAGAGGTGGCAGACAAGGCTATAAAAAGGCACACTGTATCCTCAGTCCTGTATCCAGAGGTATTGATACAAAAGGAAGGAGATATTAAGAAACTTTTGCAAACCCAAACAAATGTGACACAGTTTAATCACAGTTATATTCCCACAGTTTATTGTGTGGGAATAACGGAAATTAAATTGTGTGGTTCAATTGGTAACACTCTCGCCTCTCAGCCAGAAGGTAGTGAATTCAAGTCACACATCAGGATTTGAACTCAGACGCTTACCAATCTTACCCTCCAATGCAGTATTGGGGGCGTGCTGCATATCAGAGGTGCTGACCTTCCTTCGGATTAGACCTTAAACTGAGGTCCTATTTGCCTGTGCAGGTGCCTGTCCAGGTGCATGCTCTGGAACTCCCTTCCTCATCTCCTTCGCCTCGCCCCCTCTCTTCCAATTTTTAGGTCTCGGCTTTCTTTTCAATTACGCTTTTGGTCACCTTTTTTCCCCTCCCACTGGCTCGGACCCGGGATCCGTTATTGGGAAGCGCTCTGAGATGCCGTCTGGCATGGAGGGTGCTATACAAATCCAAGTTGTTGTTGTTGTTGACTTTAAAAATCTCCTTGCACTACTCAAAAAGAGAAGAGTTTCTCCCACTCTTAGAAAAAAAAGTTAGGTTTATTGGCAAAATTGGTCCATTTCTGTGCTGTAATATTCTATAATTTTACAAGTAGTACAGAAAACTGCAGATGGCAGATAAAGTTTTACTTCTGGAATGTAAAATAAAATTCTCAGTTAATTTACTCACTCACAAATCTCCTCTGAAAATTTCTATTGTTCTGCTGAAAATTATTCACTAGAGATTCTTGTAATTAATTCTTTTATTTTAAAAAAATTATAAAACAGCCTCAAGAAACTTTTTAGATTGCATTTGCAACAAACAGTTTGTTCGGAAGTAGCAGCAGTTCATAATAGTTCTTCATGAAAAATATAAAATACACTGTATAAAGTATCAAAGCCTGAGCGACCACAATCATAACTTTTACAACAATAATAAATAATAATAATCCTTGAATTTCATAAAGTGCCTTGTTGAATTGTTTGGATGTTACAAAGTACCTCACAAGATATACTGTAAAGTGATTGTACATTTTGTAAAATTATGCAGAAGCAATGTCCCACAGACAGTCGTGAATTGAGCGCCCAATATTTTTTGCAGGGATATTACCCACAGAAAGCAATCCGCCGAATCGATTAACAACCAGGTTCCGATTTACAAAGGTCCGTGGAGTAAGGAAACTTGCCTAAGGTCTTGCCCTACACAAGTATCATAACTGATTCCTCTCGCTGGTGAGCCAAGTGCTCTAACCAATATGCTCCCGGACTTCTTAAGTCAGGAAGACAAAACCTTGCGTTTGTATTGCCATTATCATCCAAAAGACATTTCTCTTGATTGTTATGTCAATCTTAAGACTATGATCTGAATTCCCGATATGAAGGGTGAATCCACAACCTTTGACCTGGAAGAAAGGGTATTAGCAGCCAAACTGAAAAAGTAGACTCATGTGAACTCAATACGTCTGCAATCCTTTAATTCTACATTAAGGCTCTGAATAAATAACATCCAAACAATTTCTCTCAGCAGATGTTACACGAAGAGGTAGGTTTTGTGCCTTCTGACAATTATAAACCTCATTCACAGCTCACAAGGGTTAACCGGCCATAAAAGCCAGACATCTGCTTGACAAATCCAGCATTTCAAAAAGTAAAATCATAACTCAAAACGCTTCTCTCAGTCAAAACCAACAAGCATGTTGTCACAAGCACCAGGATGAGATAAACCTATCTGAAAATCAATGAAACATGAAAGACCGCCCAAATTCCAAGCATAGTAAGGATAACTTGGCAACATCAGAGGCTATCTGCCTAGAGAGACATTGGTAGATTGTTCAAACAGGGGCTTGCACAAGCTTGTATATCTATTTCATATCAATGCTCTCTGCTTTTATTTACAAGATAACAGATGTTTCATCACGGCGACCACAAGGTGAGGGCTTGAGATTGGAATGGTATTTTTCAGAACTCTGGGCGACCACGAGAATTGCAAGCACATTATCTGGTTGGTTGGAAATGAGGTTGTACAATGGGAGGGGGATGTCGAGTTTGCTCACAGGTCTAGAAAACTCCAGCTCGGAGTTTCTTGAGCAGAAATCACAGAGAGAAGATTGACCTGAGACACAGTCAGGCGGAGGATGGGGTTACCTGCAGGGTTCACTTTTTACATATACAGGTATCCCCCAATTTACGACATTTCTATTTGCGCTGTTTCGATTTAACGAACATAATTTTTTAACACCTTTTTATCGATATACGACATTTGGTTTCATTTCAAAAAAATAATAATTTGCCGCATCTGTTTTGCGCATGCGCAGTACATAGTGTATTTCGTGGGATCGCACGGGAAACTGCGTTTCAATTTACGTGACATTTTGTCAGGAAAGCAACCGTGTCATAAATCGGGGGATACCTGTACAGTAAATGCTTGTTTATCCGGCACCTTCGGGACCTGACTTAATTGGTTAATTAAATGGTTAATTAAACATGCCGGATATTCGAGCGGCGAGTTGCCGAAAATCTTACACAAAATATTAGCTTATTTTAAAACACACCACATTAATAATAGACTAAATAATAACAGAATATTGTATGGATACCAATAAAGCATTCCAGCACACTCGGTAAAATGATCGGTAAAATAAAAATTCCAGAATTCGTAAGTTTAATAAGTGAGTATGCTCACTTTGCGCATGCGTGTAATGCGTGCAATACCGGTTGGTTGAGCTTTCCGGTTGGTTGGGTGCCGGATAAACAAGCTTCTACTGTACTTGTATTAATGCTGTAAATCAGACCCAAAGCCAACAAAGATTCCTTTTCTCATACTCCCTCAACACACATGCCATTCTCTGGCGATTCCTTGTAGCTTTGGAGGAAAAACAAAATGTTGCATTCCATTGAGCTGGAAAGTGAACTGGCTCATTCTTTCATAAACACTCCCTCATTGCAATTAAAGTATTCGCTGAATTCCAGCCTGTCATAAATTTCAAAAAGGAGGAAAGCACACAGCTCCTTCAGTTTTGGGGAGTGTGCATTGGGTTCATATGGCTGAAACTTGACATTGATTTAAGCATTTGCTCTAAAATACGCAACCACTACACTTTACAGTAAATCCCGTGAAGAGCTTTGACACATCCTTCCTTTGTGAACTGTGGCATACGATATCAAATACAAGTTTTTCCTTAAAAACAATTATTGTTTATAAAGCTGTTTTGTTACATAAAATGGGCCCCAAAGTGAGTTGGCAGTAAAGCACGATGAACCATGGTTTTGCTACAATTAATATGATTCAAACGTGGAAAACGGAGCGACTCACACAAGTCCACTATTTGAGTGGTGTGTGTGGCAGGAGAGGAAAGTCAATTCACAAGTAGTCCACGACTGAGGACCATTCATGACCCAGTTTATTTGCAATTCTACTTTCCCTACTAGACAGGAAAGCCTGCCTTAGGATGCATAGAATCATAGAAGTTAGCAGCGAACAAGAAGGCCATTCGGCCTAACATTTCTGTACCAGCTCTCAGAGCAAGGTGTTCATTCAATGCCGCTGACCTGAAGCTTTCTAGACAAGTTTTCTCACCCCACAAGCCTCTGTTTACCTGGCAGTAAGTGGGAACCCAATTGTTCGTCAATTGATGGAGCGGTTTCTGGGGGTACTACTACTTATAATAATCCTTGCGTTTAATATAGCGCTTTTCACGTCTTCCAGATATCTCAAAGTGCTTCACAGAATATACTGTAAAGTGAATTGACTACAGTATATTTGTGAGCAAAACCCAGCAGCCAGTTGCGCACAGCAGTGTCCCACAAACAGTCGTCAATTGAAATGACCAATTTTTCTTACTGTGTTTTTTTTTGAGGGATTATTATTAGGTGTGTGGAGTAAGGAAACTTTCCCAAGGTTTCACCCTGACCTGCCTGGATTTGAACACAGATCTCATGCTTGTAAGGCGAGTGCTCTAACCACTGAGCTACAGGACTTCACAATTAATCCATTTAAAAAATATTATTAAATAATAATAAGCCTTGCATTTGATACAGCTTTTGACTGTGAGCTCACATCCTGACATGCGGCTTAAATTCACAACTTTCTGATCCAGAGGCAAGAATGCTACCAACTGAGGCAAATGAGAACACTGCAATCATGTTCAAACCACAAGTTACTTCATTTGCCATTGACGGTAGCCAAGCAAAAGGTCATGCCAAACAGCAAGTTATAAAGCAAATGTGCACTACAATAAAGTGCACAACAAGCACTATTTATATTTTGGTAAAAATAATTTAATTCTCAATTAAATGAGGAAGGAAGGTTCATTTACTAATGCCCGGTTAAATGCCACCATCAATGACCCTCTCTCTCTGAGGACTCACTGAGGTGGTGTAGATGCAACTTTGCCCAAGTCCTGCCCTGGGTTCATTTCCCGTTAACTAAAAAGCGCTGCGGGCAGCAGATTCCACTATGGTGTGATGACACACGATAGCATCACGTATTAGTGATGTTCAGATAATGTCTTCTTTTTGTGCATATGCTAGTTCCATTGAACATACACTCAACAGAAATCTTGCATGGAACCAGTGCCATTATGAAGCTGGAGCCCACTGAGTGTAGGGAGCGGACAGGTTGGTAGGGGTTAGTAGGTCGCAGAGGTAGAGTGGGGGATGGCTGTGGAGGACTTTAAAAGTGAGGACCAGGATCTTGAATTGAAATCTCTGAATGATGGAGAGCCAATGGGAGTCGAGCAAGAATGGGGTCATGGAGCTTGGTGCTGGAGAGGACACGGGCTGCAAAGTTCTGGATGATCTGCAGCCTATGAAGGGAAGGCCGACAAGTAGGCCGTTAGCATGGTCAAGCGTGGACGTGATGAAGGCATGAATGAGAGTTTCAGAGGCCGGAGGGGTGAGGTAGTACACAAAGATATTAAGAGGAGGTAATTCAACTTGTCGAACCTGATTAGCCATTTTATTTTACCATGGTAGAGGTTTCAATCCCATTACCTCTCATTGCTTCATACTTTTACTTCCCAAACAAGCCAAGTGTCAGCCCAGATAAATTGGTAGCATTCCCGCTCCTGAAGCACATGGTTGTAGGTTTGAGTGCCAGCTTTTTTTTTACTTTGAACTCAATCACTTGAATATAGTGCTTGCGGGAACATAGTGCTGAAGGCACCATCCTACGGATGAGATGTTAAATCAAAGTAGTTTTTTAAAGATCCCATGCCACTATTTGAAAAAGAGCACAGAGCTTTTCCAGTTATCCTAGACAACAATCCAGTCCACAGCTATTTGTGGACATTGCTGTGTGCAAATTGGCTACCACGTTCAGCTATAAAATAAGGTTATAGGACACATTACTTCAAATCCTGTGAAACTGACATGAAAGATGTTATAATCAAATACAAGGATTACTATTATTATTATCTTCTTAACATTTCTAATAGATACACAACTATAGGTTCCTTGGGACAGAGCATCCACATTCTCATAAAGCATTCTGTGAAAACATGCTTGTGATCTCTCAGAGGCTTTACAATAATTTAATTATAATGTGACTGGCACAATAGCAGCAGATATAATACCTTGTGTAAGTAAACAACACCTCAGAATGTAGAGTGCATGTCTTTTGGGATCACTCTATATCACTATATCACTCTAATCAGTGAGATCTTTGCTGCAGGCAGCATCTCACAAGTCAATGCATCGGGGTTCCCTGGAGCAGATGAATTTACAAAAACAATAATAATCCTTGCCTTCAATATAGCACCTTATCACATCTTTGATACATCAAAGCGCTTCACAGAATATACAGTAAAGTGACCTGACTATATTTTGTGGGTGACATATTTTAACGTCCCAAGGCTCCATGTAATTTACTGTTCTTCTGACTGGTAGGTTTTCAGATTTTTCCTCATGGACTGACTGATGATCCCATTCCCCCCCACCACCCAAATGCACAAATGAGAGTCAGAGCTACCTTTGGAAATATGTAAATTAAATGCTAATGATCAAGTGAAACTCCACCCAGTACAAGTATAAGGCAATTCCTGGGATTCCCCGATGGTGGAGTCAGTAAAGCATAAAATCGGTGTTGCCCTGAGTCATACAGATCAGAGGTTGCATTCCTGATGGGTGCTTAATTAGCTCATAGCAGTTGAAGCAACAACAATTTACATTTATATGGTGCCCTTCACATGATAGCAATGTATTAAAGCACCACACAGCTGACGATCAGTCTGAACTTGGGGGAAAATTGGGTTTGACTGCAATCCGTGGAGGTCTGATAGCCTGTTGCCATTCACAAGCTAGACTCACGCACAAAGAATTGGCTGTTTGGGCAAGGTACCAGAGGACTGCAGCCCAGCATGAGACAACACCTTCAGCAGAGGAGAAGCAGAAGAAAACTGGCGTAAAATGTAATTACAAAAAGTATTAAAATGGAGGCTGGAAAGAATTTCTTTACACAGAGGGTGGTTGGAATGTGGAATTCTCTGGCACAAACCAATGTTAACGCAAAGCCTATAAATTATTTGAAAGTCGATTAGATGATTGGAATAGAGGAATATGAAAGGGTTTGGGGAGCGAGCCATCTTAAACTGGTGGCTCATGTGGAAAAGAACAAGTACAAACTTGTGGGCCATATGAGCTTTTCCTGTGCTGTAGCATACTATTTAAACCAGACAATTCCTCTAGTCAATGCGCAGAAACTGAGCTTAATGGAGAACGGAGAAGTCCATTCAAGCGTCAAATCATGGCAGTTCTGGGCACCACCTTTCCCAACTGTTTCCATCCCTTTCCTTCAGATCCTTGAACTGTATCAGTGATGCGAAGAGCACTTCAGAGCGGTCTCAATGTAGTACGCCCCTTTTCCTTTCAAATGGTCAAGTTCTGTATTTTACTGGAATTTTGGAGAAACCTCTGTGACCCCAAAATGCCCCTGCGAGCTAAGGAATGTGGTCAGCTGCCACCATTTCCTACTTGGGCCCATGAAATAAGCAGCCTTCAAGATGTGTTGTCTTTAGCAACTCCCTACATCATGCAAGGAATATTAAACCAGCTGAATGAAGCAGCCCAGAAAATTCCAAAAACAAGGACAAGCCCTGCATTTGTTGCCACCGCAAAACTCACTAAAAACATGTTGTTCCAATATATAGCTCTGGAGAGACGTACTTCATTACCAGCCCTCTCAGTCTCCTGCTAACATCCAGCAAAAATGCACCATCAAGCAGCCTGGAAATGCAACACTGACACTATAAATGTCTTTGAGTCACGCAATACTGTATTTCAAATTTGTCCTTGTGCATCAGCAAACAAACAGACCTGTTTGAAAGTACATAGCTTCCCTGAAGTCACTTTTTTTCACACACTCAGAGATCATGTTTCAGTGCCAGCTGTTTACATGTAGACCACTAAATGTCTAATGATTCAGCCAAGAGCAACACACATCAATCTTTGAAACCGCAGTTTACCTACCAATAGAAGTAGTCATGACGGAACAGCTTTCATAAGAAGAAGTACTACAGGATGAAGCTGCTAAACACACGGCACGAACCAGAAGAGACTAAATAGTTTGCCGTTCTGTCTGCCAGGCATTAGTTAAAAGGCAGCACAGCAGGACCACCACACACAAAGATGGGACTTCATTCACGATTGTCCGGTCTGCGTTTTCCTTCCTTCTTCCTTACTTACATAGTCTGTGATAAAACGTGCACAAAGGAAAACTTCCAGAGAGCCTGGAAAGCTGAGACCGCAGGACTAGGCTGTAAATGGAGTTGTTCAGTCGGCAACAGCTTAATCCACTCTGTCCAGATGGAATAGAATTCAGCGATTGTTCCGGTTAGGAGCTGTCTTCTGGCAGCCAGAGTTGGGCTGGCCATTCAGAGCATGCTCTGACTGCAGCCTCATTTACATTTTGACTTTTCTGACACTGAATCTTTGTTGCTCACCCCCCAGTCCGCCTCTACCAATCAAAAAACGCCAGTACAAGTCAAAGGTCCAACTGCCCCTCAGGATAAAATGCTTTAAACGGATTTTCTTTCCTGCCTAAATACATGCAATCCTGAAGTGCTTCCCTTATTAAAGTGACCTCTCAACTTTCCTGCTCTGAGTTTAGCTTAAAAGCATGTTGTGCATTTCAAAGTCACGTAACTCACAGAATGTACTCAGCACATAAAATGTACTCACTACAATGCTTGAGTAAATGTTAATCAGGGCACGCGCCAATTCACAGCACTTTATCGTTGTACACACCAAAAAAAACATGCATTTAAAACAAATGAGTAAACCAATAAAATTAAAATCTGCAAAAGGCTTTCTGGTAATGAGAGTTAGCAGCTGAAAGCTTGTTTGTTTACTGTAGTTGTTACACATCTGTTTCAAGGCAGCTCAGGAAGCTGCCAGGCAAAGCCAGGAAAAATAAAGGATTTAAAACAATCGAGAAGGCAAGGTGGCCTAACATCCTCGCTGCTTTAAAAAGTCACATTACATCATAGTTGGAATTGTGAATGGTTAACACAACAAAAAACATCTATCATTGAGATACTTATATATTAGCCACAATTTTACACTACCTCAACCAAAGGTGTTTACCTTCCCTCCTTAAGAACACCATTGCCTTTATATAGCGCCTTCACGCAGGGTAGCATCCCAGAGTGCTTCTCAGTGGCAGAGTCTGACAACAACTCAAGGGGAGAGGGAGCAGGCAGGTGACCTAACCCTCATGTAGAGCAAAGTTCAGTGGGCTGCACCAATCCAACTGAGGGATACCTGGAATGGCTTGAAAACAGATGATGTTTTTCTCAATATCCAGACCAGTAATTCCTCTGATAAAATTGGTAATTTTATAGCTGTTTGTGGGACATTGCTGAATACAACTTAGTTGTCGCATTCGCTCACAAATATACACTTCACAAAACATCCGGTACAGCACTTAGAAACATTTGGACAACCTAATAAAAGTGATACATCATTACAAAGATTATTACAGTGTGTGTCACAGGGATTGAGGCTTAATTCCTTAATATTCAATGTGACATCCTGGAGGTAGACCTGCCCCACCACCAATACTGTTCTCAGTGCCGACATCTGCAGTGTGAAGTACTTTAAGCCGTCTTACCAATGTGAAAGGCGCTGGGTAAGTATAATTGTGAAGAGCAATATTAAATTTGGTTTGTTGATTGTGGATTGCAATTTTTGACTGGGAGAGCAGTCAGTCCACTAGTTCATTGACAATCATATTGAGATCAGTATCAGGTGAATGTAGAGTCTACCTTTAGTACATGCATTTAATTCATATTCAACACTAAACTTAATTCAGTTTCTAAACTTAAATTACTATTTCCACCTCCCTATTCAGCCATGGGGACAATGACTCACTGCCAACCACACATCAACAACAACAAAATTATATTTTTAGAGCCTTTCACGTCGGGACGACATCCCAAGGCGCTGGGACATGTACATCAAACAGGGTTGGTGATCAGAAATGGATACATTATGCAGCTTTTCTAGCCCTGGAGTCCCTTCCCTTCCCTGAAACTGCTCAAGTAGCACAGGCTCAGATCAGAATTAGAACCTTTTTGGTCTCAATGCCACACACCATGTGGAGCTTTCACCTGTTAAGCATCAGGGATCAGAGATAAATCTGTTGTTTGTTCAGGAGAGAGGAAGAGGCATGCATAATTTGCTATGACATCAAGGGTGAGCTATGCAATGACTCCCTCATCTAATTTTCCATCAATCTGTCATTCGCTTGTCAATTGGATGAAAAATGGATCCCAAGTGTTTCCCAGAAAACAAGGTCCCGTCTATCTGGCAATTTGGAAGCAAGGGAAAATCTACTGCACTCAATTGCTCCTCAATAGGATACAAATAAGATGATGGTTGTGTTTACCATGTCTAAACACATGTGTAAAGAGGTAAATGACATATCCATCTGCTGTGTACCTCTCTATCTCTCTTTTAAAAGTTGTTATCGAATTGGACTCCACCACCTTTTCAGGCAATGCATTTCAGATTTGAACAACTCGCTGAATGAAAAATTTTCTCCTCAGCTCCCCTCTGCTTCTTTTAGAAAGTCCAGATCATTAATATAAATTAAAAAGAGCAGTGGTCCCAATACGGATGCGTGGGGGACGCCACTGTACACTTCCCTCCAGTCAGAAAAACAGCCGTTTACCACAACTCTCTGCTTTCTGTCTCCCAGCCAGTTTTGGATCCATGCTGCCACTGTCCCTTTAACGCCACTGGCTTCTATTTTCCTAATAAGCCTTTTATGCGGCACTTTGTCAAATGCCTTTTGAAAGTCCATATAAACTACATCAACTGCACTACCCACATCCACCCATTCCGTTACCCCATCAAAAAACTCTTATCAGATTTGTCAGGCAAGATTTGCCTTTAACAATTCCGTGCTGGCTGTCCTTTATTAACTGATATCTTTCTAAGTGAAGATCTATCTTGTCCCTGATTATAGTCTCCTGACGTTTTCCCACTACTGATGTTAGTGACTGACTGGCCTGTAATTCCCAGGTTTGTCCTTCTGCCCCTTTTTGCACAGGGGTGTAACATTCGCAACCTTCCAGTCCTATATATAATGAAAGCCACCTTGAATTCCCTCTTTACACATGGGTAACAGAACCCACATATTATACCCTAGCTAATTTAATCTGTTATACAGTATTAGGATCATCAGTATGATGATAATAATAATAATATTCCTGCATTTGATATATTGCCTTATTATGTCTTTGAGACGTCTCAAGGAGCTTCACAGAATATAGTGTAAAATGAATTCACTGTATATTTTGTAGGCAAAATGTGGCAGCCATTTATGCACTGCAGTGTCCCACAAACAATTGTGGATTGAATGTCCAAATTATTATTATTTTTCTTTAACGGATTATTACCCCCAGAAAAGCGATTTGCCAATCAGCTAACAACAGAGTTCCTACGCAAACACAGGTGCACAAAGTAATAAAACTTGCCCAACGTTTTGCCCTACCCGAGAAACTTTGGTTCTCACTTGCTAGGTGTGCTCTTACTAAGCTACAGGACTCCACTAGCAATAGATATACCAAGAAGTTCGGAAGGAACTTCATTGTACAAAGGCTGTTGAGAATGTGGACTTGTTGCCAGAAGCTGTGATTGAAGCAAAAAGCATCAAACTGTTTGAAAGGAAACTTGATACATACTGTACTGTATATGAGGGACAAGAGAATAAAGTAGAAATAGAGGGAAATAGGAGGAGTGGGGGCTTGCATGGTGTATAAATAATATACTAATAATAAAGCGTAAAGGGATTTGATAGGGTAGAGAGAATCTATTTCCTCTGGTGGGGGAATCCAACAAAAGGGGACATATTCTTAAAATTAGAACCAGGCCATTTAAGAGTGAAATCAGGAAGCATTTTTCCACTCAAAGGGTGGTAAAAATCTGGAATTCTCTTCACTCAAAGACCGTGGATGCTGGATCTACCCACAGCTTCAAGAGTGAGATTGACACATTTTTGGTTGGTCAGGGTATTATGGGATACGGGGAGAAAGGGAGAAATCAGAATTGAAAGGATTAGTAGAGGTACAGATCAGCCATGATCTAATTAAATGGCAGAACAGGCTCGAAGGGCTGAATGGCCTATACCTGTTCCTATGTACCTAATCCTTGCTTTTGATATAGCGCTTTTCACATCTTCTTGATGTCTCAAAGCACCTCACAGAATACACTGTAAAGTGAATTGACTGTATAAATATGGGTGAAACGGCATAGACTAATAGGTATATGAATGTGTGGTATAAAATCAACATACCCCTATATCTACCTCCTCCACACTGACAAATCCTTCAACAAAACATACCTAACATACTGCAGTGCTTGGGCTATTTTTAAACAAGTGAGGAAAATACACATTAACCTGTATGCTGGTGCATGAATTGTTATGGAAGATATAATTTAAACACTTTCTTTCTGTTGAAAACATTTGCATTATTTAAGCAGAGCATTACATTGTTTACCACAGATTAATTCTACCGTAAGTGATAAATCTATCAGGCCCTGACAATATTGCTGTTTACTCCATTCAGATGTCAGCATGGCTCAGTTGGTAGCAGTGCAACCTGACAATCAGAAGGTTGTGGATATAATCTGTCCTGTAGCTCAGTGGTTAAAGCCCTCGCCTTACAAGCATGAGACCTGAGTTTGAATCCAGGCAGGTCAGGGCGACTCCTTGGGCAAGTTTCCTTACTCCGCATGCCAAAAAATAATCCCTCTCCCCAAAAAACACAATAATAAAATTAGTGATTTCAATCCAAACTGGGACACTGCTGCGCAATTGGCAGCCGCATTTCGCCCACAAACATACAGTCGATTCACTTTACAGTGTACTCTGTGAAGCGCTTTGAAATGTATAGAAGACGTAAAAAGCGCTATATCAGATGCAAGGATTGTTATTATTCTATTATTATAAACGCCACATAGGGACTTTAAACTCACTGTCCAGGCTGATAGCGCTGGAGGAGAACTGCAATGTTGAAACTACCATCCTTCAAATGGTCCCATTTGCCTGTGCAGGTAGATCCTCCGGCTTGGATTCAGGTTCTGCCATAGTTAAGCGCTCCGAGATTCTACCCGGAGTGGAGGGCGCGATGTAAATAGAAGTTGGTTTTGTTGATGTTAAATGGCACAACTTGCAAAGGGAATGGAGTTTCCTGTTGAACAATCCCCCAAATAAAGGTCGTTCACTTTATGTCTATTTGTGGGACAATGTTGTGCACAAATTAGGGAGGTGGGGTGGGGGGGGGAGGGAGAAATCCAAGTGGTACTATTGTTGCATTAACACAGGGATGAAGTGCAGTGTAAGCCTAAGAGCCTTGTATAACATGGCTTTTGACTCATTTAAAATAAAATAATGTAATATAAGCAATGCAAGTGGAAAGCGAGCACAGTGGAAACGGCTACTTTTGAAGCTGTCCAATTCAACAATACACCCATTTTGGTTGTATACATTAACTGCTTCAAAAACAACAAATAAAATGTCTGCTTCATACTAGGGAACGGCGATATGGGAATTTTCCGGATATGGATAAATCGGTTGGCTCATATCGAGATATACCGATATTTTCAGTTTTTTCGTACTGCGCACGCGCATCGGAGTGCGTGCGCATTCCGGGTGCGCGCGCATTCGGGGCCTATCTTCTCAGGAGGTAAATATCTTTCTCTCTCTGTGTCTCTCACTCTCTCCATCTCTGTGTTTTTCTGTCTGTGTCTCTCTATGTCTCTCTCCCTCTCTCCTCTCTCACATCCCCCCCCATCTCTATCTATCTGTATATTATCACATCCACCCCGTCTCTCCCCCCCCCCCCCACCCCACCGTCCCTCTCTCGCACCCCCCACCCCCGTCGTCTCTCTCCCCCACCACCCCCCCAGCCATCTCTTTCTCCCTCCCCCCCGCCGTCTCTCTCTCCCTCCCCCCCCAGCCGTCTCTCTCCCCCTCCCCCCAGCCGTCTCTCTCCCCCTCTCCTCCCCCCCCCAGCCGTCTCTCTCCCCCTCTCCCCCCCCAGCCATCTCTCTCCCCCCCAGCCATCTCTCTCCCCCTCTCCCCCCCAGCCGTCTCTCTCCCCCTCTCCTCCCCCCCCCCAGCCGTCTCTCTCCCCCTCTCCTCCCCCCAGCCGTCTCTCTCCCCCTCTCCCCCCCCCAGCCGTCTCTCTCCCCCTCTCCCCCCCCCCCCAGCCGTCTATCTCCCCCTCCCCCCAGCCGTCTCTCTCCCCCTCCCCCCAGCCGTCTCTCTACCCCTCTCCTCCCCCCCCCAGCCGTCTCTCTCCCCCTCACCCCCCACCCCCAGCAGTCTCTCTCCGCCTCACCCCCCCCCACCCACAGCCGTCTCTCTTCCCCCACCCCTTGCATACCTGTATTATGTATTCGAGGACTATGAATACAAGATGGCGGCTTTGCACCTCGGTCTGTGCATTGTGTATAGAGATGAGCATTCTGGGTCTTGTAGTTGATTGTGCTCGCATCCCGATTTTTTACCTCGATATATCGTTTTTCGATATATCAGTATTTTTAAAATGTCTATATCGGCATACCGATATGAAAATCATATCGGGTTTTACCGATATACCGATATATCGCCGTTCCCTACTTCATACTCTTTTCTTAATTCCCCGACTATATTTGAAAGGTAATGAAAATAAAGTTAAGCTGCTACAAAGATTCAAAAACAGAAGGTGGAAAGAGGGGATTATGGATGACCTGAATACGCTGCATTTTCAGGTCATCCATACATAACTAAACAGCTATATACAGTAGTAGATGCTAAACCAGCAAGTTTGGCAATAACATGGCTCATAACATCCAGTATAAACAGGGATCTAAGTAGCGCGAATCCTGCTGGAGACCATGGTGGTGCAATGGAGAGAACTGTCGTTCCCTGGTTCAAAACCTGAGTTTGTGCTGAGTTTGCTGACCTTAGATGAGGCTACATGGGAATGCTAAATTAGCTCTGGAATTCCTCGGGTTAAGGAGGGGACAATCAGCCATGGCCTCCTCAATCTTCAATTCAAATGCGAAGTGCGAGGAGGTCATGGACTTCTTTTCTTCCAAGATCCACAACATCCGCCAGGCAGCATCATCCTCCAGCCTCTCGTCTCCCACTACCACCCCCAGCCCATCCCCCTCACCCCCCCCTCCCCACCTTCAGCTCCTACCTTGACCCCCTTCCTACACTACTTCTCCCCTGTCTCTCCTTCCTCCCTCTCACGTACTCTCACCTCTATGAGGTCAACAACCTGCTGCCTCGATCCCATCCCCACTAACCTACTGCTCACCCAACTCCCCATCCTCTGTCCACTGTTGGCTGATATCATCAACCAGTCCCCCTCTCCTCCGGATCAGTCCCTGCCCCCGTCAAAACTGCTGTCATCACCCACCTCCTTAAAAAACCCTCCCTAGATACCTCAAACCCCAGCCACTACCGCCCTATCTCAAACCTGCCCTTCCTCTCAAAAGCACTGGAATGCGTTGTCGCAAACCAACTCCGCGCCCACCTCTCCTCCCACTCCCTCTTCGAACCCCTCCAGTCCGGTTTCCACCCTGCCCACAGTACATTCGGAGGTGCGCAAGTTGAAAAAGTCCACATCATACCGATATATCGCCGGACATGATATACCGATATTTGCGATGTATCGATTTTTTTTCATATCAAATTTTTCGATATATCGATATTTTTAAAATTACGATATCTGCATATCGATATGAAAATTATAATGATATAACCGATATATCGATATATCACCAGACCCTACTGTCACCAAGTAAACAATGGTCACTTGGAAATGGTACCAGAAGGCAGATACCCAGTGACTATGGATTTGCACCCCACGAGGAGCCTGGGCCAGGAGAACACAGCTAGTGGGAGAAATATGGTAAATAATTGGATGGATCCTTGACATTGTTTTTAGAAAATGAACTACTGAAGTTTATATCTAGATAGGACCCAAGTTTGATTTCCGCACAGGAAGAAACTGTAGGCAAGTTTCCTTATTACATGCCTTTACACGCCTCTATTTACCCAGCAGTAATTAGGAACCCGGTTGTTAGTTGAATGGCAGATCACTTTCACGCAAACTTGACTGTTCTTGGGACACTGCTGTGCACAATTGGCTCCTGAGTTTACCCCACAAAACACATAGTCAATCCACATTAAAATATATTCTAGGAAGCGTTTTCAGATGCTTCAACTATGTGATAATGCACTATATCAAATAGGGAAATACTGTTTCCACTGGTGGGCGAATCAGTGATTCGTAGTCACAGATTTAAAATAGTTTCAAAATGAAGCAGAGGGGAGCTGAGGAGAAATTTTTTCACTCAGCGAGTTGTTCGAATCTGGAATGCATTGCCTGAAAAGGTGGTGGAGGCTGATTCCATAACAGCTTTTAAAAGGGAATTAGATCTTTATTTAGGAAGAGCAGGTTAGGGGGAGAGGGACGGCGGGGGTGGGGTGGGGGGAGAGAGATGGCTGGGGGGGTGGGGGGGGGAAGAGAGACGGTCGGGGGGGGTGGGGGGAGAGATGGGGTGGATGTGATAATATACAGATAGATAGAGATGGGGGGGATGTGAGAGAGACACAGACAGAAAAACAGAGAGATGGAGAGAGTGAGAGACACAGAGAGAGAAAGATATTTACCTCCTGAGGAGATAGGCCCCGAATACACGCGCACCCGAATGCGCGCGCACTCCGAATGCGAGCGCCACGCGAGCATGCGCAGTACGAAAACCCCGAAAATATCGATATTTCGGTATATCTCGATATGAGCCCATCGATATATCTAAATCAGAAAATTTCCATATCGACGGACCCTACTGCAAAGTGAACTGATTTTACATTTGTGGATGTCGCCTCTTGCAGACTTACTGAGATGCATTGGAATTGCATTTAATCACGGGAAATTAAGTTCTTCTACATGTATCCGAAAATAAAAACTATGTTTGCTGCGATTCAATGCAGCCAGCTGGTACGTATGCATTATAACAACAGCTCAAGATGTAATTTCCCACAATTTAATGCAGCCACTAAGTGCAGGAGTAATGGAGGATAGGGGAATGGGGTCACAAGTAAGGATATGATAAGTATGACTAGTGCAACAAAATCAAAGTGGTTTTGATACGAGACTGAAAGTGACTCGGGTGGATCTATGACTTGGAAGTTTACATGAAGGCGAAGGGAATAGAGGAGCATAGGATAGGAGGTTCACGTGGAGTATGAACATTGGCACGGACTAGTTGGGTCAAACAGCCTGTCCCTGTGCTGTAACATTCAATGTAATTCTACGCAAGGTCTCACATTCAAAATGCTGCAACAATTAGATGAAATAAACATCACCAAAACATTTGAGAAATGGACATGGCTGTGCACAGCCTTAAAAAGCATTCATCGGAAGGTGTTGGACAAACTGGATCTTTTTCTTGTCATTGACCTAACACAAATCAATTATATATTCAGCCTGTTACCTGCTCATTTTACATTTACATTTACTTAAAGTGGGATACAATTCCATGCCTTTTGCAACGTCTTGCCTACATGGCTGTAAATGATGCATATTCAGAATGTTTAATAGAGCTTCAGGTTAAGTGACACCAAAGTCACATGCAGTTGAACAACTGCAGAGTGTGAGCGAGGCACTTGAAGATCATGTTTTATTGTTGTGATATCTTCAGCGGTTACGAGGCTCCAGGGACCAAATTTCCTCATGATGTTAGGCTGAAGACTATTGTTTTGAGATCGCTTGCAACATTTAAAAATATATATATTAATTTGGAAGCTACTATTCCCCAGCACCAAACAGATAGTTGCAGAAAATTGTCTGCCAAATCATGGTAGTTTTTTTAAAAAACATTCGATGCAATCTTAAATTTTATAGCAAATTTTCTTTAAATCTAAGAATAACTTTTTGCCCTCAAAATATACTGGTACAGTCAATTCACTTTACAGTATATTCCGTGAAGGGCTTTGAGATGTGTAGAAGACATGAAAAGCTCTATATCAAATGCAAGGATTATTATAATAATAAGAGGTGTTTAAGACCTCTGTATTTCTACAATTAGTCAAATCAGAACAAGTGAAAAACACAAACAAAATGGATTTGTTTTATTCTGATTCTGCTACACATTTCTATTTTGACAAACTTGAGCCAATTTTGTTTGGCTTTCAGCCTTGGTATGCAGTGTGAGGGATGCGTCCACTGTGCACTGGCAACAAGTAGAGTTTCGGACGGGAGTAAACAGTCGACTGCAAAGGCTCAAAATAACTTAAGAGCAAAAAGTGCTTGGAACCAAATATTGAACTTTAAGCGAGGGTCAAGTCCTCGTGTGTTAAGATATTTCAGTCTATAACAAGCCAAAATTCTTTGAAGTTGATTATGTGGCATGACAACAAGGCACACTCAGAGAAGCCAAGACCATCTGTCTTTCAAAGCTGATCCTAGTCACTGAGAGCAAAGATCTGAAGGAACATGTGCGGGGGCAAGAGTAATTCCTGAGCCGTTTTGTAGCCTGTTACTTACTTGTAGCTTCCCGAGTTTAGATGGTGCCACTGTTTAATATTTTTGATCAACAATATTTTTTGGTCAAAGGTCATTGATTCGAACCCCAAATCAGAACTTTAATCTCTTAGCGTAGAATGAACATGCTGACTGAAACATTTTGTTGCGCATTTATAATATGCCTATTGGTTACATGATAGAACATTTAAATGCATCAAATGAGAAAAAAAATGATAGTCATTAAACCTGTTCCTTTCACAGACCAAAGACAATCTACGCGTCATTAGCCTCAATTGCATCCATTTAATCTTGCAGAAAATTCTGCATAAATACTCCTGAATTCTCTCTCCCTTTCGTTGCTATGATAATCCTACAAAATGTCACTGACACCAAGTATGATACCACTACTGCCATAACAGCAGAGATCATAGCATTTAACACAGAACTGGGATCGAAGTAGGACCTTTCTGATCTCAACAACTCAATTGCATCCGTGATAGTACATATAGAAATAGAACTATCGAAAACAACAGATCATTTATATTTTGCCCAAAAGACTGTAGTCAGTTCCTTACCGTGGCCTATTCTGAAGAGATCTGAATGGATCCGGTTCTGCTCACCAATACTGCACGCAGATATTTCAGAAAAATTGGGAGATGCTTTCACTGAAATAGCAAAAATCTGGTGTCATTTTATTTAGCAAAATACAGAACTAAGGAAATATCAAAGCACTCAATGTGTGTTGTTCATTATCTCATTTTTTGACAAACTAACTTTGCAGAACGGTTCCATTATGTTACAAACAGGAAATACTTAGCAACATTCCACAGTGGACGAGCCTTCAGCCACTCTGCCCCCACCCTCTGGAACCCCTTCCCGCAGTCCCTCCACCTCAACCTGCCCCAACCCTTCCCTCAACTCCTCCAAGACCCACCTTAAAGCATCCTCTTCGACCATGCTTTCAATTAACTTCCTTCTCACCCTGCCCTCCACCCTCCCCAATCCCCAGCTCAGGTCCGAAATACTGTCTGTCCAACGTCTTGGGACATCCTGCTGACGTGAAAGGAGCTATACAAATGTAATTTTGTCGTGGTTTAGCTAAATAAACCACACCTGATTTTGAACTGACATTAATAAAATTCTATGCCATAATTCAGGTTTTGTTTGTAAACAGTTTCAGCATTTATTACCGTATGGTGTTGGTGGTGAGACAGGAAAAGACGGTGTGGGAGGAACAACTTCACCTCCATTCCCAGAAGAAGAACTCAACATTCTGCCATCCACCTCATCATGGCCAACATTGTATCCCGGCATGCTTAGCTGCAATACAGCAGAGGAGATATTCCGTTAGTACAGCCAAGATTTACACTGTACAACATCATTATCACTTGGAATACTAGTTTCAGTCTGTAAATCAGTTTCAGTCCAAAGTGAACTGACATGAATGAGCTAGAAGGAAGTTCATTCACAAGCAAATACGTCTTCCTGTTTGTTGCCCTGTGTGGTCAATGTTACCAATGGTAAATCTTGTTCATAACTAAGTGTGATATATGATCATTGCCGATTGCATGTTCAATTTAATACTTTTTAAAAAAATTGTCTGTTGAAATGAGCATTTAGGTTTGTTTTCAACAAAATATTCAAGGTGTCTCATCAGCATAATCTTGAACTAATCATGCACTTGACATCCAAGTGTGGATAGCACTGAATAGCCCCCTGGCTGGTGAACCAGGGGCAAATTTACATTCACTACCCTGAGGATGTTAAGATTCGGTGATGTTCAAAACTCTGCATTTGCAACAGATTCATGAATATTGGAACCCAGTGGTAACCAGATGTCCATCACAATGACCCATGGGAATCCCATTTCAGGATGGCCTGATGCAACAGAGCAGAATAGTTTCCATAGGTCAGTTCAATGTTAGGATTGGTGAGATGCTAGTCCAGTTATTGGACATATTTGAATTTCACATATCCTGTTGGGATGTACTGCATTTTTCATTACACAGTTGTACCCCAGTTGTGATCATCTAACTTAGAGCAGACTAGGAACAGCTTGGAACCTTCCTGATCTATGTAATTCAGTTCCACAACACTTAATGTATTTGTTCACTCAGATATCCATGGAGTATGTTTAGTATTTAACAGGATTTCCAAGTCAGTACATTTAAAACCACAGCATTGTGGGAGAGTAAGAAAGGAATACATTGTATCAGACTGCAGATGATGCAGAATTTTAACAAATTCAGTCACAACCATTGTAATAATTTCTGGTTTGCATTTTTTCCATTTGCTGTCTTATTGTTGCTTCTGTGCTTTGAGCTGGGCTGAGTGAACTCGCAAACTAAGCCAGCCCCTCAGAAACATATTTCCCTGAGCAAAAGAGAAGAAAAAACACAGGCAAGTCAGCTCATATAACTCTCAGCATTCCTGGAAGAGACCAAGAGGTTGTCTGACTGTCCTCGGTCATCTGAGAGAAACACTTTTTTTATTAGAGGAGTGAAAATAATGTTTCAGTGAAAACTATACTTAATTAGCGGACTCAGAAATGTCAAAATCTGAGGTATAGCCTCAATAGATAAAGAAAATAAGTGCATAGCTTGCATCAAAAGTTATGAGTAATAAAATATCACATTTTAAAAAGAGTAAAACATCAGTTTGCTGGAGAAGAATTCAGAGGCCTGAAATTTTTTAAAGTCCTAACTTAAGACCACTGTCCAAATTTGAAGATGATGCAAAACTTTGGAAAAGTTCTAAATTGGGTCTTTTTGACAACTGGCTAAAATAAAAATTGAGACCGATTTGAGAGTTTGTCAAAATCCTACAGCACTTTATATTTTATCGCTAGGACCGTGCAAAACTGAAGGCCTCAAAATCAGTCCTGATAATCTAAAGGACTGTCTTTCTTTCGATGTTTAACCTACCTGCCTGGGCTGCCCAGGTGGGCTAAATGGTGCAGTACTGGTGGGATGACGGAAGTCAGAGGATTTGAGCCATCCGGACTGGTTGTATATCAGGTGGCCATCATTTTGCTCGTACTGACCAACACTTTGTTGTCTTGTCCTTCCTAATGTCAAGCGACCATTGGTGGGCTGCAGACCTGTGTACAAAGCAAAACATTAATCTCACATCCATTCTATCCAAACTCCTCAGAATAGCAAATATAAGAGCTAGAATTCCCATAAAGTCTTTGTTGCATCACATATCATAGAACTGTAAATGTTTTCAATTATTTAGAATCTGGTCAATGAATAATTAAATCAGAATAAACGCTGAATACCTTATTACAGCTGTAAATCTAAAATAGGGAAGCCAAAACACATTCATAAACAGATTTCAACTAATGCATAAAGTATATTTACTTTTGAAATCTGAACTTATTTCAAGCCATTCTTCTACATTTTAGTACTAATGTAATCTACTCAATTCATTTATCCCCAAACTGCGAGAAGACATCTCAAAATGTTTTAAAGTAAAACTGTAAAGTGCAGTGTCTGTATTTTGTTTGTGAATGAATGAAGCAGCCGGCTTGCACACAGTAATTTCCAACTAACAGCAATGAAGTGATTGAACAATTTTATTCGAGGGAATGTTGGCCAGGATACTAGGAGAAACTCCCTTCTCTTTAAGAAAAACGCTGTCGAATATTTAACGTCCACCTGAACAGAGCCTTGTTTTAACATCTGATAACATCTCATATGAAGCAGCTCTAATAGTGGGCATTGCATTGGACCATCATCTTAGATTCTATGAGGTCTAAGTCCATACATGGGGCTTCAACCCACAATTTCCAGACTCCGAGACAAGAATCCTGAGCAAGGCTGACGCACAAATTACCCCAGTAATTCAACATTTTCCTTCTGAGTACAAGTTGTTGCAAAACACACACACAATTACAACTATGGAACATGACTTGCTGTTCACCAAAGGAAAAAGGAATTTTGTGTACTGTGAGGTCATTGAGAACAGAGCAGTTGTCAGCATTCAGAGATAATACTACAAAACGTTCACTTGCAATGCACCTTTCATGGAGGGTGAACATCCCAATCCATATTTAACATATATGATATGACCCTGCATTTTTGCAGATATTGGTGGGTTCACTACTCCCTTCGCTGGACACATCCCTACTCTCCAGCTACCACCCCATCTCCAACCATCACCCCATCTCCATCCTCCCATTCCTCACTGAGGCCCTAGAACGAGTCATTGCTTCCCAGCTTCGCTCCTCTTTCTCTCGCCATTCCCTCTTTGAACCCCTACAATCTGGCATCCATGCTGCCCATAGCACGGAGACAGTCCTGGTTAAAGTCTGTTATGACATTTTAAACATCTGTGATCAGGGCTCTCTGCCTCCTTGACCTCCTTGCTGCCTTCAATACTGTTGACCACTCCATCCTCCTACACCGCCTCTTCTCCCAGCTCAATCTTCATGGATCTGCCAAGCACATCCAAGCAGTGACCCGCTCTGCCTTCCTTTGCCTGTGAAATATTGGCCAATTCAGCCACTACCTCACCCTTCAGGCTGCTTAACCCTCAATCATAACTTCATCACATCCAGGCTTGACTATGCCAATATGCCCTGCTTGTTGGCCTTCCCAATTCCTCCCTCCACAGGCTGCAGATAATTCAGAGCTCTGTGGCCCATGTCCTCTACCGCTCCAAACTTTGTGACCCAATCTCCCCCATCTTCACCCGACTCGATTGACTCGCAATCACCCAGAGGATTCAATTCAAGATCCTGGTCCTCACATTCAAAGCCCTCCATGGCCTCTCCCCATCCTACTTTTGAGATTTTGTAACTCCCTACCAACCTGCCTGCCCACTCCGCTCAGCAGGCTCCAGCTTGCTCCATGTCCCCCGATCCACCCACCCAACCATTGGCGGGGAAGCCTTCAGCTACTCTGTCCCTAACCTCTAGAACTCCATCCAGCAATTCCTCCATTTCACCCACACCCTAGCCTACTTCAAGTCCTGCCTCAAGACCCTCCTCTTCAACAATCCCATCGGTCACCCCAAATCCCCCCCTTTCCCTCGATGCTCCCCACTCCCTGCCCCAGCTAAGGTCTGAAACAATGACTGTTCAGCACCTTGGGACGTCCTCCTGATGTAAAAGTGTAATTTTGCTGTGGGTGTTGTAGTAATGGAGCCTGCAGACTATTTAAGGATTTGTATGTGCTCAATAGTCTGACTGGAAGCAAGATGGGAGTTCCTCAAGCTTGTTCGGGCTGAGGTAAAATAAATACTTAATAAATTTTACCGCGCGTGTGGATTAGTTCCTTACACCAATAAGACAGTAAATGAGAAGCATTCCCTTAAACATAATAGAGCACAGTACAGTAAAAGCCGTTTATCCGGCACCCTCGGGACCTGGCCGGTTAAAGCGCATGCTGGATATTCGGCCAAAAACGCAAAAAAAATTAAAACAATTTCAATGCATTTTTCAGGATAAATTCCGCATAATTGAATGCAGACCTTTTTTTTGCAATGCTGGTTATACAGAAGTTACGGTTGATCGGGTGTCGGATAAATGGGCTTTTACTGTATTAGGAGAAACAAGGGAGAATGAAGGTCACTGTTGAGGAGATATTATTCTCAATAGGGTTTTTGAAAGCAAGAGAGAGAAGCAAAGTAAATAAATTTTGGTGTAGAGTTCCAGATGGCAAGGGCAGAGTGTCTGAAGACGCGACCTCCAATGGTGGGATGTAGGAGTGAGGAATGAGCAATGGCCCAGAATCAGAACATTAACACAAAGGATGAAAGGTAACAAAGTGCTCTTCAAAGACCCCGCTTTAGAAAGTAGCTTCAAAGGATGGGAGCTTTGTTCTAGTACGCTTCATTTCAGAACATCTGTCATTGCCAGCTAATTGCTTTACATATCTTTCATTGTGTAACTTGGACAGTACAAATAAGTTAGTTATTGACCTGCTTCCAATCCTGTCTCATCCTCCCTCTTGGCTTCAGAACAATAGTTTGGTTTTCAGTGGTAAAAAATACATCTTCCAACAAAAAATAGTAAGTTGCTACATTTTATTCAACAACAACAACAACAACGGTTTGCGGGGTTATAGGGAGAGAGCCGGGGGAGTGGGATTGACTTTGAATAGCTCTTTTCAAAGAGCCAGCACAGACTCGATGGGCCGAATGGCCTCCTTTTGTGCTGAAATATTCTATGATGTTATGGACAAGAAAATTACATTTACAGAGTGCCTTTCATGTCGGGAGGACATCATAAGGCGCTGAACAGTAAGGAGTCAAGACCCGAGCATGGGGGTGGGGCAGGGTAGGTGGGAGGAGAGGGAGAGAGGTGGGACGGTAGAAAAGGAGGGTCTTCAGACCGACCTTGAAGGAGGCAAGGGAGGAAGCGAGGTAAAGGGACTGTGGGATGGAGTTCCTCCTCTGACCTGCTGACGCCTTATCAACCTGTCCGCTTCCTCCGTCCAGAGGGTCCAGCCTTCAGTCACCCTCTTACCTCTCTGCCCTCCCTCATCCCAACCGCGACACGACTGTCCCGACATGAAAGGCGTTCTACAAATATAATTTTGTTGTTGTTGAAGGAAGACATCTTCAACAGTGAGCAGATCCACAGCACTATCATGGAGTGTTAATTTAGACACTATGATTTCCAAGTCCTGACATGAGGCTTGAATCCACACCCTTCCCCCACAACCTTGTAGTTTAGATTCAAATCCGACCTCAAATATAAAGTTTATTCTGTGAAGGGCTTTGAGACGTCCAGAAGCCATGAAAAGCACTATGTCAAATGCAAGGATTATTATTATTATCCTTCCTGACTCAGAGGTAGGAATGATACCAACTGAGCCAGCCGTTGTGTGAAAGTGCAAATAATCATAATAATCCTTTCGTTTGAAATAGCGCTTTATCACGTCGGAAGCATCTCAAAGCGCTTCACCGAATACACTGTAAAGTGAATTGACTATATATTTTGTGGGCAAAACGCGGCAGATTGCACATAGCAGTATCCCACTATCTCTCTCGCTTGCAAGTGCTCTAACTACTAAGCTACAGGACTCCACAAAAGTGCGTTATTCCACACTGCTACAAAGGCAATATCGTCGCTCTGAGCTGCTTTTAGCAACCAGGCAAATATGCTGCAGGTTTTTCCCTACTGTGTGGATGAAAGTCAGTCTTTCAAAGGTAGGTCTTTTGCTGGACCTTTTATAATATTAAGAAGCATAAAAGAGAGGAAGAGTGAGAGATTAGAGGTATAGAGTGAGACTGGGAGGGAGAGAGAGACAGAGTGAGTGAAGAGTTGGCACACTATTGTGTGACAAAGACAGTAAAACTTTCATCAGTAAAATGGCCATTTTCATGTTACCTCTTAATGTAACTAATACATTACCTCTTAATGTAGAATTAACTTAATGAAGAACATAGCCTATAGCTGGAAATTCTGTGAATGCACTGGTGAACAGAAAGGGATTTAAGAGCCACAGTTACTGGGAATAAATAAGTAATTGCAACAAGCACTCTTTTCAGTTGACTTAACTTCACTATAGTGGCATTTGTCCAGAATTCCTGTTCAGATTTGGAAAAACTCCAAATGCTCTGAGGCAATTTTCTATACAAACAGAAATAGAATTCTAGTAGTGTGAAGAGTGCAACTTGCATCTGTAAACAGTTTTACTTTTCTCTCTCTCTCTCTCTAGACCAGAGGTTCAATCCCACTTTGGGGGTTTGATCTTTATCCAGCTTTTGGAAAATAAAAATGTTGCAAACAAAGAAGTAAGTCAGGGTTTTCAAATCAGCTATTTATTTAGCACACAGGTGTAGGAAAAGTAGTAAATCATGGGGCCTTCATGAAACACAAACAATAAGCATTACTGAAATTATTGCAGTAAATGAAGGCAAGACTTATTATCTGAAACACCACCACCAAAGATCTACATTAAACGGCAGAGCACTGCACTGGACTACACTGTCAGAATTCACTTAAATGAGAGTTATTCAAGCGCACATACAAACAGCATATTCTCAATCTGGGTTCAATTACCCTATTAAACTGGCTTTGTCCATCGTGACTACAAGTCTGTAAAACACAGTCAGTAAACTGCTACAAACGCAATGCTGTGAGATACAACAAATGATTGTGAAATATGGGTGCTGGCACAGTTCATAAAAGCTCCAGTGGGTGTTCAAAAGACGAATGCATGGATTCAATGCAAAAAGGTACAAACGTACAAGCGTGTCTGCAAATTAAAATAAATGTCATTTTAATTGGAAAATACAAGTTCCCGTCAGGCTTCACATTTCCCAACAGATCGACTTCAAGAAGCTCACCCTCACCATTAGATTCCTTCATGCTCCCAGCACCTGGCCATCTCTGACTTTCTCCAACTCCCCACTCTCCTGCTCCACCTCTCTGTTCTGTCAACTCAGGCCAACTGCACGTCCCCCAATACCTCTGCTCCACAGAGTCTTCAGCTACTACATTGCTAACTTATTCAACTCTCTGTCTGTCTGCACAGCTCCATTCCACCCTCTCTCTATCCATCTTTATATATTATATTCTGTTATATACTCTAGTCACATTTTGTGATGTGAATCCACTTATCCTGTCATGTATTTGAGCCAGGGGGGCAGATGCTTTGTAATGAAGTTGCAAACCCTGGTCTACTGGGTAACTTTGTTATATATAATATATTCCCCAACCACCATGTATAGTGTGGCTTCAGTCATAATGCTATGTCCTATGGATCCAGGCTAACTAGAGGTAAACTTGGCTTCTGACAGCCAGCTTCCCGCGCTAAAAGTTGCCAACACAGCGTATTCTGTGAAGCAATTTGTGAGAAGCTTCGAAGACATGATAGGTCACTATATCCAATGCAAGGATTATTATTATGCACTGATGTCACTTCCTGCACACGTCACATGAAAGCAAGCGTCTCCAGCAATGCTTCCCTGCCAAACCATGCAACATACAGGAAGTGATGTCAGCATTGACCTGTCGATCAGGAAGACGATCGTGTGTTCAGACTTTTTTTAAATTATAAAACGACCGTTGGAACATTGAACCCAGAGGTCTACCTCAAAAGAGATTGCCCTGAGGGTAAAGTTTTCGCAGATAAGTCTGCCGTTTGTGCACTCAAGGCACCGACTCCTACTCGTGAAGCTTTGACACGGACCAATTGAGACCCAGGCACTGGAGAGGCAAACAATAGAGGTCAACAGTAGAAGTTCATATTTGGTCATTGACCTTGCTCTCACTCACAACAAATATCTGCAAATGGCCAGATGGCCCATAGCCAGCCTCTTGAGCTCCTCGTACATGGGGAGAGCACAGCTTTCATATTCACAATGTAGGTCGGAGCACTTGGTTCACAAAGTAGGTCAGAGTACTTTGATTAGAAGTGTCAGCATGCACTGATTATCAGACCTTGAATATTTGCTAAACCTTTCTTCACTTTATCCCAGGAATCTGCTGACTCTTCTACTTCACAAAGGCAATGTACATTTTCTTTAAATGTCAGCAATTTGCCAAGAAGATATGTAGGCACAGAAGGAGAATTCCTTTCTTCTCAGGAGGAAAGCACCATGTCTGTCTTCTGCTCAATGAAACTAAACTACAGTATGTAGAATTCTGGTGACATCTTAATTAATCTAGTCACAAGTTGTGGCTGAGGCTTCAAACCCTGCCACTGCTTTTGAAACTTACTGCCAAAATCCATTTGCTTTGTGCCTTCTGTTCTGACTTTCAAAAACTCTCTTACAAACATCCCACTTATTAAGCTTTGGTCAACATCCTCAGATTCCCTCTCCCACTGTGGCTAGCGATTCACAGTGTATTCAAACAGTGCTTGGGAATGTAATCCTACTGCGTGACAAGCATTAAGTGAGTGCAGACTTTTGTGTGGAATTTCTTGCAATGCAACTACAGCACCTTGTTCACTCCAAGTCATCAAGATATGACAAACTGTTGTGTTCAGCAATGTTTACCATACCTAGGATATTTCCCTCATCCAATTTCCTGCTAACGTCTCACAAAGATTGTGCCAGGTTTCTGGCCAAGTGGTTATTCTCCATATGCAAGAGCAATGAATTAGCTTTAGGGGTTATCCAATTGCGTGTGTAAATAAAAACTGGTCGATCCTTATCTTCATTGGAATATATCCAAACATGTTTTCCAGCAAATATCAATGGATAGTAATCAGGACATTTTTAACGCTGGAAACTGTGGCCCTGACTGAAATCAAGTAACTCACCACAGACCTCAAATAATTTTACTCAATAAAGGCCAGTACCATATTTAAAGAACCATCAGGAAAATCTCCTGGGTTACATTAAAGTTAATTTCATTTAATAAACCACAATTTTGCCTTTCCCTCTCTCTTTCTATTCTACCTTTATACACACTTTCTAAAAACATTACTTTGGTTTACCAAATCAACTATTCTATGTATTCCTGTCTTAATTGCTAAACAATCTCATTATCTTCTACCAACTCTAGCAAAACAATATTTATTTTTTAACTTAATTTTTTTAAAATGCCTTGAAGGCCACCTTTCTGTCATTCAAAATTCAGAATGCAACGCACAAACTGTCATCAGTCAAAATCTGCTGTGTTTTTGAGCTTCAAAAAAAAAGGTGCTGTTTGTTGGCAGCCTGAGGGAAATAGAGCATCTGGACAAATAAAGTTACCAGGCACACACCCAGGGTCAAGTGCTTAAGAACTCTGTTCACTGCGGTTTGAGGAAATGATATCCAGGAGGGAAGACTAATCACCCTCTCTCATACACATCCTGCAAGGTACAGTGAAGGATATCTCACCAATTATGGGAGAGTATTGCATGAAAAACCCCGTGCTCCACTCATACCACCAAAGGGACATGTGAGCGCATCATTACAAAAATCCACTTTACAACATATTTTGTGAAGCACTCGGATCAACCAACAAGGATAATGTTTTGCAATTACCTTCTCAATCCCTTCCATATATTTGAGAAATTCTGTAAAGTTCCCACAAATTAGTTTTCTCCCTGGTTATTTAGAAATTGTCCAACCAACTCCCACTTACCTAACTGAGCTACAGCATTGCCACATAAACTGAGCCAAGTGAATTCTCAAGATTGCTACATCAGGTAACATTTTTAAATGGAGTGACCAATGCAATGAAACATTTAAGCAATAATAGTAAACACACCAGATAAACATCAAGTAAAACATTAGGCTCCAACTCCATTTTATTCAATATTTAAACAGTTGCTATGACTGAAGCACTAACCTTTAAAACTGTGGGGTGGGGTATGATCAAAAAAAGCATCACTTACTTTCCACTAAAGGTACAGTACATTGTTAATGTTAAGGTTAACTTGACATACATAGCCCAATGGAGCATGATATATTTCAGCAAACACTGGCATTCAACATAGCGACATGGGTGTGGACCAATACCACAATA
Organism: Hydrolagus colliei; assembly: GCA_035084275.1. NCBI lineage: Eukaryota > Metazoa > Chordata > Chondrichthyes > Chimaeriformes > Chimaeridae > Hydrolagus > Hydrolagus colliei. The sequence goes on from CM068743.1 coordinate 127,868,834, forward strand.
AACCTTATCCTAAACTCACAACAAAGGAGTCAACCTGTACTACCTGCCTATCATGCAAAGCTGGCCATTTTGCTCAGACGTCTTATTATTTTATAGAGGGCACACGAGAGGAGGTCTGATAATATAATGGGAGAGGTTAACGCATTTTTTCTTTAAAAAGCTAGATTCCCAAGTTGCCCTTAATCAGAAGTGTAGGGGGGGTGAAGGAAATTTTAAAAAAGACAGTCTTATGGCATAGTATAGCATGGTACAGGTATGATGAACCAAATATTTTCCAAACTACAGGCTTTCTGTGATTCAATGGTAGTGACAGGCTTGTCTAATCGCCCATTGGTGCTGCTGTGTGCAATAGACAAGTGACTTATTGTACCAATGATCTGAGATGTCCCTAAATATGCTACCTTTCATCTGATCAGCTAATTTATGATGCAGGGACTCTAGGTTTACATCACATGCAAAACTCATTCACACTTTCACCCATATTGATTCCAACCACTGCCCCTATTCTTTCTTTGCTGTTTATCACAATAATACTTTGCCTCTTTAAAGATTAGTCTCGTCAGGACATGTAGATGATGAAGAATCTTATCCTTCAATCTGCACTTCCTTCACTCAGGAAGCAAGGGAGCAGATTGAACACTGTTTTCTCTGATCTAAAGTACCGTCGGCCATATTAGTGGCTGGAAAAAGTCTAGGGGTATTACTGTAACATTTCAACTGCCCTTTCATTGCCACAATTGAAACCTCTTACAATCTAAATACTGTATTGGGCAAGTTTTCTTAATCTACAAGTCTCTGGTTACCTAGCAGTAAGTAGGAATCTGGTTGTTAGTCAATTGGTGGATCGCTTATCTGGGGATAATGATCCTTAAAATAAAATTGGTCACTCAATCCATGATCATTTGTGGGACACTGCTGTACACAATCGACTGCCATGTTTCACCCACAAATAGAGTCAATTCACTTCACAGTATATCCTGTAAAGCACTTTGTGATGTCTAGAAGACGTGAAAAGCGCTACATCAAATGCAAGGATTATTAACACTGGCCCATTCATCTACAAACAGTAACTACAATTAAAACTAACTTTATTGTAACTACAGTTAAAAATCCTGTGACAAAGAGCCTTGTACCCGATACAATAAGAACGATACAATAAGACATGCTATCAAATGCAAGGATTATTCTTATTATTTAGTCAATTTAGTTGTGTACAATTCTGAGCCCAGTAAAGCTTGTTCAAAATTCAATGTGTTCCTTTTCAACACGCTGCATTCTACGGGAATAATGGATCTTTCGCCACACACCAAAATTGTCAAAACTGCTTTATCTGAAATTTAAAAAAAAACAATGCTATTGGTGGGAGTTTATCCACCAATAATCTTCCAAATGAAATTTCACACACTGGCTGCTTGTTAGACATTAGTGCTTGTCAGACATTGGTGTGCATGAATTTACCCATAAAATCACTGTAAAAATGTAAAAGGCACACTACAAATGTAATTTTGTTGTTGTAATCTGTGAAGCACTTGGAATATTCTCAACAACATAATAATTACTAAGGGCAATGTGCTAACCCAAGGCATCACTCAATCCACCTGCATTTGTATCTCTGCTGACAACATGTTTCAGTGTGACTATAACAACAACAAAATTACATTTATAGAGCACCTTTCACATCAGGAGAATGTCCCATGGTGCTGAACAATCAGGGGTCGGGACCCGAGCAAGTGGGAGGGGCAGTGTAGGGGAGAGGGGATGGAGAAAGTTGGGAGGGCAGCAGAAGGCACGATCAAGGAGGAGGGTCTTGAGAACGGCCTTGAAGGAGGCAAGGAACTGTGGGCTGGAGTTCCAGAGTGTGGGGGCAAAGAGACTGAAAGCCCAGCCACCGATGATAGGGCAGGTCGGGCGGGGGACATGGAGCAGACCGGAGCCCGCTGAATGGAGGAGGCAGACAGGTTAGCAGGTCAGAGTCATGTAGTATGACAGGTAGTGAGATCATGTTAACCTGGAAGATCATTTTGAAATTCAACAGTTCTTAAAAATAATCAGCATCCAAATTAAGACTGAATTTAAGTACTTAGCACATATCTGTGTGATCAAACTTTAACACAAAACAAACTTTCATGCTAACACATGGTGGAATCTTGGGCCTTGCAAGTTACCAAGGTATTCCTCACTTTATAAAACACAAGTATAATGTTCTATACAACATTATTAAACATTAAAAAGCTGTCTTTGTGTAACAGTAATATGGTGCATTGGGTACACTGTACCCTGTACACTGAGTTCCCAATCTCAGCCATCTTACTCTGGGGAGGCATCCAAGACAGCAAGTGAATAAAAATCACGCAATGCTATATACACTAAAATAGTAACAACTACATCATTTTAATGATGTACGCAACACAGCAAAAATGGGTCTCCAACTCAATTTACAATCATTAGAACACTTGGTGGGACATTGCTTATACTGGGATTGTATAAATGAGTTAGGAGTATAAAGTGCAGAATTAGCCCCAGGCAGCAGATCTCCACATACCAAACTGAAGGAAAATCTAAACATGAAAGTAAATCAAATCAAGATTTGGGGGTTGACACATGAGCACTCATGCATAATCACTGCTCTCAGGGAAAACATTTTAAAGACCATGCCAAGCGTTTGCACCTGCCAAGAGATTGGAAAGAATTCAGCTCAAAACTCAATCATTACTTCAGTTAAAAAGTTACAATTGCATCACAACCCATGAAGATTGCAGCCTCAAAAAAAGATCTTCAGTGCCACTGAAATTGAGTTGTGATGAGCGAATGGTCAGCCTCAAGGATATTAGAACTGAATGGTGAGTGGAGTGCCAAACATTTTAGTGAAGCAAACACAAACACTCCCATAACATTTGGCAAATGGGAACTCACAGAACTTGTAATTCTAGTACAGGTATAGGCATCTCTGATTAGTCCTCCAGGCTTGCTGGTTGATCATCTGAAGAATGAAGCAGTTCCTCACTTTGTAAAGCAAAATTCCCAGAACATTTTTCACATAATTTTTCAAACCGTGGTAAAATTCCAGATCCATTTGATTTGGCTTTAAACCAGGCAAAACTCAGTCCAGCATACTATAATAATCCTTGCATTTGATATGGCGCTTTTCAAGTCTTGCTAGATTGCGCAAAGTAATTCACAGAATATACTGTAAAGAGAATTGACTGTATATTTGTAGGCAAACACAGCAGCGAATTGCACACAGCAGTATCCCACAAACAGTCATGGATTGAAGTGACCAATTTATTATTGGCGGGTTTTTTGAGCGATTATTATTAGGCATGTAGAGTAAGGAAACTTGCCCAAGGTTTTGCTCTGCCAGGAATCAAACCCAGGCCTCTTGTAATGTGAGTGTTCTTAGCACTGAGCTGCAGGATTCCACATACAGTATTACATTGTTTTATAGCAACACAAAATGTCAAAGTACTGACATTTTACAAAGCAGAACAAAATCATATCGATTTTGCAGAAGTGTAGCAGAAAAGGAATTTGGATTTGATCATTTGCTGAATCTTTACCATCAATACAAAACTGTTCTTAGGTAAACTAAAACCACAGAAATCTACAGAAGAAGGCTATTTGGTTCATTGTGTCTGTGTGGCTCTCTCAAGAGAAATCCTTTCAATCCCACTTACCAGTGCTTTTCCTGTACCCCATAGGTCACTCTTTTTAAGGTATCTAATTCCCTCTCTTAGTAGGGCACTGCATATCCAAACTATTCTGTGGATGAAACCATTTTTCCTAACCTTCCCTCTCCTAATCCCTTTCCTCCCAAGACCTTGCATCTTGAGTGCAGTTAACATACACTACATAGAATCTACAGCTCGCAAACAGGCCATTTGGCCCAATTTGTTCCTGACTGCGGTATCCCAATCCCCTGTTCCGAGCCTCCCCCAAACACCTCGATTCCCTTTCATGCATGCGTCTCCGATTGTGCCTTCAGTCACCCTCCCACCTCACACCACTGATAAATGCTCTAAGACTCTACCCACATGAAGGATGCTATGTCTCCTAACTCTCCCCCCTTTCCCATTCTCCTTCCCCCAGCCCCTACCCCAAAACTCCCCACCACCCTCCCGCCCCGCTCGGGACCCAACCTAACTGTTCAGCACCTTGGGACGTCCTCCCAACATGAAAAGTGCTCTATAAGTGTAATTTTGTTGTTGTTGTATATTCATGTAAGCTGTCGTTGTTGCATCAAGTTTCCCCATGATTGCATTGATGCTTTCTACTTTAACCACAGCTTCTGGCTGTGAGCTACCAATTCTCAGCATATGCAGATTACCTCTGATTAAATGCTCTATTCTAACTATGTACAGATCACTGGTGAGGCCCTATCTGAACTGTCATATGCAGGTTTGGTTACCCTAACTTGAAGCATTGAAGAATATTCTGAGGGCGGTAACAAGGATGACACTGAAAAGCTGAACAGCTTATGAATACAATTGAGACACACAAGTCATGAAATTAAATTCAGTCAAACTTCTAAAGGGAAAAGAAAAGTAGTAAATCCAATCCATTTTGTATCCGAGACACGACTATGTGATTAATGAAATAATATTCTTTTGAAATGCAAGCGGTAAGGCCATCAATTTAAATGCCTGTATCCACAAAGAAATTGGGGCAGGGATTTTGGAGGCATTTGAAACAAGAAGCTTCTATGCAACGTGAGCATTCACAGCCACTGCAGTTCAGGTCAACAATGTTCAGTAAACACACAACCAAGTCTGCTATGAGATGCAACAAGTACCATCTGCTCAGAAAGTCATATTATTTTGAATCGCCATCATGTGACAACCACTAAGTGCTAAGGCGTGCTCTGGCATTAGAACACAAGATAATGAACTACTGTGCACCACATCAGAAGCTAGAATTACAATGGGTTGGATCCAGCACAATTTTAGAACGCAGTATTTGGAAGACTCTATTGGTTCTGTGCCTCAATAACAAAACTCAACATATAACTCCATAACCCCCAGCAATTTTCATATACAGTACAGCAATGACTGCCATAGCTCATCAACCATAAGAACATGGGTTGACTATTATTCTGTACATGCTGGCTCTCAAACATTCCCAAAGACATTTAAACTATATGTTAGAAAAGTCATAAGCATTTTGCCAATGGAAGAAGAGGAACATCCATAAATTAATTGGAAAGCAACTGAATAAGATTCGTAATTGTAAAGAATGTAAATTATACTTCATAATACTGAGAAATATCCACCAACCTGGAACATTGTACTTAATTTCTATAAAGGATAACACCATAAAAGATATCATTGTGAAAATATTGTTACGTCCTAAGGGAAGCTACTCATTGTAATGTGTTCAAGTTTAATTAAACTATCAACAGAAGCTGTGGCATTGGAGAGGGTATATCATAGCATAACAGTCAAAAGCAAAGGATGAATTTTCCAATTGTTTTTCTGATAATAGGTTCCTCCCTGATTCTCAGCTAAACTCTCAATATCAAACCACTAAATATCAAACCACTAAATTCCTGTGCGTAGTGGCTGTACCTTAGCCAAGCTATTTGTTCTACATTTCAAAAGAGATTCAAATACTTATGTACACCATTTAACTGTGATGAATGTATACTGAAACAACAAATTACTCTTGCATTGTGCTCTTCACGCCAGAAAGACGTCCCAGGGCGCTGGACAGCCAAGGTTCTTGGACCCGAGTTGGGGTCAGGAGGGGTGAAGGGCAAGGATGTGGGGGTGGGGATGGGAGGGGGAGGGTGGCCGAAGGCACAATGAAAGAGGAAAGATTTTAGACAGGTCTTGAAGGAGGGCAAAAGAGGAAGTGAGGTGGAGGGATTGTGGGATAGAGTTCCAGAGATGCTGCCCCCACACTCTGGACCTGGCCTCTTGTCTCTTGACTTCTTTTATGCAATATTGACGATGATGCAGACTATGACATAACTTCTCCAGCGTCACATCTCCCAATGATGGAAACCCCGGCTAGGTGGACCAAAGGGTGGCGGGAATCCGGTCCAGCAAGCCAGAATTTCCAACTAAGTGTAATTGCAACATTTTGAGGCATAAGTTTTTTTCAGTGCAGAAAAATGCCAGTAAATACCAGTGATGGTATTGTAATTCTTTGAATCCTGCACGTAGAAGATAGCGAATCAACCAACTTCTGATCGCAGGATTCAAACTGAATCAGTCGAATGCTGCCAAGGATGCTGAGGCAGAGGCACACTAGGGGAGTGGGGCCATCAACAACAACAACAACAACGTAACATTTATAGAGCGCCTTTCACGTCGGGAGGACGTCCCAAGAATTTACACATATGCAGGTACATCATTTTTACAAAATATCTTGGTTCTGGGCCCAGTCTGGCTACATACCCAAATTCAATATACCCTGAATTCAGTAACCCAAGGGTTTACTGATTGTGATTCGCATGAATGCATGTGACAGCAGCCATCAATCCCAAAGGTAAACAGGGGCATTATTTGTATTTAAACTGTAAGAGAACAAGAATGTTCAATAGGAATTTGTGGCACAAACTTAAGGTTGGAAATTCCTATATTCATACACAGAATCATGGAATGTTTACAGTATAGAAGGAGGCCATTGAGGGGATCCACATTAAGCCCATTCCTCTGCTCTTTCACCTTACCCATGCATCTAAACACACAGAAATAATCAGGGAATAACAGAAAAGTATGTCTTAAAAAAGCCCTTACATTCCAATTTGTCAGTTTAATTAAGGCTTAGATAATTGAACGCACTGTCTCAAACTGGAGATTTTGTTTATTGGCAGAAGTAACATAATTCCAGAGATTGAGTCTACCATTTAACTGGTTACAGTTCTACTGCTTGTCATTGATCACCACCAGACTAAAGACTTTCACTGGATAAATAAACCACTGTAAACCCTGTACAGTATTCAGACACCGTGACAATGTGTTCTTATAGTCATTTAAATAGCACCCCATTTCTTTCAAGAAAACTTGCTACAATTTCAAAGGTTCTCAAATTCCCAAATGGTTTAACTATGTAACCCATGATCTTAGTACAGTACAAACTTTCTTTTATTCCAGAACCCACACGTCTAATTGGGGGTGTACTTAACCATTGCCTGCTGCAAATATAAAACCTTCTTTACCAGCTGCATTCTTAAGAAGCATACAAATATGCAAGCCATATTAAGAGTTATACTAATTCATTTGCCTTTGTACCCGAGACATATTCACAGGTGGGTAGCAGTATGTCAAAAGCACGGACAAATATCAGATTCAATTGCACCACGGCAATTTAATGGTCAATAATATTGCAACATCCTAACTGTGGTTATTCACTGCTTGCACACTGCTAGAACTTGCAGTGGAAGCTGCAATACCACAGGGTACAGCAACTGGTTTATTCCATGATCTGAGCCACTCTCACCTGGTGCAATTGGATCTGGGCTTTCAACTGGTATTATGGATAAGCAATGGCACGTAACACGTGCTCCAACATGTCACATTCACAGTCATGGTCAGGACACATTAGCAGTATCTGTCAGCAATCTTTATGTTGTACAAACCAAAGTCCTTACAAGTCCCGCTAAAAGCAGATCAAGACCAGAATGAAATCAAAATTCCAGCAGACAGTTTGCACTTAAGTCCAGTTACTAGGCAGCGAGCGGAGCTGGCATCAGAGTGTTGAAAGCCCCCTTTCTCCCTGCTTAGAGAACTCAATTTAGGCTGTCACATTAACTCACTAAACCAGTGACTTGTGCCAACAGGCCACAAGGTACATACTAATATTATCAGTAGGACATTTCAAAGAGCCTCATTGGATTTACTGTGAAATGGAGTGACTGTGTATTTGTAAGTAAACATGGCAGCACAATCGCACACCCAAATGTCCCACAAACAGCCACAAAGTCTGTCACCAATTCTAGTTGGGGGATAACTGATCACTACACTAGGAGAAACTCCCTTTTCTTTTTGATTAGTGGCATGTGATCTTCAACCTCCAACCTGAACTAACAGACATGACCTCACCTCAATGTCTCATCAGAAGGACGGCGCCTCTGACAATGCAACATCCCCCTCCCGCAGCACCACACTGGAATATCATCATATTCTATATGAGTTCAAGTTCAGACTAGGGCGTTGAACTCACAATATTCAGCTTTGCACAACCAACAACACTTCAAGTTAGTGAAGGAACTAAATTAAAAAGATCCAGTTAGCTATACAGAAGCATGGACAAGTAGCCAAAGAGCAGCCGTCAGCCAGCCCCCCAGCTGAAAAGGTAAGATAGGAATGTAGACGTGAAATAAATAGTATTTATAGTGCAGGCAAGTATGTTCAAGAATTACTCTGCTTTTCCTTTTGCGCTATGTCTTAATTTCTCCCTCTCTCTCTCTCACCCATAGCCCGTCAATCACAAGATTGGTTTGAATGAAGAAAACCTTTTGACCCATCTGATCTCACCCTTCCAGAAGACGCACCCTATCATCCAACCATATAATCAACCTTATATGTTTTTTTAAAAAAAAATGAGTTCAGTGCCCTGGTCTCAACCACCCTTCCTGGTAAGTCTGAATAATTAATTCAACTGGAGGATTATTGACCAGAATACCAGTAGGAATTCCCTCCTCTCGTTGAATTGTAGCACAGATTTTTAATGAGACAGACAGACAGACAAAACCTGAGTTTCATGCCTCATCTGAAGAACAGCATATCCGACAATGCTGCGCTCCCTCAACCCAGCAATAAAGCATTAGCCAAGAACATTAGCTGCAACTCCCCGATACAGGACGTGAACCACAGCCTTCTGATCCAGAAGCAACAGTGCTACCATCTGAGCCAGGCGGTCAACTTGGATCTGCAGTACTCTGGGATTAAAGTCACTCAATGATTATCTACAGATAAATGTTTAATGCTGCAGCAAATGTACTTCACCAATAACCTATTAAACTAAGATCATAGGCTAGAGAGGGTTAGCAGTCAACCAGGGTTCCTGTTCCAGTCCTACACATCAGACCTTGTACTGCAAAATGTACAGAGTGAGTTGGTTGAGGTTAGGATCGATCAACTTTTCCCAGTCTTGCCTCCTCCTCCCTTCTTTCACATTTTGCACATGCTAGCACTAGAAAGTGACATCAACAGCAATCAGAAGGTTCCTGTTTTCAGCCCAGATTAGCCAGTACGGGAAGTCTTTAAGTACACCGGCGCTTTAAGTGAGTTAGGGTTATCCTGGGCGCATGAGAACAGGGTTCCTATGTATAAATATACCACAACTTCAAGTTAATTCAGCAGAGAAACAAAACAATATCAATATGAAGTGCTTCAGCAGAAATGACCAAAAGTCTATTTTCTCTCATTTTGTGATGACTTACTTCCTACAGTGAACTTAGAATGTGGCAATTCAATCCATTTACCTTGTGGGAACTCATTCACACTTTCTGCTTTTTCTTGGGATCTTGGTGTCACATTATTGCCTCCTTGCATGTTCTCCTCTTTCTTGATAAGGGAGCCTTTCTTCACCGAGTTAACGCGCGTAGGAATTGGCACAAACGTGGGGTCCAAGTCCATTATCAGCTTATTCAGCTGCTCAATTGACTGATCAATATCCAAGGTGGGGGAAGAAGCCAAATCTTCCTCTTTTGAGGCTAACCCTGTTGTGGCTTCCGCACTCTGATTGACTTCAGAACGTTTGAGGAGATCTGGCTTTTCAAACAATGCCTCACTGTTTGGGTTGTCTTGCAACTTATTTTCGCTTGAAAATGTACCAAGTCCCCTCTGCACAGCATCCCTGCTGCTGGAGCCCCTGGCTGGAGTGTCAGGCAGCTTCGACTGTGCATGGGTGCCATTCTGAACCTCTGCAGTGTTCGCAGCAGCAAACCTCAAGTCATTTTCTGCTGGGTAGGTATACTGCTGGGCAACAACCATTTGTTGCTGACGCACCCAGGTTTGAGTCGAATAAATGTTTTGAGTGTAACCCTGTGGTTGCACTGATAATGAAGGGTTTATTGGTCTCTGATAGCCATTCTTTGCCTCGGTAACTCCAACGAATGTCCTGTCAAACACCGTCTCTGCCCCTATACCGAGGTCTGGTACAACGGCATTGTGCAGGTCATCCCCGGTGTTGCTCCCAAATCCATCTGACAGCAAGGAGTTCTGACTACTCTTGTGAAAACTGAAGTTGCCCAGATTGTTTGACGGATGCCCCTCTGAAGAGGAGAGAGTCCCTATGCTGTCCACACTGTGCAGATCGTGGTTTGGCATTTCATCATCCAAAATATCAGTCTCCCTGTCCTTGGCTTTGAGATCTCCATTGACGTGGACCTGAGCCGGTACAATGTGACGCACTCCACTGTACTTAACTCTCGTCTCCGACATATCCTTCAATTGTACCGAATTCTCCAGCCCAAACCCACTCAGAAGCCTGTCCAGATCAGCCTTCTCTTGCAGGCTCAGCTCCCGTTTGACTCCAGGTGGCAAATGTTCCTCCGTCCGGTCTGTTCGTATGGAAGCTGTAGAGTTGCCAGAGTCGCTGCTGACTGACAGTGTGTGGTCAACTGGGTCGGGGGTTGTCGTCACAGGCGCACCACCAACAGGAATGTTGCTCTCAGAGGCACTTTTCTTTCTTACTTTGGCATACAGGCTTCCATCAATAGGTCCTTGGGTATGTGACACTAGGGAAAGAAAAAAACTAATTAAGATTGGTTATTCAGACCGCATATAATGGCATGAAACCACCGATATATCCTGAATTATTGGTAGTGCTGGATGCAATTTTCAATCAATTATTCTCCCAACATTGAGAAGTAACAAGAACTTCAAAAGATTTATGCCCCTTTCATACTGCTGGGGCAATCTGACATTATTTCCAGAGATGGAGCAATTCAAAATAGAGCAAGTACCCCTAGAGCTATAGAACCTTGTGAGTTCAAAGTCCCAAAGTGGGACACTCATCCCAACAAGATTCAGCTGCAAAATATTTTAGTTGGAATGAGTGCACAACTCTAACTGTAAACAAGCTGCCTGACATATTGAGCTGTAATATGTTTGGACTTGTATTTGCCACTTTTCTTTCACCAGACAGCAAATGGCACTTGTTCCCTTTGTTTTGATTCACTCAGAAAATCGTTAAGAAATAGCTGCACTCTCATAGCTTCCATTCAATAAATTTAAAAAAAGTTTAAACAAATAGTTGTCATTTTTGAAGTGTGGTTATGAACAGAATAGGTCAGGGCAAGCAGCAAGATAAGATAACTATCTCCACTTGTGAGGCTGTCTATCATTTACTTGTGATTTCCTTGCTGGTGAACTAGCCAGTCAGCTTCAAAACTAGATAGATTTATCACATCTCCCTGCTGACATTCACTTCATAAATCTTCTATGAAGATGCAATTGAAGTGATTGATGACTTTTCCCCTCGAGGCTTCATAACTAAGGGCTTACAACGTCCACAGACAGTAAACATTTTTGCTGGAGGACATGATTTCAAGGCACTGCACAAAAACACACACAATGTTTGTGAACTGACAAAAGCAAATAAATGCCTAGACTTCCAAAGTTAATTAACAAGATCATTTGTTTCAATTTCCCAACCTGTCCACAATCCAATACTTACAAACCAGTACATCTAATCATTGTGCAGTTTAGCATTTAAATGTGCAGTTTTTTCTAACTAGATTCTTTAATAATCAAATGTTTGCATCTTTTCACATTGAAATATCTCAAAGTGAATTTTCTGTAAAGTGTACTGACTGTGTATTCTGTGGGCATATGCGGCTGAAATACTCAACCAGTAAACTTTACAGCAAATCATATGAAGAGCTCTGAGATGCCTGCCTGGTATTAAAGGTCCTGTATCAAATGCAGGGATATTATTAGTACATTATTAACCGATCTGTGGGAACTCCGCTCTTACAATCTACTTCCTGAAATTGTGCTTTGAATCAGGAAAAATTCTTCCCCACACAAACTGCGGGCCATTTGAAACTCCATAGCTACTGTCTGACCACACCAGCCCATCATTATTTCTATCAAATTACAGTGAGATTCAGGTATCTCTTCGTGACTTACACGTCAATGTTTCATTCATGTGTTATTAACTGCACATGTTTTTTATGTAATGAAGAAACCTTCTGAGAAAGATAGAACCCTAGAGAAAAATGAAGTTTGTGAAGTTTCAGCATATCCTGCGCAAACAAAATTCCAGATTAGAAACACATTTTCAATGTATTTACCTGTCCTCCAGGTGGTGCTATTTCATACCTAAGGCAGCATGAAAATTAACATGGTCGCCCTTTAATTCTCTGTTAAATTCCGCTCATCACCCAAAAAGCAAGTTCATTTACTCCTGTTTTCACCGGAACACTTAACGTGGGCTTTGAATTTGAAACAACTATTTACATTTATGTAGAGAAATAAGTACAGGTACTCAGGACAAAAAATGTACTGCAGAAATGTTACATACAATTGTTAAAGCCAAATAAAGTCAAGATAATTTGTTACATTTTTCTCCTCCCCATGGTTGCTGAAATAGTCTACTCACGCTGGGGTAGATTTCTAAGGTCCTCACTCAGGGTCGTTCCTTATAAGAGTGACAGCCACTGTTATAAACTATTTGATGGGGTGGGGGGACTCACTCTAAAACAAACAGGCTGTTATTTCTCCTCCCTCGCCCAAGGCCAATAGCACCATCCATACTGTCTGTCAATCTCGAGATAAACTAACACAGTGCAGCCCAGGAATCAAACCTTCCTGTTTTCTATAGCTACGTGCCACACTCAGCAGTCAACATACCACTTGAGCAATCATGAACACAGTACTGTATTCTTGATTTGTCTCTCTCCCTGTTGCCCACTGTGTACCGTCCCTCACTGTAACTCCGCCACCCACCCACCACCACCGCCTAGCAACTTCTTTGACATTAAATTTTGCTTTACATGGGGGAGGTGAGGCATACAAGTCCATGTTAAATTATCTCCAAGGTATTTCAAAGTACTGGTCTGTATAAAACACTCTAAAAATGTAAGCTCTTACTCAGAATTTAAAGAGAAATGGGTCAATCTTTATGCGCAGTCATAGAACATAAGCAGGCGGTCCATAGAAGATTCTGTATTATTATAATAATAATAATCCTTGCATTTGATATAGCGCTTTTCATATCTTCTAGACGTCTCAAAGTGCTTCACAGAATATACTGTAAAGTGAAGTGACTGTATATTTGTGGGTATCATAATCATATTCGTATAGTTCATTTTACATCATTTGTATTATAAAAATGATGCGAGTGTCTTTTCTTGTAAATGTTCTTCGAACCATTTTCAATACAACAACAAAATGACATTTGTACATCGCCTTTCACTTCGGGAGGAAAGTCCAAAGGCACAGATGTGAACAGGCTGACCGCCAACTGCTCTCCAGGTGAGAAAATGTTCAGATCTTGTTCGTACAATAAAAATCCCCAATTATAGATTAACCACGAGCCAGAGAATTTACTGCTATTGAAAAATACTGGAACATGCTGACACTACAGTCCAAGCATTATCATACCAATCAGTCAGAATTAAATCTAGAAGGTTTATAAATAGTTTGCTTGTTTTTAACACAGTGCAGCCAACTTTCTAGCCATGTGCTAACAGGAGCGTTCTTCTACAAAACCTAAAAAGAGCAAGTATGATAAAGAGCAGACCGATAACATTCAAAAACATATCCGGCGGCTCGCTTTTGGCCACTCACTCAACACTTGTAAAAATACTGGCAGATTGAATCCAGCTAGGTAAACAAATCTGCTCTCCGACATGTACTACCCCAATCACAGCTAGTGCAAAACTCAACGGTAAAGAATAAATGCTAGGAGGGAAGGCACTTGAGAAAGAGAGAGAGAGACAGAGAGAGAGAGAAAGGCTAAGTCAAATGATTTCAAAAGATATTTTCACATATACCAACAACTCTGGACTTGTTCAGTTCTACATTCCTTTCACAAGCAGATAGTATTGCTCTGGTTTTGTCCCCCTTTCCCCCGATACTCTCTTTTTCCCTTCAAACATGCATAAACTTTAAAAATCACAATTGTTGCTGTATGCAAATGCCTCACCTTTCACACCATGTCTCATTACTGCAGTTAATGAAGGATTACTCCAAAGAGCTCAGCTTCAAGGTACGTCTGCTTAACTCCAGAGTTACAGGAGTGTAATGCTCTGCAAAGCAGCCCTCAGTATTTACTCAACTGTGCTCTTGCCTCCCACTGAAGGTGAATGGTCTTTCCAAATATGCATGAGACTTCACACCGGCCAAATATGGCAATGGAAAATGTAAACAAGGAGGCAGGACTTGGGGCGTGCCTTCAAACTGGCTGCAGTGGAATTCAAGCCTAGTGACTGAAATCATATCAACCCAGCTTAAACACAGCTCAGTGATTTTGAGTCGCAGTATGTGTTGGGTTCATTTTGTTCAGCCACTACTGATATTTCCTCAGTGATAGAACATCCAGATTGTTACCACTAAGAACACGATGTTTGTGAGTTCTACGTACACACGGAGTGTATTCTCTCCCTCCGTAGCAGAAAAAGTCCTTAACTCGGGAGTGCGTATGAAAAACAAGCCACATCTGCAAACAAAATAAATCCTGCATTGGAAGTCGTAGTTCTGGAGGGATGTTACACATACATAATTCTCAAATAGGGTCCATCGATATGGAATTTTTCCGATATCGATATATCGGTGGGCTCATATCGATATATACCGATATATCGCTATCACCAGGTTTTTTTATCCTGTGTATGCCCGCGCATTCGGAGGTGCGCGCGCATTCCGATATGTGTGTTCTAGGCCCAGGAGGTTTGCAATGCCGGCGACAAGGTATGTTGAAAAACTTTTATATTATACCGATATAACCGATATATCGATATATGGTCGGACATTGTATACCGATGTTTTTCAATATACCAATTTTTTTATACCAAATTTTTCGATATCCCAATATATTCAAATTTCCAATATCGGCATATCGATATTACAAATTATACCGATATAACCGATATATCAATATATCGCTGGACACTATTCTCAAGCCATCTTGTATAGTGCCTTTCACATCAGGAGGATGTCCCAAGGCGCTGGGTCTCCTCAATACCGCTTACAAAAACCACGGTGGTTAGATCAGGTGCTGTACTGGGTACATAACTGTGATGCCACAACACTGGAACAGTGTAATCCCTTTCCGCTGCCCCTTCCCAGTCATCGTTAGTCAGATGGTTTCCTATCAAAGTCTGCAGTCGCACAGTTGTTACACAAGAACACTTGCCATTCATCAAAACAAGAAATCTGAGACATATTAGCATTCCACTCAGGCGCCCAACCAACCACTTTGGGAAAAGAAGAGTGATAAACCCCCTATATATACATATCCAGAAGGTCGAAACGTGCCTTTATTTAATAACAATCCAAGTATAGCCGCAAACGTTGCACCCAGTCAGACTATTTAACTTCCTGTGTCAAACGAGAAAAAAGAACTATCCAGCCAAATGTCCAATTCAGACACGTGAGTGTGGCATTCCAGAAAGCTGACTGCACCTTATCTGCAGACATCAGTCCCAGACAGACACTCTTTTGCATTATGATGGGCCTCAAGAAACATTCAGATCAGCCTTCATCACATCCAGGCTCTACCGCTCCAAGCTTCATGGCCCTATCTCCCTCATCCTCGTCAGACTCCATTGTCTCCCCATCACCCAGAGATCCAATTCAAGATCCTGGTCCTCACCTTCAAAACTCTCCACGGCCTTGCTCACACCCTACAACTGCGATCTTCTAACCCCCTATCTACATCCCCTGACCCACTCTCCCCACCATTGTTAGGCGAGCCTTCAGCCACTCTGCCCCCTACCTCTAGAACTCCATCCCACAGTGTCTCTGCCTCGTCCCCTCTATGGCCTCCTTCAGGTCCTGCCTCAAGACCCTCATCTTTGATGGTTCCATTGGTCACCCCAAATCCCCCTCCTTTCCTTCCACCCTCCCTGTCTCAGACCCCAGCGTGGGTCTGAAACAATGACTGTCCAGAGCCTTGGGACATCCTCCTGATGTGAGAGGCACTATAAAAGTGTGATTTTGTTGTTAACACTTATGCAACTGGAGCAATCTGATCATTTTGGGATTCATCACGAACGAACGCTCATCAAAATCCTCCGGAGTCACTTTTCA
The DNA here is from genome assembly GCA_035084275.1 of Hydrolagus colliei. Lineage (NCBI taxonomy): Eukaryota > Metazoa > Chordata > Chondrichthyes > Chimaeriformes > Chimaeridae > Hydrolagus > Hydrolagus colliei. The sequence goes on from CM068743.1 coordinate 127,885,039, forward strand.
AGACTGTTATAAGAATTATTGCATTTGATGTAGCTCCTAAACGATCTCAAAACACTTTGTAAAGTTTTTGTGAAGTTTAGTGACTATTCTTTTGGCGAACATGGCAGTTAATTTACACACAGCAGTGCAGTAAAAACAGCCATGAAAGATATGAATGATAAATTTTATCTGAAGTATTGTTGGTTGGGACACTGGGAGAAACTCCCTTTCCTTTTTGAAAAGTGCCATAGGATGTTTATTTTGTCCCCTTCAGCAAGCAGAAGGAAGTTTGCTTTGTAATAATTAGAATTATTGTGGCAACTTTCAAGGCAGGGGGATGTCTCAAAGCACTTCATAGGATTTGCTGCTTGTTTTGAAGGGAAATGTTTTAAAGTTTCATTCAAAGGATGAAACCACCGATAATTCAGCACTCTGTGAGCTCTAGCTGAACCTCCAATACAGTGTTGCAAAAATCCAGACTTGGGAGCTTGAACCTGTCAACCTTCTGACACAGTGAGCATGCTACCGACTAAATTATGCTGACATCTGATCCACAATTTAGAGAAAGTTAAGGACAATTTACAACATCAAACACAGCATAATCTTATTCAACACCTTATTTCAAATTGCTTCACAGGGAGAGTGTGGAAACTCAAGCAAGCATTTGTAGATGACATGAAGGTAGAGGGGATTAGTAAATAACAACAACAACTTTGATTTATATATATTTGCATACTATATTCAATTTATTAAATACTGAGGAGAATCAAAATAATATATATATTGTACATATTCTGCATAATGATAGGATGGCTGAATGAGTAGACAAGTGTCAGATGGAGTTCAATGAAAAAATTATAGGTAGTTTATTTTGGGAGAAAAATCATAGGAAGGACCAAAAAGTTAAAGGGAAAAAATCTTATAAGTGGTAGAAAAACAAAGGAAATAAGAGTACAGATTCACAGGTCACTGAAGGCAGTGATCCAGATGGATGTGGCCATTAAAAATCAGTCAGTGAAGTAGGGTGATAAGAGTTAAATGAGAAAAAAGGTCACTATTGAATTTGTGCGGAACATTGATCAGAGCAAAATTGTAATATTGTGTGCAGTTTGGGGCTCATCAGTGTAGGATGGATATGAAAGCACTAGGGATGGTACAGAGTAGGATTGGGGAGGGTAGAGGGCTGGGGGGAGGCGGGTGATCAAAAGCATAGTCAAAGAGGAGGGTCTTGAGATGGTGCTTGAAGGAGGCAAGGGAGGGGGTGACGCAGAGGGACTGCAGGATGGAGTTCCAATAGTTGGGGACAAAATGGCAGAAGGCCCACCCATCAATGCACCGAAATTAAACAATCTTAATTCAACTTGATTGGTATGTATCAGTCACTCCATCTAATGGTTTATCCAATGATCCATTGTTGTGAAGGGTCTTAACTCTTTTTTGATATTAAGGAATGAAATCCTCCGAGCCATGTTTGTATCTCATTGTTGTCATGTTCTCTCACTTATTACCATGGAGATCCGTTCTAATGTAGTAATTGATGTCCTTAAAATCCCAACCAGCGCTATAATTGGGAATGATAGCCAGTCAGCGTTTTCTCATTCTCTGTACATGTAAACAAAACGCTGACAAACTCTATTGTCCCTTCAATACAACGACTGCGTACTGCCAATGGAATGTGGGAATTGAATTGATTCTCTATGGCGATCTCATTCGTCTGGTTCCTGAACCAGGCAGATCTGAAGTATTCCCATGCCTTGGGAGGGGCAGAAGGGATTCTTCCCACTCAGCTCATGTTTAACCTGAGACCCAAAGCCCTAACAGGAAGGGTGGTTTTAGCTGGACTAGCAGCAGGAAGCTTGCCGGTGGTAAACTACATGGTTTTAACTGATCAAATATCTAGCTCCCCCTCCAAAAATACTCTACTGCAACTCATACAAACCCGGCTCCAATAATGAGTCAGGTTGTTGTATTGTTCCCATGAGATAGCATTACATCTACATTGCTTTTAAAATAAGAAATCAGATTAAAATTTTTAAAAAGCAACCTTAACCCTTCTGTGAAGTCCTCATGCTATTGCTCATTGTGTGCAGTAGAATCAAGTTTTGTCACTCTTTGCTATATCACAGATTCCCTTATGGTGGGTGGGGGGGGCAGGCCCTTGACATTTATCTACCCTAGAAAAACAAAATGTATTGGCTTTTCAAAACTCCAGTCAATAAGGATCTTGATGAGCTGGAAGTCATTCGTTTTTCACGTCTCTCAAATCCTGAGTATGTTGGAGAATTGCGGTTCTGGAACTGGACTGCTGAGACTACCACAGAGAATCAACTCCATTCTGAGATCCAGGCATTGTCAAGCATATAAACCCATATCACTTTGTTAGCTCAACAACAACCACAAAATTACATAGCTCAGCTCCAAAAAAGATCTTGCTTACTTTCCTCCCTAAGCCACCCTCCAAGGAGATGTTAGCCTTTAGGCTTATGACAAGTGTAGGTTTCAATCATCACAAGGTTGATAACAGGAATCAGGGACTCCTTGTGAGTAGCGAATTCTGCATCAAACATGTGAGAGCATCGCCATCAAATTCTTGTACTACAAGCAACCATGAATGGAATGCTTAATTTTACATCTAAATACCAATCAAGGTAGGCACTGGGTGCTGGATAAATGAGCAAATATATAAACTCTGGATATTGAGATTGGATACTGAGTAACTCAGATTATTAAATTCAATATTGAACAATTATACAACATCAATGACTATTTATATGGGTAGCATCTCAATAGTGCAGTTTAACATTGAGCTGGGGAAAAAGGGGAAGTGACTATTGGCACGGTTGAAGAGGTACGTCTTCAGGTTGGATTTGAACAGGGACAAAGTGGAGGGATTGTAGCTAGAAGTTCCAGATGTTTGGGATTCAATGGCTGAAGCCACAGCTGCAGATAATGGAGGGGAGGGGACGCTCAGCAGATCCGACCTGAGATTGTATCTCAGAAACTGGAATAGAAGTAGTAAATGGAAATACCGGTGGATATCTACAGATCTTTGAATTTTCCAGTAACTGCTGGGTAACTCAGGTGGACTAGACAAATTACTGGAAAAGTAACAAATAAATGGAAAAATTTCCAAGAATCAGATGAAGTTTGCAATTGAGTAAAGTAATCTGGTGAAAATAATGACTTCATTTGAACTCAGCTCACCCTCAGTCACTAGATAAACTCTTCCTGTTATACTGGAAACAGATCTGGCATTGTGTTACAACTACAAAATAAAAGGGGCTCTCGGATTGCTTCAGTGCACAGAAAGTTGTTGTTTCGCATTGGTTGCTTTGAGTGGGTAATCCTGTACTGTTTATCTTAAATGAGGTCTCTGTGTACCACATTAAACCAACAGCGAAGGTTGGTTAGCATTGAGCTGGGGGCAGCGAACAGCGAAACCAACAAGTGAACTTCATTCATAATTGCAGTTTGTGACAGAAGTCAGTCACTGTATAGTTTATTTGTAGACACTTTTGTATATACAACTAAATAAGTCTATTCAGCAGGAATTGATAAATCAGTGAGGCAATTGGAAAGTTTTTTTTTAAAAAAGGAAACCTTAATGTATGTTCTTGAATGTTTTTTCAAAAGTATTTTTCAGGAAGAAGTGACTGTGTTGACGGAGTATCTCAAATTTAAGTGATTTTTTTGTTACAATGGGTTTGAAAAAGTAGCCTCTGTAAACTGGCAGTTTTTGTACTGTTTGAGAACAGTGGATTGTAATGTTTGTTGGCTCCCCACTTTTGGGAACTTTCTCAAACGAGAATAGAGCTTAGATTCCCACAAAATATTGGAAAACAAACCTCTGGCTGGTGAATGATCTGTGCCAGCTTTCAGATTTTTTTTAAATAAAGGAAACGTGACAGTATATACGTGGTTTTAGATATAATAATCCTTTAATTTGATATAGCACCTTTCACATTGAGAGGACGTGCTTTACAGGATTTACTGTAAAGTTTAATGACTGTTTTATAGGCTTTGGAGGCTAAGGCAGTAGCCAATTTATGTAAAGCAATGTCCCACAAATAGCCAAGGTATAACAAACCAAAAACTACAAGTAGCACAGTTTAGTTTGGTTTGTGAATGCTGCATTGCAGCCCAAGAAATGCTAGCATTTGTATGGCCTGCATTCAGGTCTGATTTGTAGGTGGGTTAACTATGTACAGAATACCTGTTCAGAGTAAATTGCATACGTCCTTAATTATGCAATTAGCAACCAAATGAAAAGCATTTCAGATGATTCTGTAAACCTTTACTCTGGTTCATTACAAAGAGTATCATTTGCATTTTCACCTCATTAACTCAACCTGCAAAATGTGCATATAATTTGTTTACGTTAACTGCAAACTAAGCTTATTTGAATTGTCTCACTATGAGATAAGCTATTTTATCAAACCAATCATCATTATTTGACCCAGTCAGTCTCTGTGCCCACCCCATATCCCTCCTTCTTGGTCCCTCCCTGTTGTCAAAACTCCTAGAAAACTACCTATTTGTATTTAGTCATCTCCCTCCTGAATTTCCCACTTTTTCATAGAACATACAGCTCAGAAATAGGCCATTCAGGGTTCCAAACAGTCTGGCTTGACTATGCAAACTGCTCGCTTGTTGGCCTCCCCAAGCCCTTCCTCCATAGGCTGAAGATTGGCTAGAATTTTGCAGCCCGTGTCCTCTCCTGCACTAGGCCCCGTGACCCTATCACCCCCATCCTCACCCGACTCCACTGGCTTCCAATCATATAGAGGATACAGTTCAAGATCCTGGTCCTCACTTTCAAAACCCTCCATGACCTCACCCCCCCCCACCTCTTCAACTTCCTGACCCCCTACCATCCTGCCTGCTCCCTCCACTCAGCGGTCTCCAGTCTGCTTAATGTCCCTTGCCTTGAGCCATACAAACTAAGAAAGTCTCAGGTTTCATTGTTGGTCTATGTTGAGATTTGCTCACAAAATATACAGTTGTGTCGCTTTACAGTATATTCTGTAAAGCCCTAAGAGACATCTCAAAGATATGTTAAGCTATATCAAATGCAAGAATTATTTATTTTATCTTCTTCAGGGCAGCAGAGGGAGTGCTAACATTAGTCCCTGTGTTGTAGATTCAGGAGAGGAAAAGCCATTGCACAAACTCCCTTTATTTCTTTAAAATAATCACATAAAAGACATACTTTGGAAAGCTGTCACTTTGGGATCAGGGGGTTCAGTGCCATATAATAATCACTGAATAATGCCCCTTTCGCCTTAAAATATTGATTGGACTATTATTATTCAATAGACAGTCAACCAGTCAACCAACCAAACAGTCAATAGACAGTTGACAAAGTAAACCTTTGTGGTAAATTAAATTGCTCAACCACAAAGGTCACAAGTCCTTTCCTGCATCCCTGTTGGTATTGCGTAATGCCTGTGAATATCCAGTCTTCCACCTTTCAATTTCTCTGGGCACAGTCCACCCACAACATCCGACTTGTTTTAATTTTTGTTTGCACTTTTTGCTTTGCTTTAGGCCACTTGGTCTGTGGTGCTTCCTCTTGAAGCTGGCACGATGGAGTTTTGTTACGAATTTATAGCCAAAGTCTAAATACCCAACATGTCCATTATCTATTTTAGTCTTTCCTTTGGTGTTCATTTTTACTGTTGTGTAGTTTTCATTTGATGCATTGCAGAGATTATTGCTTAGGCTTAATTTTCTTTAATAACTGCAAGACAATCACCTGCCAAGATGTATAACATGTCAGGTATAACATTGGATCTGGTCACTGAAAAGATCATTGGAACTGTACTTAACACCATCCTGGTCTAACCTAAATTTGAGTCAAATTGGTGGTCTACCAAGTATACACCCAATTGAATGGTGGAGATAAATCACACCTAAAACTGTTATCATTGATAAAATCAGGTTCACAGTGTTCCAGCTCATTGTGATCTTCAAGTGCCAATTCATGGGAAATCATCTTTTTTGTATTTTTGTTTAATAAAAACACCTCCCCATGTGCTCCTGCTCGTGAAAGACTTCCTCATAATAGGACTTAGCTTGCATACTCATGCGGATGGACTAGACCATTATTCTTGGTTGCTCAAGTGTGTTCTACATCTACTAAAATTACATATATGCACAATAATTCACTTAAGATTTAATGTAAATAAATGTTACCTTCCCCATCAACACTGACGGTTTCATACGAGTCCCATCGTATCAGTGGATCAGCAGTGTTGTAATCCACAGTCACACCATGATCATTCTGAAGGTGCTCAGACCCTATAAAAGAACATAAGTTTGCATCATATTTACCCTTCAATGGGCTTCACATTCTCAGGGGCATATACTACACATTAGCATACACAGAAATAACAATCTTACCCCAACTAATAGAGTGTACATTATTCTATTGACGAGCTCTACATAAAAAGCTGTGCATTCCTTCACCGAGAGTCCCTTTCTAAAGCTTATTTCTGGATGGACAGAGTTGACAAAGGAAGTCTTAAAGCTTGAACGAAAGATGAATTAAGCAATCTTAAATCAAGTATCTGCCTCTGGAATATCCACATTTGTGGCTTGTGCCATTTGCAAACAGTAAGAATAGAACTTTCAAAATGTACAATTTAACTTCAAAATCTCTATAATTATGTCTAATACACACAAATCTGACTGTTTCCATCCGACCCAAGTTTATTTTTGAAAGTAATGAAGGGTTACTTATTGCACACTGTTAGCTCTCCATTTCCATCAATTTTCAAGTTATTCCTTGTAAAACAACATCACAGACAACAAACACTGCACTGAAGGAGGATCACAGCCAAATCTACAGAGATGCAACACAGTATCTGACACGATATACAGTCCAACCTTGTTCATCAATTTCTCTGAACATCTTGCTTTCATTTAGGAAGCATTTTCGCTTGTGATAATTTATATCCAAATACCCAAATGTGCGCTTTGATATTAACTCGCTATTTCTACTTTTAGTTACTACATTGTAATGTCCTTTCAAATATACAGTTAAATATTCAATTTTTTGTTTAGTGCTCCCCCTATTCTTGGGTGTTTCTTGCCCATTTTAGATCATACCTGAAGCTCTTCATCTTTAACAGTGCTTGTGGTCACTTCCCTCTCTTCATGACTCTGCACTAAGCTCCACCACCATTAAGTAGGACATTCTTTAAGTGAGAGTCGTTGTAAGGGCTCCAAATTGCTACCCCATTTGAAGAGCACTATATAAGTGAAAGTTGTTGTTTTGTTTTAATTTATTCCACTATTTTAACCATCAAAGCTTTGACAATGGCAAGCCAGACTATGGACAAAGTATCTTCCACATCCTTTTTGTTGCAAATGTATTGAAGGAAAAAACCCATTTGCAGATGAGATGAGCAGGGAAAGAAAGCTCCTGGCCAGAGAACGTGTTCCCAAAGGTCAAATTCATGGTTGCTCTGGTTACAAGTATGTTTAACTGCACCCTCTTTTTATTGTGGGTTAGAAACCAGGCCATCTGCATCCAACACAGATCATTAGAATGAGCACAATCCAAAGAGTCCCCTCAATCCACAGTCTCAGTTGCAAAGAATTTTGTGCAACCGCCACTGAAATATGGATGGCACTGGACCACAATATAAAGATGTTTCCAGTGTGGAGCTAAAGCAGGAAAGCCGGATGGAGTGTGGCACAAAGCCTGATCAGCAACCAGCTTCTTATATGTAAATTATGCAATTCTCATTAGAATAAGTGGAACAAAAATGCACTGTTGAGCAGATATCTAAAAGAAACAAGGGTGTACATTAGAGCATGAAGCACTGAATACTGCATAGGTATAAGTTAAGTCCACATTGTTAAATAAATACTTTTACTAAGATGTTGAAGAAATTGGATATTTATTTTGAATTTTTTCAGACAAATCTAAGTTTAGATCTATTGTGTTTTTTTTACTGTTCAAAATGATTACTACTAAAATAACTTGTGAGGGTCCTCTAACATATTTAAGGAAACATGCATATAATGCAACATATGCATTATATATGGTGCATATCACACATGGTGGCTGACAAATGCCATTGAAGTCATTGATTTATTCTTCCCTCTTGCATTTTCGAATCGAACTTTCCCACCTGGTAACTGCTGAGAAAAAATGTTCTTCAATGCTAATTGTACATACCTTGTATTTTCTCTGGACTGGCTGAGAATACCAATTCAATCTTTCCATATTCAGGAAATCGGTCATCTGCAAAGCACAATGCAAAATTAAATGCTTATTGAAGAAGTGGAAATGTTCTGCCTAAATCCAATTCATCATTGAAATTGGAGTTTGGGAAATATTCAAGGCGAACAAGGTGGTGGAGGTCGATTTGATAACAACTTTTAAAAGAGGCAGACATTTATTTGGGGAGGACGGGTTTGCGCGGTTATGGGGAGAGAGTTGGGGAGTGGGGTTGAATTGTTCTTTTCAAAGAACTGGCACAGACTCGATGGGCCGAATGGCCTCCTTTTATGCCATACGATTCTATGATTCTATGAACAATAGCTGAATGACATTGATCAAATTTAAGTTCATACAATTGTCAACCCTTCCTTCCAGTTCATGTCTCTGAATAAATAAATAATAATCTTTGCATTAGGTACAGCACCTTTCATATCAGGAGGATGTATCAAACGGCTTCACAGGATTTACTATAATGTATAGTGACTATTTATTGTGTAGGCGAACTAGTACAATAATTTTTTTAATGATTGTATAACTACAAATGTACAGTTCATCTACAAATAGACTTTACATTAATAGCTGTGAAGCACTTTTTGAAGCTTTGGCATGATAAAGAGCGATATTAAATTGCAAGGACTATTAATATAACTGAATCTTTTGTTGCTTTTTTGTGTGTAGAACAAAGTCTGTAGAACAAAGTGATTCAAATGAATATTAACTTTCCCCAACGTAAGGATATGTTGTTGTAGGATATAAAAACATTATGTCAATGATGTGAAAACAAAATTTTTGCCAAATAATTAACAATGATTGTTACGTTCTACCTCCAATTCCTCATTGTGCAATAGTAATGGAAATTGTGGCTTATTTCCATGTCCTACCATATTTCACAATCATTTGATGCCAGCAGAATGTGGCACCAAACAATATTCTATGCCCATTCATGCATGAGAAGTAAAGACTTACTTCTTTCAGAGTGGATGCAGAAAGTAATTCAAATTAGTGAGTGCAAAGATAACTTAATTCTGCAACAGAGCAAATCCATTTGACTTATTGAATTCACAATTAAAATCAACAAACACTTAAGAGGATCAATCAGTCTACCTTTGTTGGCATTGTCGAGGTCTTCCTTCCCAAAAACAAATCCAAACCCTTGAATGGCACCTGTGTGAAACTGAAGCCGGAATATAACATCCCGTGTGGCTGAGCGGTATTTCTTGTGGTAGCACTTGATCTGGAATCAATGAATTTCTTCATGTTTAACATGCAATATCAACGTCAATTATTACAAAACTAAAATGGATGTATCCCTATCTCTCCCCCACAGTTTTCTTCATTGCTTCATTATATCAACCAAATTATTTTGCATGTTAGAACCCAATAAATAGGAAGCTTTCATAGATGCTGCCCACCCCCACCCAAGGAAAGGCAGGGTGTGAGATTTTCTGCCATTGTGTATGCAGTTGCTTTGACTGATTTGGATGATTATATTAGGTTATTCTAGAGGAAGATGCAATCTAGCTCCACAAAATGACAATAATTGACACAACTGCCAAACAGAATACTGTCCCCTAAAGCTACTCACTTACATCTACTCTTTCAGAATGCGCATCTTAAAAGTCACATGAATGAATCGCATGATTCATCAATCCCTCAGCAGATCTGATTTCTTAATTAAATGATACCTCTTCATGCCAATTTGCAGATAAAGCCAATTCCATTTCATTTTGTAACTTTATAGCATAGGGAGCGAGGCATGTGTTTATAACTAGCAATTGTTGCCAGGGCAGGCGATAACATGTGCAATAATGAACTTAAATTCATGAAATGATGATTATGTTGATAACATTCTTCCCTTTGAACAAGAAGGTTGTTGGTTCAAGCTCCACGTCAGGACTTGGCATTTATATTATCTGAACCAGCACTCCAATTCAGTGCAAAGGGTGTGTGCGCGCTATATTGATGGGAAGTGCCATCCTTCACATGAGACACTAAAACCAAGCCCCCATCTGCAATGCTTTATTGCTTTAATTTCTTCTTGGTCTTGTTCACCCCAGTATTCTAATGTGACAAAAGTTACAACTGTTTCATAATAATAATCAATATTTTGTATAGCCTTACAATCAGTATACCATCTTTCATGTTGATAGGATATCTCAAAGTATTTAATAGAATATACAGGAAATACACAGAATGTTAAGTATATGTTGTAATGTGGGTGAACCTGCTGATAACTTGCACAGCAATGTTTCACAAACAGCCATGGAGTGAATGACCAATTTTATTTTGAGGGATTTACTTATAAATCTTGGGGTTTTCTTCCAAAGTTCTGACCATACATGTTCATTAAAGATGCCAGAAAAATGTTCAGTTTTCTCTTCTCTGGTGTCATGACCCGAGCTTCCCTCCCCCTCCTCCTGCCTCTCCCCCCAACCGCCCCTCTCCGTTATTCCCTCTCTACCCTTTTTTCTCTTCGCCCTCCTCGCCTACTGTCCCTGCTCGACCCTCCGACCGCTTCCCTTTGTTCCAGTTTTGGAATCCTCCGTCGGGCTCACCGTGGCACTCGGCGTTGGCTGTCCAATAGCAGCCACACCAAGTGCCCTGTCCCCCACCATCCTCGCCAGCCCCAACCGGACACAAACCCGGGGTGTCAACTTCTCCTCCCTTATTCAGATCCCCACCCTCCCCGCCGACCATCCCAGCCCCCCCTCACACCCCTCGGCCAACTGCTCTTTCCGCATTGGCCTCCAAAATGTCCGCTCTGTCTGCAACAAGACCCTGGCCATCAACGATCTCATCCTTGATAAGAACGTTGACATCATGGCCCTGACGGAGACTTGGATCACCCCAGGCGACACCTTCCCGCTTGTAGAAGCCACACCACCCAACTACACATTCCACCATGCTCCTCGACCCAACCGTTGTGGCGGTGGTGTGGCCCTCATTTCAAAGACATCTCTCGCCCTATCCCCCTACTCCTGCGGTTCCTTCCCCTCTTTTGAACAGCTCACCCTCTCTCACTCCTCCCACAGTTCCTTCAAAATCCTTTTAGTTTATCGCCCCCCCAAACCCTCCCCCACTTTCATTTCAGATTTTTCTTCACTTTTAACCTCCCTTTGTGCCTCCTCTGATCGCCTTATTATTCTTGGCGACTTCAACCTCCATTTCACCCCCTCCTGCCCCATCTCTTCTGAATTTTCCTCTTTGCTTTCGTCCTTCAATTTTTCCCTTCACGTTCACATGGCCACCCACACCCACGACCATCCGCTTCATCTGGTGATCACCCGAGGCCTCAACGTCTCTGGCGTCACCATCACCGACAAGGCCATTTCAGACAATTTTTTCATTTCTTTCAACACCTCTATTCCTCCCCCCTCCACCTCCAAACCCACCACCATCTTCTACCGGCCCTGGAAGAAGATTCCCCCTCAAACCTTCACCTTTGCCCTCGAAACCTCCGACCTGCTCCCCCTGTGGCATTCTTCCTGTACCGACCCATATTCTACCTCCACCACCCTCCATAACACCCTCTCCACTACCCTCGACACCCTGGCCCCCCTCACCTCCAGAACCGTCTCCCATTCCCGATCATCACCGTGGTACACAACTCACCTCCGTTCCCTCAAAAGCCAAGTGAGAGCAGCTGAACGCACCTGGCTCAAATCTGGCCTCACGGTCCACCGGCAAATCTGGCTGGACCGCATCAAATTTTACTGCTCTGCATTAGCCACCACCAAATCAGCCTTCTACTCCAGGATATTCCTGGAAGCGAAGGACAACCACCGCCTCCTCTTCGCCATCACCAACCAGCTCCTCCGCCCCCCCCCCCACCTCGCTAAGCAGATCCTCTCCTCAAACGAATGCTGCAAGGAGATGTTGGACTTCCTCGAGTCCAAAATAGAGAGAATCCGCTCTGCGGTTTCCTCCCCCCACCTCTCTTCCACCTCCGCCCCTCCATCCATCATTTCAACTCCCACCCACCCACCCTTTCACAATTTCAACCCCACCACCCCATCTTTAGTCACAAAAATAATCACCTCCATGAAACCCACCACGTGTTCACTGGACCCCATCCCCACCCCCCTCCTCTGCATCCAGCTCCACCTTTTGGCCCCGCTCATTTCTGACACCATTAACCTTTCCCTCTCCTCAGGCACCGTCCCTACCTCCCTTAAAACAGCCACCATCACCCCTATCCTGAAAAAACCCTCCCTTGATGCGTCGCAGCCATCAAGCTACCGACCCATCTCCAACCTCCCGTTTTTATCTAAGGTCCTTGAAAGAGTGGTTGCCTCCCAGCTCCGCTCTTTCCTCTCAACTCACTCACTCCTTGAACCCCTCCAATCAGGTTTCCGCCCTGCTCACAGCACGGAAACTGCCCTGGTCAAGGTCACTAATGACATTTTAACCGCCTGCGACCAGGGCTCCCTCTGCCTCCTTGTCCTCCTTGACCTGTCTGCTGCGCTCGACACAGTCGATCACACCATCCTGCTCCAATGTCTTTCCTCCCACCTCAACCTTCAAGGCACAGTCCTTGACTGGTTCCATTCCTACCTGACCCACCGCCTACATTTTGTATCTTCCAACGGTTTCTCCTCAAACCCCCGCACAGTTTCTCACGGCGTCCCCCAGGGCTCTGTCCTCGGCCCCCTCCTTTTCACCATTTACACGCTCCCTCTGGGCGATGTCATCCGCAAACATGGGGTAAATTTCCACATGTATGCGGACGACACCCAGCTGTACCTTTCTGCCTCATCCCTCAACCCCCAGACCATCGATGTTCTGACAGCATGTCTGTCCGACATTGAGTCCTGGACGAGGGACAACTTCCTCCAATTGAACGTGAGCAAGACCGAGGCCCTTCTGATTGGCTCAAGCCAGCGCCTCCGCACATCGGGTGCTGCCAGCCTCAACATCCAAGGCTGTACTCTCCACCTCACAAAGCCAGTCAGGAACCTCGGCATCACGTTTGACCAAAAACTCTCCTTCCTCCCCCACATCCGCGCCTTCACCGGCACCGCTTATTTCCACCTGCGCAACATTGCCAGGCTCCGCAACTACCTCACCCACCCCCCACGCTGCCGAAACACTCGTGCACGCATACATCACCTCACGGCTGGACTACGGAAACTCTTTCCTCGTCGGCCTCCCCAGCTCCTCCATTCACAGGCTGCAGGTCATCCAAAACTCTGCAGCCCGTGTACTATCCCGCACCCGCCTCCGCGACCACATAATCCCCACTCTCGCCCGTCTCCACTGGCTCCCCATCCTCCAGAGGATCGAGTTCAAGATCCTCGTCCTCACCTTCAAGGCCTTAGACGGCCTTGCCCCGCCCTACTTAACCGATCTACTCTCCCCCTATAAGCCCACCCGAACCCTCCGTTCAGCAGGTCTTGGCCTGCTCCAAGCCCCTCGCACGAACCGCCCCACCATTGGAGACTGGGCTTTCAGTTTCTCCGCTCGCACCCTGTGGAATTCCATCCCCCAATCCCTCTGTCTTGTTTCTTCCCTTTCCTCTTTCAAAGCCGGTTTGAAGACTTTCCTCTTCGACCGTGCCTTTTGTTCCCCCCCGAATTTTTCGACCTCCCCTACGCGTTTCAGCCCTTCCCGAACACTCCCCTCCCAGCTCAGGTCACACGCCTCCTGTGCAGCGTCTTGGGACGTCCTCCCGACGTGAAAGGCGCTTTAAAAGTTCAAGTTGTTGTTGTTGTTAAATGTTTAGGATTCTTATCGCATCCAGAAATGGGAGTAAACACTAGGAAACTGGTGGTTCAAACGAAGCAGACAAGTGCGCATCTTTTACAACACTTACACTGCAATGTCACACAGCAACTACTAATTGAATTTTCTATTTTGGAAACAGACCCTTCATTTTGTCCCAAAAGGTTGGAGGAAAATGGCAATGTGGTTTCAACATTTCTTTGTTGCAAAGAAAAACATGCAATCATCCACATGCTGAACTATGTGGAGAATGTGAACTGGTAACTGAAGGGACAGGCTATCATTTAGTCTGTGGCGATGCAGGTTTTGTTTGTGCAAGGATTCAGATATGGGTAAAGTGCAATCATTGCGTGTGAACAACTGGATGTGTATGTGTGCGGTGTGTGTGTACATGCAAGACCATAACAGATGCAAAATACATGGTCACTATACTTTACAGTAAATCATGTGAAGTACTTTAGGACAACAACAACTTAAATTTATATAGCACCCTCCACGTCGGATGGCGTCTCAGAATACTTAGGATATCCTACTGACTTGTTATCAAATGCAAATAATTCAATTTAATTTGACTAGTGAGGCTATGAAAGGTGTTTGGAGTAGAGATTGAGACAGCAATTTTTATTTTTCCATCAAAGTCTCCCAAGTGTCACAGTGGATTTATTTCCAATGGACACATCACTTTAAGGAGCAAATCAGAGGCCCAAATTTCGTAAGATCTTAAGGTTCGAGAAGATTTTCCTCAAAGCTATAGGGTAGAATTTTGAAAAAAACATTTTATTAAAACTTATTCTGAAGATTGATGGAAATCCAAATTAAAACTGGAATTAACACTTTCCAAAATTCTGCAGGACCTGACGTTTTACAGGAATGAGCTTAAGACCATGAGAAATTTTAGATTTCAATTTTTTTTTCGAAATTTACTTTTAACTTTTGTATTCAATGTTTATTAATTGAGATTTAAATTAGTTATGCTGGCTCACAAAAATGTCCAAGTTGTAACTGCACTATAAGCGCAATACACAGGAATTTCTGTATGCTCGTCGGTGCATGGAATTCTCCGTTTGGTTTTGATATTCTTAAGCATGGTGGTGGGTTTCTGCATGTGTCAGACAGTTGACTTACCAATAAAAAGCACAACACAGTGGAAGAATCTTATTCAGCGATGAATCATTGTTGAATCACTAAGGTTTGCCACAGATACATACCGGATGTAGAATAATATTGTGATATTGCATTAGAGTGATCTCATGTGTTATTCACAGACAGACAGCCAGCTAATTGCCCTTTGCAGCCTAACCTCAAATCAGCAGAATTCCAACAATAAACTGACAGCTACAAGTTGTTGCTTAAATAAGGAATTTACCGGTGTACTAGATTGCAGTATTCCATTCAGATTCATATGTTAACCCTAAAAATATAGTCCACATTGTTGAAAATTAATCACCCCAAGGCTACATTCCATACTGGGCTTCAATGAAGAATAACTATCATTCACACTAAACATACTTAAGTTCCTTTTGAATACTTTTTAAATCCCTTCAAACAAATTACATGCAATTACAAGCAGTGATGGGCCATATCAGAGATACTTCAATATTCCGTTAGGATCAGTGAGACCAAAATCAAAACAGGAATCATACTTAATTTGGTCTGTCCATCTCGTTATGATTAAGTCTGATGCGATGTTGTGAATGCCTGTCAGTATCACAGAGGCATCGCTTTCTAGCCTGCTATGGCTGGACTGAGACCCCGTCCGGAGTGGAGGGCGCTGTATAAATCAAAGTTGTTGCTGAGGTTGTTGATGAGATTTTTGGCAACATCCATTCTGACTATTGTTCTTCTTAAATTGTGGAAATTTATCTGTTTATACTATTCAGTACTTCCAGTCACATCTTTAGTATTTTAACTTTAATGTAATTATGATGTGCTGGAAAATGAGGACAATGTTGTATTGATGTGACAAGACGGCATTTAGCAGCTGAGGATGTTTACGGAATACAACCCAATATCACTAAGGTTCAGAACAAGTGTCATTAAATTTTTTTGGGGTGTAGTCACATGATCACCACTTCATCTCCTTCAATTCCTCAATCCCTCTCCGCACCACCACCAAACCAACCTCCATCTCCTACCACCCCTGGAAGGAAATCTCCCCGCAATCCCTCTCCACTGCCCAGGAGTCGTCTGAACTCTCGCCTTCTGTTCTACCTCCCGCCCTGATTTATCCTCCTCGCTCACTCTCCTCCCCAATAAACTCCCCACCACTCTTGATGCCCTTGCCCGCCTCACCTCCCAAACCGCTTCCTTTTCATGAACCTCACCCTGGTCGCAAGCCACTTCCGCTCCCTAAAGGGTCAGGTGTGGGCAGACGAATCACTTGGCTCATATCTGACCCAACAGTCCACAAGCATATCTGGCTGAACCACATCAAAAGATACCTCTCCACTCTTGCCTCCGCCAAAACATCCTTCTATACCAAGATAATCTTGGAGGCGAAGGGCAACACCGGGCCTCTCCGACTATTCCCTCCACAAGCTGCAGATCATCCAAAACTTATATTGCCACTCGTGTTCTCTCTCATACCAGGTTCCATGGTCTCCTCACCACAGCCTTGCCTGGCTCCACTGGCTCCCCATCCCTCAAAGGATAGAATTCAAAATACTTGTCCTCACTTTCAAGGCTCTCCATGGCCTTGAACCCTGCTACCTCTCTAACCTCCGGAACCCCTATCAACCTGTCTGCTCCCTCCATTCAGCAGGCTCTGGCCTGCTCCATGTCTCCAGCCCAACCATCAGCGGACAGGATTTCAGCCTTTGTGCCCCTACACTTTGGAACTCATCCCACAATCTCTTCACCTTACTTCTTTCCTTGCCTCCTTCAAGGGCCAACCCAAGACCCTGCTTTTCGACCATGCCTCCTACCCCTCTGCCCTCCCTCATCTGATACCTGATCCCTCCTCTCTCTTGACATTTTGTGTCTCAACTATATACTGTATCCAGATATTATTTTCAAGATGAAATCTATCTAATTTGTTCTTGAAGGAAACAACATTTTCTGCTTCCATTGACTCTCTAGATAGTATGTTCCATCAGTTTACTACTCATTCACAAAAGTAGTGTTTCCATAGATTTTATCCCTATTCAATCACAGGCCATGTCCTCTGGTTTTACTGTTCAGTACAAGATAAAACAGCTTATAATGGGGCTATTTAATCCAAATATTAAAGATTTAACCTCCTCTTCTCCAATCCCAGCATGTCCAGTTTATCTAATCGCTTCTCGTAGTCCAGTCCCTCTATTGGTTGTGCTAATCAGGTGGGGGAGAAGTAGGCTCAGCTGCGATGCTTGCCAACACAGAGCAAAGGCTCAGCATGACCAATTTAGGAACTTTGGAACAGGTGTAGGCCATTCAGCCCTTCTAGCCTGTTCCGCCATTTAATTAGATCATGGCTGATCTGTAACTCAACTGATCCTTTCAATTCCAATTTCTCACTTTCTCCCCATTTCCCTTAATATCCTGACCTCCCATAAATCTATCAATCTCGATCTCAAAGGTGGGGGAAAATTTGGAGGGAGAAAATTCCAGATTTCTACCACCCTTTTAGTGAACAAATCCGTCCTGATTTCACTCTTAAATGGCCTGGTTCTAACTTTACGTCTATGCCCCTTATTTTAGATTCCACCACCAGAAGAAATAGCTTCTCTGTATCTACCTTATGGAATCCCTTTATCATCTTAAATACCTCCACCAAATCACCTCCCACAACCTTCTCAACTCAAGGGAATGCAATCTAAGCTCACTTGTGTGAATTATGGAAGAACAATCAGGGAGTTGAGGCCAGACCAGGAGCAATGAAGGATACGCTATGTGGGAAAAACATAATTGGACACCTCGATTTATAAAGAAAAGAAGGGTTGCTGGGGAATAGGCCAGAGTGGATATGAAATATGGTCTGAGGATCGATCATTACCTGCTGCAATTCTCAAAACATGTGACGACTTGCATTCTGTTAGGCTTTCAAAGCACGACCAATCTATCACAAGCACAAAGTGAGGACAGACCGGTTCATTCCTAACAAAGTGGGGCCACTTCCAGAACTCCACTGAAAAAATAGTGCCCTCGCACAAAAACACCACAGAAAAAAAGCCAGCACAAAAACTCTGTGATGTTGCGAGTGCTTTATTCTCATTTCATTAACTGAACAGCTGGAAGTACAATTAGATTGTATTTTAAAAAGCCCAATCAACATTGTAATAATCTGGGAAATTCTGAAGAGGTAGATGCTGCGTATTATTAATCCCCATTGAAGTGTTCAAAATAATGATAAAATGGAAACTCTGACTAAGTTTCATTTAGTGTTGATATGAGGGTAGGAAGCAATGGGGTTGAAAAAGCACTCAAACAGTAAAATGCTCTCTCTTTGAAAAAAGTGTTTGAGGTCATTAAGAAGTCTCTTGCAGAACTCCAGATATCAATGCCGAATCGAGAAACCGCATGGCAATGCTCCGGCTAGAACAGCCTGTCAATTTGCTTTGTTGTGTAACACAAACAGTACAGAACTATACTCGTGGCTATAAAATCATGTTAAGAGGCAGGGCACAGTTAATCCTCGCATTTGATTTGATACAGTACCCTTTGAAACAACATGCCTTTCACGTCGGGAGGACGTCTCAAAGCGCTTCACACAATACACTGTAAAGTGTAGTGACTGTATATTTTGAGGCAAAAATGCGGCAGTCAATTGTGCACAACAGTGTCCCACAAAGACTCGTTGATTGAATCACCATTTTTAAAAAAAAATGGGATAAACAGCTCTGGAAAAGCGATCCGCCAATCGACTAAAAACGGGTTCCTATATACTGCTAAGTTATCAGAGGCGGGTGGACTAAGTTAAATTTAGAATAAAAAAAACTAAAAGCTGTACAGGTCAAAGAGGCAGTGATTCAAGCTTGCAGTCTAGTCCCACAAGAAAATTCATCATTACAATTGTATGCCTTTGGGGAAACGTCAATACAAAATGAACAGTAAAAATGTTTCCTCGCAGGGAAGTGTTTCCATCAAGTGAAAGCCTCATCATCTTCAATGACTACCTAGGGAGCAGCTTGTCAGCCAAGGGAGGACAAAGCTCACAAATAAAAGCAGAAGAAAGTAAGGGGGAGAAATATACATCAAAAATTTATTTTCCCCTCCAAAAAAAAGAGCAAAGTGGAAGGAAATGTAAGAATTATAAATGTTTGAAAACAACAAAGAAAATCACTTCTTTTGATGACTGCGTGCAGTGTGTTTTGCAAATTGCACCCAACATGAACCCAGGGAATGTTATTATCAAAGTACAGGAAGATTATGCTGTTAATGTTTGGCTCTACTTTGTTGACGCTATTGTCGGCTCAGATTGAAAACTCACCATGATATCCCCCTTCAGCAGCTGGGCTGGCTCTATTGAAATACATATCCTGCTCTGATTCTCTGGGCCAACATTACTGTAAAAACAAAAATGCAGAATATTGCTTTTAGTAACGGGACAACCACTGAAGATCCCTGCTGCTCTCAGCACAAAGCTTGGTTTTAACTGAATCGCTCGTCACTCCAGGTAACAAAAAATGACTAAAAATGCTAAAACAAGAAAGGTACCAGGGGATGAAACAAGACTTACTAGATTCCTGAAGTGTAGACTGGCTGCATTGCCTGGTAGATTTTTAAAAATGGGCGGCAAACTGGAAATAAAGAGGAAACATTTTTCAAATATTTTCAAATATCATTATGAATCCTGCACTCATGTCAAACATTAAAGTTCATGTTCATCCAAACAGGATTTTTTGGAAAAAAAAGGTACTACATACACATTATATAACATAACACTACAAAATAGTCAGCTGTTTTGTAATACCAAAAGTAGCGGTGAAACCGGGCCATGTAACTTACTCCTAGGCTCAGACCTGTACTGAGATAGTACAACTCATGGCATCCGGTAAGATTCTCTC
Source organism: Hydrolagus colliei (assembly GCA_035084275.1). Taxonomy (NCBI): domain Eukaryota; kingdom Metazoa; phylum Chordata; class Chondrichthyes; order Chimaeriformes; family Chimaeridae; genus Hydrolagus; species Hydrolagus colliei. Next base: position 127,904,956 of record CM068743.1, read on the forward strand.
TTACGTTTCACATCTTTCTGCCATTGCAAATTACTTGTTTAAATGTCACGTTAACCAACATTTTTTTTTATCCAACAGTATCACTGGAATTACAATTTTCCTTCAAAATAGTATCACAGTACAACAAGTATCAACATATAATATACAATACACACCACCATATCTTTCCCATTTTTAAGTATCTTTCATATTAATCATATTTTCAGGCATTATTAATGGTGCACAAAGAGTATTTGCCGATTTTGATGTATTAAAGACACATTAAGCCTGGTGCAAGGTGATATGCTCTGCAAAGGAATGTCGGAATCGAGCCAGACCACTGTGGCGGTCTCCTTAGTTAATTTCCTGAGCCAGGCAGGTCCAAAGTACTCCAAGGTACTGCTGATGACAGTATAGCCAGCCTGGCTCATTGACCTGGAAGGACAGACTAGACATTCAGGGAAAGGAATCATTCCACTGAGCTCCTGTTACCCTGTAACCCTGTATGCCAAAGCCGTAATGGGTAGGGTGGTCCTAGCTGGACAAATAATGGGGAAGCTTTCCCCCTTACTTGCTATCAATGACAAACTATGTCGTTTTAGATTCCAGCAGTACCCAAAAACACACAACGCAAGCCTTGGCTCTTGCCAACCTGAGCTTAATACTCAGAATTAATTAAGCAGGGTGCATTCTTCTGGGGAAAGTGTGTGTATTCAAGTTCAGGCACAAGGAAATTTCCATGTGTACCTGGCAATAAATCTCAGTCTGGTTTGAATACTGTGAAGCATGCTGATGGATTTCTGCATGCGTCAATCACCCAGCAGACTAAATGTAAACACAATAAAAGGGGTTACCCACACTTCCTTCTCAAGTATACTGTATATATTGCTGTACAACTATTATACATCAGTTCCGAAACTTTACCTCCTCCAGTGTCAAAGTTAGGAATGCCATGCAGGATAACGAAGTGCAGAAACAGTGACGTGGTGTTCATCTTTACCGTGCCCGACAGCAGTCCATTGAAGAAATGGACATACCTGCAAGCAACAAAATAATATATGTTCATTCTTACAGGTTCCTCTATTCCTTTTTAATCTTCTCTTTCAATTCCCATCCCACAATCAAAAAAAAGGCTATGTGGTGGAGCAAACAAGGAACTCTGCAATTTGTTTTATTAAACAATTATTTTTATGCCAATGTCTCTGTGTTCTTAAGGCAGATGTTGTCTGAGTTTTTCTCTTAACCCTCTGAGATGCTACCCTGCATGTGAAGGAGACTATATAAATTCAAGTAGTTGTTGTTTACAGAAGTCAAAAATGAAAAGGAGTTTATACTGATATCCTAACCAGGACAAAGTAATTTTCCAACTTGAACTACTCATTCACCTCATGGCTATTTTTGGGACCTTGGTGATCCGAGTCGCTATTCTGTTTGCTATCACTATGCTTGATTCTAATAACTGCTAAAGAACTTTTGACATGAGGTAACATTCCATTTTATTACTATTGTAATTCTGCACTAAAATAAATAAATAAAGTGACACTTTCTGGTTGCTTCCAGTGTTGGGAATTAAGAATTATTTGGGGAATTTAAATGGTTAGCTTCAAATGTTTGCCATTCAAGTCACGCTTTTTTTTTTAGTAGAGGCTCTTGAAAAGTTGTCATCCAGTATTTGGCAAGTTTGATGCCATGTCTTGCTGTACTCTTTCATGTGGAAAGCATAGCATAAACTAGAATTGAAAATGTGAAGTGAATCACGCTGGAATCCTGACCACAAAAACCATCCTGACATTGCTTCATACATCTGCATTCTATACCATTGAACCATCCAGAAACTTAGAAGGACTATTTTTAACATTATTAAAGAGCCAGTCATGAAATGACCCTTGCGCCCTCCTCACCCGATATAATGGTGGAAAGTGGAAAATATAAATCAGGCTTTCCGCCACTGATGCTACCCTGCTTGACAAGCGCTATATAAACAGGCAAGTTGGTGTTGTTGTTGAGTTCAAAGCAGACACTCTGCTTTCCAGCACTAAAAACTGGGTGTTGAAAAACAGCCCCAAACCCCATTCATGGGGACATTGTTAGGATTACAAAAAGGCACCCTGTATTCATAGCACCTCAAGTAGGACAAGGTATAGAATTACATGGAATGTTATAGGATGTTAAAGCCATTTGTTTCAACTGGTCCATGCTGGTGTTTATACTCCACATGAGCCTCACCCTTCATTACGTACAAAGAGTTAATGTTGGTGCATGTTTGAAAACCATTTGATATCCTCCGAGTAAAGTTTTTTTTCTTTACATTGGAGTTTAACTAAACCAGTGGTTTGTTGTTTGAAGGAATCATGTGGCAGACTCCACCCAAAGCACATTAATGCCTCAAAGCTTCAATGTTCCCAGAATGGAAACCAATGCCACAATTTAGAAATCGCCTTCAGAACATAAAGCAACCCTTTAAGGGCGCCAAATAATAAATAAATCTGCCATAAGATTGCACAGTTTCAAAATTGTTCTCAGAATATTGTGAATTCCCAAAAGCATTTCAGTGCTTTGTGCTGCGATTCTATTTAACGACACAGACTGAGAGGACAAAACAAAAGCTTTTTGATACCAACTAACATTGAGTGTACAGCAGTAGCTATAACATTTCTATTGCTCCTGTGAACTTAGGCCATCTCCATCATTTTGAGAAATCAGGGTGCATTTTATCTTGATTTTGGAAGAAAGATTAAAAACGCCACAGCTCTTAGTTTGATGAAGTCAGAAGCAATTGCCATAAAATTGAAATTACAGTCCCATGTTTTTCACTCTTATAGTTTCTTATGTTCTGAGATCCCACCGGAAGGAACAAGTTGATTTGTTGCAATTTGGAAGATACAGTCTAAGATCAGTCTCCCTTTGTGCTTTGAAACCTTACTTTCTCCACCCAAATACAAGACCATTGTGAAATTGTGATAAACATCTGGTCTTTGACAATTTTCAAAGTAGATTATTATAAAGGATACTTTATTTATAACATTTTAGATTATCTCTATGTGGAGAACAATATAATTTAAACAAATCCCAAAAATGATCAACATTCTTGATTTATGTTAGTACATAAATGGCAGCACAATCTCTAACGAGTCAGATCTCTCTCCGAGTGATAGCGCAATACTGTACTGAGTCTCTCTGATGCCCTGCCAATGGCGCTATCCTTTGAAGTGTTCCTTTGACATAGTCTCAACGTTTCATTTACTGTTAGTTAGTGAAAGTAAACCATGAAGTCTAATTAACAGGGCAATGCCATTTTCTCAACACCAATGCTGAATAGTTACACTAGCATCACACAAATAGTGTGCTCTGGGGAAATTCTTTAGAGCCTCATTGAAGAATAGCCAACAGTACTGCGCTACTTCACTTCAAAATATACTGTGTTACTTCAAAATATCTGCACTTTGGTAGTTATGTGAATGGGTTCTAACAGCTATTGTATGCTTAGGTTGATACTAGCAACATAATTTAGCACAAATTAAAATTTGACTGCATAGCCTCCTTTTTTCGTAAATTTGCATTTTCATAGTGTCTTAATACTTAATGTGTTATAAAGAGTTTTCAGAAATATAGTGGAACCCCATTATTATGTGCTGCATTATATGTGGGTTTCTGTTACCACAATGGGGCTGTGGACTTAACTTAACAAAGAATCTTAAAAATGCAAGCAGAAAGCCAGCCAGCTCATTTTAGATGACAGCCAGTTCTCCACAAACCAAAAAATGTCTGACCTGATCATCGGGTCACCACCAATAGCACGTCCTGTGCATTGAACTAGATGTCAAACATTTTCAGTGGGCAGAAAATCAGCTGACATTTTGAAGCAAGAAAAGCTTTCTGTTCACATCCAATGAATACAAAAGTCCTGACCAGCAATTGTTATTTTGTAAAGTGCAAATATGGTGTTATTATAGTGGGCTCCACTGGAATTACTATTAAGCATTCTGTTCTTGTCGGAGTACTAGATGAAGTAGTACTAATTGAATCAAACTGACATACAAATACCTGCTTCAATAAATTTTAGTAGAAATTTATTTCTGGAAATCTACATATGCAGGCAAATTATAGCTACATCACTGGAAAATTGGAAGCGCAGTTCTTGTATTAAACTATTTAAAAATACAGTAAAATCTCAAGAATCCAGCATGATTGGGCCCACTCACCTCCCGGATTTCGGAGTTCGGTGGTACAGTAGAAGCCCGTTTATCCGTAACTCAATGCACCGGCGTTTCCGTACAACCGGCACGCCAAAAAAAAGTCCCCATTCGATAAACCGGAACTTATCCAGAACAATAGCGGTGGAGCATTTGTAAATGCAAAAATAATAACAAGAATATTGTATTGGTACTTATTGTTAAAACTACTCTCTTGTGCTTTTTACCCTTGCTGGTAGATGCTGCACTTGAAGCCATGATACTGCAGTTGAGGTTTATAGTCCAGCGATTCTTTTTAAAATAGAGCACGCCAAGCGGGTGAAAAAAACAGAGCGCGTATGACTTTAAAGCCATACTAGCGGCAAGCCAATAACGCTCGCTGATAACCCACATTGTCGCGCAGGTACAGTATTTCGGTTTGCCACTAGTAGAGTCGAGAGCTTCGGCTTGCCTCCAGTAAAGTTGCATGACTTTAAAATCGCACTCCCGTTTTTTTCACCCGCTCCATTTAAAAAAGAATCACTGGACTGTAAAAATCAATCAGTAAAGGTGGGAAGTGCAAGAGAGTAGTTTTAACAATAAATACCAATACAATATTCTATTATTATCTGTTATTACTTAGTCTGGTGTGTATGGTGTGTCTTAAAAGAACTTAAATTTTTTTGTAGTGGGTTTTCAGCTGTGGGCCGCCCGAATACCCGGCAGGAGCTTTAACCATTGACCAGGTCCCACAGGTGCCGGATAAACGGGCTTCTACTGTATTTAGAACCTATCCTAGAAGTGTCTGTTAACACATAATTGAAGTAAAAAAAATCCTCTAGCTCTACCCACAGCGCCAGATGACACAGCGGCCAAGCCAGGAACAGCAAGCAGCTGTTCTGAACTTCAGGAGATTTGCTGGACATCGGAAAAAAAACTAACACAGTATGTATTTTTGAAATCTTGCCAGTTTTAGGGAGTTGCCAGATATCGGAATGTCGGATTATCGAGGTTTTACTGTATAACTAAAAGAAGACATTTCATGGTACAAAACAACAACAACTGATACCACAAGTTAAAGTTAAAACAACAACTTGGATTTATATAGCACCCTTCACCTGAGTTGACAATGTCTTGTAGCAAAAAATAAGGATCAAATGGTCCTGTGGGATGTAGTATTTTTCCAATATACTAACCTGATGTTACATAATACACTCATGACTAACCCAGTTGATTCAGGATTTATTTCGGTGGCACGACTTGATGGATCAAGTTCAAGTAAGATTGACTTAAATAACTGATTTGAACAAAATGTAAAGATTCCAAAAGTAGCAGCCTCAGGCTTCTACAATGGTTTACATTCCACTTGAAGAATGACCTCACTTAAGAAGTATTTTGCAGCTCATTGACATAGGTAAAATGTATACTACAGCATTTCACTTCTTCTGTGTTCACTTTAAACAAAACGCGCAAAATATTTTATTCGAGAAAAATCGTATTTGACTTTAGTGACAACCACTACAGACCTTAGGGGACCTTTCACAATCCTCATGAGGTCATCTGCCCTTCCTCTAACCTTTGTCCATGTGAACTGCTGTTATCCTGAAAGCCTACTTAGCAGGGATTCAGAAACTCCTGGGGTGGTTTCTTGAACAGAATTTGCTGGAGCAGGAGGTCACGTTGAAAGGGCCACTATTTTAACTTCACAATCTCTCAAAATGAGGACCAAAATAATGAGTGCTCTATTTATAAAAATGGATTTCAGCTGCTTTATGGGATTAAAAAATGAGAGTTAGTGTCTCAAAGATACAACCCAATGTATAAAGTTAGGTATTATTTTGTTTCCATTTACAATTAAGCTGTGAAAAAGAAATATCAGTTTCAAACTAGCCCCTGCTACAGTATGTTCAACTCTGGGCTAAGATGGCTCATTATCTTAAGAATGTTTGAAGATGGCAACCCGAGCTGTTATCAGCTATTAGTGAGGAGGGTGGAGGAGAAAAACGAGGAGATCAGCCATTGGGGTGGCGGGGGGAGAAAGAGAGAAAGTGGGCGGAAAGAGGAAGAGGAATTTACTTTCACTTAAAACACTAAAAAAAAAGTGAATTCAAATGAATTTAGAATGAACTCAAATTAATTTGCTTTGAGTTTAAAATGAAATCAAACTCTTCCCGCATATTTAACAATCCAAAATACTAAAGTTCGTTGGAGAAGATCAGACAAACTGATTTACCGCTTCTGTGATGGCTGCATCAGAGCAGATACTTTATCATCGTAGAACTTTTTCATGGCAAACCTGTCGAGAGCTTGATCAGCACTGTGAAGAGTAACCAAAAGGAATTAATTCAGTGTTGAAAAATCAAGACAAAACGAATTAAGCACCAAAAATAAACCAACAGTCAGACAAAGTTCAATTGTTCAGCTGTCAACTTTATCATCAATTCAATTTTACCATCAATATTAACTCCATTAAACTTTTGTTAACTATATATTTTTAAAATAATGAAGTAGAATTAATTCACCGGACATCTGATATCAGTCTGAGATATTGGATTTTGACTGGCTTCGAATTCAATATACTTAAAGGGAGAAACATGATGTGATATGGATGGGGAGCGGTGGATGGGGTAGGTTGGGGGGGATTTGGTAATGAGGAAACAAAATAAGCTGTGGTCATGCAGAGTTTATAAATCATTTGTTGATCTGGGGTCAGTTTAGAATGTTTTGTTTATTCATCCCATAGCACTTCAAAATAACTCTACAGCAAGCTTAAGTAACACACTAAGAATTGCAAAATGGAATTTATAAATGATGTTGGATACACACAGATTTTTAAAAAAAGTGCTAACTGTGCTTCATTAGCTGATGATAGTGGGACATTAATACTGACGGCATTGAGGGTAGATTAGATCATCAGTCTGGATACCTCCCTCAGTTCCTATTCAGAGGCTGTTACTGGAAGTACACGTGTGCTAACGTAATGTTAATATGTCCTTTCTTCACCTGCCCCTCCCCACCCACTTCCCCTCTTTCCTGAACACAGTTAAATAGCTGACCAGCGTTCTCTGACCAGGCTTGGACAAAAAGAATGATCACTTTGGTGAGGTACCATATACAGTACCTTGCAACCAAAACCCAGAAGTAAATGAGTCTAAACAATTTGAATATTCGAGAGTGGAGGGGGGGGATTTGAAGGTGCTAGAAAAAAGCTTTTTTTTCTGATAAAAATAAATTTTGAAATTGCTGGTGATTAATAATAAATCGGTGATTCGTAAAAGTCGCATTAAAAAGTGGTATGGAAACGTAACGTTTGAGACCCAAGACAGAAAAGTTGACAACCCGAAATACGACAGCTTCAGTTCTAAGCTTTGCTTTGCGATTACCTTGCTGATATATTGGTGAAGTACATGTAGGATGAAATCACCACTCCTACTCTCCCCTTGCCTCCCTAAGGGGGGGAAAAAAAGAGAATTCAAGTGAAACAGAGCTTCTTATTGTTAGACTGAAAGAATAGTTGTAAAAGTTGTAAATATTAGCTGTTTCCATCCTTTTTTACGCTGATTAAAATAAATTGGTTAAAATAAATCTTTAAAGTTGTTGGTCTTAAAGGCCTTTTGTGCCCCAGGGAACATGGTTTCACTGTGAGCATTAAACTTATTTTGCAACTAATGTGTCATATGAATTCCTTTTTATTATAAAGCAGGATTAATGACAAAGAGAGAAACAGAGTGGTTATTTTATAGCAGCTGTTAAGTGAACAACTGGTTTCCCAGGAATATTAATTCACTTATTCTCAGAGGTGTTCCCTGAACAAAGTACACTGATGTGAATAAAAGAATCTTTTGCTGCACAATTTTTTGTACCGAGTTCAATGAAACAGATTCCACATTACAGTTGACTTTACTTCATTGCACATTGTAGTGTATATTTGGAACTCCACAAAGTGAATTGATACTGTTTCTTCAGAAAAGACGTGGATACTTGTGTGGTTGGGAATTGGATTGGGGAACAGACAGCAAATGTTATAGGGTCTTACCACTTTAAAGCGCTTCACAAGTAATTCCTGTCACAGGTAATAGCTCCTTTAATAGGCAAATACAGCAGCCACTTGCACCAGAAAGTTCCCATGAATAGCCATGAGTTGAATATGATCAATTCAACCAAAGAATTGTTAATGAATGCACCTAAAACTATCTCCCTTTTTGTATAGCATCTTTGGTATCTACCCAACAGGCAGATAGGAATTCAGAATGCTACCAGGCCTCAGAATGTTACCAGGCCTAAAGGGTTAAGTTACGAGGAAAGGCTGCATAAACTTGAATTGTATTCCCTTGAGTTTGGAAGGTTGAGGGTGACTTGATTGAAGTATTTAAGATGATGAAGGGATTTGAATGGGTAGATGGAGAGCAGCTATTTCCTCTGGTGGGGGAATCCAAAACATGGGGTCACAGTCTAAAAATTAGAACCAGGCTATTTAAGAGTGAAATCAGCAAGCATTTTTTCACTCAAAGGGTAGGTAGAAATCTGGAATTCTCTCCCCCCCAAAGCTGTGGCTGTTGGATCCTTCCACGCCTTCAAGAGTGAGGTTGATAGATTTTTGGGAGGTCAAGGTATTAAGAGATACGAGGAGAAAGGGGGAAATTGGAATTGAAAGGATTAGTAGAGAGACAGATCAGCCATGATCTAATTAAATTGCGGAACAAACTCAAAGGGGAGAGGAGGTCAGAGAGGTAGGGGGGGTGCAGAGGAGTGGAGGGATTTAAACAGGAGAGTGAGGATCTTGAAGTCGATCCACTCTGTGACCAGGAGCCAGTGAAGTTTGGTGAGGACTGGGGTAGTCAGGGAGCGAAGTTTGGTTCGGGTGAGAATGCAGGCAGTGGAGTTCTGTATGAGATTGATTTTATGAATGATGGTGGAGGGGAGACTGGTGAGGGGGGCGTTGGGAGTACTCCAGCCAAGGGTTGACAAAGACATGGACCAGGGTTTTGGCAGCTTTAGGGGTTAGATATTGGCGGAGATGGGCAATACGGCAGAGATGGAAGAAGACGGAGCTGGTGAGGGACTGGATGTGGGGGAGGAAGGCTAATTGGGGGGTCAAACCTGACCCTTAGGTAGTGTATGGGTTCGGAGAATTTTAGGGGTAAATCGGGTAGGTGGAGGAGATGAGAGCTGTGGGACTGAAGATGTCGATGAGAGCCAAAGAGTATGGCTTCCGTCTTGTCAACGAATAGCTGTAGGCTGAATGGCCTGTTCCTGTGTTCCTAAGTCAGTTTAACAACTGATCCAAAAGGTGACATTTCTAACTGTTCTGTGCTCTCCCAATATTACACTGGTTTGTCAGCCAAGACTATGATCTCATGTTATTTCAGTCGAGTGTGCTCCCAACTGAGCAAGCTGACACTTAGGGCAACGAGGTATATCTGACAGCGAATGAACAGGAATAATTAGACCTGGTGACTTGTTTGAGGGTGTCACGCGTGCAACCATCACCTAGGTTATACAGATTACAATTTGGCGAACATGTTGATTGGGCCCAGTCTTAAACAAAGAGCTATGGTGAGACTGGACAGATGTCAAAATACACATTACATTAAAATGGGCATTGCAATTGGCCAACTCTGTAAATGAATAACCTGATCACCTGGATACCTGAATAATCTGCAACCTGCAACCTTATCACATCGAGACTTATTGAAATGCTTCACACAGTGAGGTAATTTTAAGTGTACAGTGACCATTCTTTTGGAAGCCAATGCTGTACGTAATCTGTACCATCAATATCCAGCAAATGGCAGTAAAATAATAAGGAAATATATCGGGGTAGAGTTATCAGGCTTACTTTGTTCCATGTGTAATTCGGAGGGAGGGAGGGAGGGAGGGAGGAGTTTGGAATGTTGTCAATGGTCTCGGGCCAGATGCCGTCTGCTGGTCACTAGCTGGCCCACGCAATACATGGGAACAATTCTGGGCATTAGGGATATCCTGACATTGAAGAGAGTACCAGAAAGGTAATGGAATGGACAGCTGGGCTCATGGAGCATAATACAATACAAAATTACATTTATATAACGCTTTTCACAGCAGAAGGATGTCCCAAAGCATTCGCACAATGATGTCTGCGCACCTGAGCTGGGGGTGGGAGTCAAGGAGGATGGGATTGAGAAAGATGACTGAAAGTGTGGTCAAAGAAATATATCTTGAAATGGCGCTTCAATGAGGTGAGGGAAGCTAGTAGGCAGGAGTTTGGGATGAAGTTCCAGAGAGGAAGAGGCAGAATAGCTAAAGTGGTCATTTCCAATCCTGTACATTCCTATATTTCAACTCATTTGTTGTCTGAATCCGAATGTTATTGTGGAGTCCTGTAGCTCAGTGGTTAGAGCACTCGCCTTGCAAACGAGAGACCTGGGTTTGATTCCAGGCAGGGTGAAACCTTGGGCAAGTTTCCTTACTCCACACGCCTAACAATAATCCCTCAAGAAAAAAAAAAAAATTGGTCATTTCAATCCACGACTGTCTCTGGACATTTTGTGTGCAATTGGCTGACACATTTCACCCACATATATATATAGTCAATTAACTTTATAGTATGTTCGGTGAAGAGCTTTCAGACATCCAGAAGCCATGAAAAGCGCTATATCAAATGCAAAGATGATTATTATTATTATTGTTCATATATCTGACTGATCTAAAGTTGGGACGGAGGCAGGACCAGGCTGAATTAGATGCTGGCTTGCAATGAAAGTTTTTTTTTCATGTTTCTTTATAAATTGGGAAATTCCACACCCTACATTGTAAAAGCTCTCATTTTTTTTTCATTTCCCATTTCTAGAAATTCTGGTTGAACTGCAACACTCTATTTTATTTTTGAGCAATTAATGATGCCTTTTATTAAAATTAAAATACCTCCTAAATTAAGTTTGTGGTTTCTCTGGGTTGAAACCCAAGCAGTTCAGGCGCGCAAAGTTTCAAAGCTAATTGTGAAGGAGGGAGAACAACGGTAAGAATGCTCCTAGTCCAGATTAATTTCCATAAGATTAAAACCAAGGCTTCAAATTTGTAGTCAAGAAAAGGCAAGTATAGACACTTTGGTGTTTACCAGGTGTGACATATCTCAAACAGGGATATGTAGAAATGTATGGCAAACTGCCAATGGCATTCCGGTTGAACAGATTTATACTATACATGTTCTCTTGTAAAAGTTAATTATAGCAATAATGATTACAATAAGACAGTCTGACATTCCAAGATAGCCTGATCTATCAGTACAATATTTGTACCTTGCATGCACAAATTAATAAGTAGTTTCGCATTTAATGCACCTTGATCAATCGATAGCAATTTCAGAATCATATTTCATTTGCTTGTTAGCGAGTAACTACACCACTCAGTTTGATTGCCGCCCAAACATTAAGCACTGCACTTCAAAAGGATCACTGGAAGGCTCTTTCAGTGACCATCATTACATGTGCACAGGTTGAGGAGGTGAAATAAAAACACCATTTTTGTTCCATATAAAAATTGTCAAACAAACATTTATACCCCACATGCGTGCTCTGTCCTACTCAGTTTTAAACCACCTTTTAAAAAATTGCCATCCCCCATTACCTTCTTCCTCGGGCTGCTGAGTCCCTTATAACTTCACTTATCTTCATAGCCTTGGAGAGTGGATGACGGCATTCGAATGACAAAATCACCAATGCAGCACTCCTCGAACACTGCATTAGTGTCAGCCTAGACCGAGTTTAACTATTCTCTTGTTTGGCCATGTAAACTATATCATTCGTGTTTGGGCTCCCCAGGACCTTCTCTTTTTCAGTGCTAAGCAGTTTCTTTAGTCAATCCTTGACATTGAGTCCCATCATGCCCCCAGCACATCCCTATCATGGAGTCCTGCAGCTCAGTGATTAGAGCACTCGCCTCGCAAGCAAGAGATCTGGGTTCAATTTCCAGGCAGGGCGAAACCTTAGGTAAGTTTCCTTACTCCACAGGTCTAATAATAATCTCTCAAACAAACAATAATAAATTGGTCAATTCAATCCATGACTGTTTGTGGGACACTGCTGTGCGTAATTGGCTGCTGTATTTCGCCCACAAATATACAGTCAATTCACTTTACGGTATATTCTGTGAAGCCATTTGAGAAGTCTAGATGATGTGATAAGGCTCTATATCAAATGCAAGGATTATTATTATGTCTCTGATCTTGTCGAATTCCAATCTGCTCACCCTCTCCACTCATTTAACTAAAGCATACCTCATTTCCCCACCCTCTCCATGCCGGTCAAGCTTTCACCTCTAATCCGTGGGACCTCCTGCCTCTATTCCTCTGCCAGTCTTTAAATCCTACTTTAAAACTCATTTCTCTGACCTTAGGCTGCCTCGCACTAGCCTTCTCCTTTGCTCAGTGTCCATTCCCGCCTTTGTGTATGTCTGCGTATGTGTGTGTGGGTGGGGGAGGGTCCAACTCATCCAAGATTTTATTCTATGTAATGCCCGCTATATTATAATAATAATCCTTGCATTTGACATAGCGCTGTTTACGTCTTCTCATGCCTCAAAGCGCTTTACAGAATATACACTATATTTTGTGGTCAAAATGCGGCAGCCAATTGCGCAAAACATTGATTGCGCATCAATGCATCTCGTTCCACAACAAACAGCCGTGGAATGAGATGACCAATTTGTTTTGGGGGATTATTATCAGGCGTGTGGACTAAGGAAACTTGCCCAAGGTTTCACGCTGCCTGATCGAACCCAGATCTCTCATTGCAAGGCAAGTGCTCTAACCACTGGGCTACAGGACTTCACAATAAATGAAAATATTTGTGGTCACTGCTGTTGAGTCCCTGTTGGTGGACCACATTAGAAATTTTAAATCCCTTTGTCAAACAGACAAAGGAATGACTCTCCCAAAATGCTGGAAAAGCATATTTTTGGATTAAATGTTTCACTTGGGACAGTGAACATTTTGAACCAACTCTGCTGATCACTAATACGTTAGGCATAGCGGTGATAAGAAAATGTGTGTATCGGAATCTTAGTTGAACTCAACTGTGGCAGGGTATAATTACAGGTCGTAAAATCATGCTTTTCATAAGAAGTTGGAAAGAACAGTCCAAGACACAAGACCGCGATGCTTGTTCTGCTCTAAGTTCTGCCCTCGCACGGTGTTTCTTCCTTCGTGACAATGGGCGTGTCCCCAACAATATTTTAAAAAACTTGTGTCAAAAAGAATGAATACTGCTACGAAACAAACAGACACAAGAGGCAGGATTTAAGAGAAAACATCCTTTGTGTGAATATAGTGAGGTTCACAAATAAGAGCATCTTAACCTTTATTTGATGGGTCGTTCTACCCGATTTAGAAAGCTTTTAGTTCCCATTGTTGGGGACAAACAAAACACTCTGCCAAATGTTTCGAGCCATATGCTGTGACCACATCAATGCACTTACATTGTGCTCTGCAGCTGCACTATCAAGCTTTAGAGGGATAAATACAATATAATAAAACGCATAATAAAAGATTTTTATCTCGTTGATAAATAATGTCCATTTATAATGAGCCAACATTCATTGAAACGTTTTGTGGCAGACACACAGGTTCTCAAAGTGTACTGTGTGTAAAGGAGCACCAGTGACATTGCCCTGGTGGTAAATAAAAGTTGCCAAACGGGCTTCCACACACCCAGTCGTACAAGGCTCTCAACACTTGGCTGAGGAGCTAGCTTGCAAGTGAATTTGCAGCAACTTTTTTCAGCCTTACTTAACAATAATTATTAATATTTACTTGCCAAGTTGCAATTTTGTAACACAAGTCCTTTTTAGGGCGAGCTGAAAATGAAATAGGTGATGTATTGATGAGCACCTCACTGAAAATTGATGCAAGATAGTCTTTAGCCCACGAATGGCTTGAATGTGAAACATTTCCTGTGGTTCAGGGTTCAGAGAGGGAGTGACGGGAGAGGAAAAAGCGAAGCTGGAATGTGATGACTCGTTCCAGGGCCTTGGAGAGGAATCAAGAGGTTGGAGATGGGGTGATAGCTGGAGAGTAGTAAACCAGGAAAGAATTTTTTTTGAGGATGGAGTGATGACAGCTGTTTTTAGAGTAGAAGTAATGTCTGATGACCTATGTAAATACTGTGTCTGTCCAATATGTTGGCAGGAAAACTGAACTAATCATTCTGCTGTGTAAACTTCATAAAGGGAATAGGGAGGTAGAGGGATAAAAAAAAAGCGTGTCATGTGGTGAGAAAAGTGTCAAAATCATCTGTAGATAGGGATGTTTCTTTACAAGGGTTACCTAATGAACCGGGACCGGTGCTGGGTAAAAGTTCATCCTGTGGTCTATGTGTGTCTATGTGGAGAATGTCGACGATGAATTTCTATCCCCGTAAACAAAAAATACTTTTTTTCTGGGAAGCAACTACTGAACCAGCAGGAAGGAACCTTTACCATTCCTCCAGTCAGCAACCGATGATTTAGGGACTTTAAAAGACAAATCGCATTTCCCCAGCACCACATGCTGGAAAAACATCTGCATTCTGAAAGGCTCGAAGGTCATTCTGACAGTCAGAAATACTGATTGCTACCGGTAACTAGATACGTATTGCAGCAGCCCACGGCACTGCTGCTCCAACGCCACCTCTCCCTGAAGTGTGTCAGAGCAGAGTTCTCATGGATCAATGTGACACCCTTCCAATTACCTGTAGGAGCCAATTTTATCGCTGTGTTGTTATTTGCAATTTAGGTAGCAAACGACCTGTTGTCACATTATCGGACCTATTTTGTTAAAGACACAATGGCAATTTACATCTCATCAACTAATTATTTTTTCTTATATAAAGACAACAGCATAATACACTTACCCTGCAGTGTATGACCACCACATGCAATGGGTCATTGTTCAACCATGTCTCCATTGACTTGCATATGGTACACATCTTATCCAGAGGTGGTGCGTGAAGGTCTGGCCAACCCACATCCATCATCTGAAACAAAAGGCACAATTTAGGTTTTGCAGGTTCTGTGAAAGACTTCTGAGGCAGCACCATCTGCACTCGCTGTGCATCAGGCATGAGAAGTACAACTCCTAACGAAAGCTCATAATCAGATTGCAAACACAAATTCAATTCAAATTCAAACCTATCTAGCAAATAAAATGTTAAAAAATGCCTTTCGCAGAAAAGCTGCCAATATTGTAAGTATTCATGTAACCTTGGGAGCATGTCCCATTATATTGACATAGCATTTAAACAATCCTTATCAGCCAGAATCCTCCATGATTTGTTGGCCAGTCAAATGAGGAATGTTATTTCCAGACTTTACTTGATTGCAAACTCTGCAGATTTACAAGAAGTGCTTTGTTAGTCTCATGAATAAATCACAAAGTAAATGCTCATTTCTCTTAACCGTTTCACAGCAAGAAGCTTCTAATATTTTTGCCACTTGCAATAGGAGCTCACAGCTGTTTGGGGCCAATTTGAGCAGGAAGGGGTTATTTGACTTGTGGGGCAGGTTAAGTGACTCCTTTCCTCTACAATTGGAAAAGAATGACTATGTATTCCCAATGAGAGTAATTGAAATTCCAAAAACATATGGTTTTAACCAGCTAACTGATGGGCCATTGACAACTATGGAAATCTCTGAAATTCTTAGCAGTTAAAACGTTAAAAAAAAGCAGTTGAATAATGAGACTAGCTAAATTTGGGTAAAGGTTAAGGAAGTTGGGCTTGTTCTCTTTGAAAAAGAAACTGTGTGGTAATTTCATATTAGATGTCAAAATTATAATAGCTGATCCAGCCAAATCCGCACACCGATGCTGGGCTCAAAAAAAGGATAAAATCATTGAAAAAGCAGGAAATTAGGAGTAAATAGACAATGAAGAGAGAACATTTGCACAAATAGCAATAGCCATATGGAATAAGTTACCAGTAACACCAATGATGTTAATAGCATAGTTGGGATTCAAGAGTGATCCAGATACAATTCGTCCAGATACAAGAGTTAATAGCAGGATGTGGTAGAAAGGTGAGATTGAGATCAATCAAAAAAAGTTTGGCTTTCTCCGTTTCCAAAGTTCTCATGACTATTTGATTTGTTTCTCTTCTGTCAGATGTCATTATTTACATTTGTTCCATGCTGGCATCAGCCAATATGTGGACAAATGAGACACTCTGAGCCCTGGGCTGTTCCACTCTCCCTGTCGATGGCACATCTGTGGTCACATTGGTCCTGTGCAATACTCTCTTCTGATGATCCAAATTGGGGACTTCCAACTACAGAGAGGGCCAGAGATCAACTGCTTAAATGAAGAGCTGTGATTGTCTGCCTTAAGGGAAGTTACTCACAGTGACAGCCCAGTCAACTTATAAAATACAGGTCTAACAGATCAGTAGTCGCTGGTGTGCTTCGCCAGCCACCTCACAATTGCGGACACATTTACAGTCTCTTTCATGGTCTATATGAAGATAGGTTAGCTGTTTCAGTAAACCAGGCACCTTACTTCACAAGACATTGATTGCTATTTTTTGGTAAGTGTTGTAAACATTCCACCACAGCAATGGTTGTCAATTACATGAGAGAGTGGACTTGATCAAAAACAGTAAAGGCAAACGTGATAAGACAGTTAGCTGTGATCTATGGCATTGGCAGAACACAAGTTGGATGGATTCTCAAAAGGAAGGCTGAGTATATGACAGCCTGATAGAAAACGTGTGTGTTTGTACTCTCTGTATGAGGACATCGATAAACTGTCACGGGAGTGGTTCCAGCGTGCCCATCGGCTCAACATGCGTGTCTAGCCGTAAAATAGAGAAGAAAGTAGTCAGCTTTCCAGCTTACGTTGGCCAGGCTTCAAGGTATCAAATGACTGGCTTGGCTATTTCAAGTCAAGACACAACATGGGTCTGCAATCGTGTCTGGTGAAAAGGCTTATGTTGAGCCTGCTATTGTTGAAGACTGGAAGGAGAAACTCCCTGAGATTACAGCTTACTCAAGAGCATCTTTAACATGGACAATTCTGGTTGTTTTCAGGACTTTCCCTGATAAAAAGCCTTTCAGTTTGTGGTGATGGCTGCACTGGTGGGAAGAAATGCAAACATTGCCAGTCAACATGGGAGGGAGATTTTGAATGGACAGTTGTGAAAGGGAAGGCTGCCAAGCCCCATGCCTTTAGGAATTTGACATCTCAGCAGCTCCTTGTCAAATGGTACAGCAACAAAAAGGCATGGATGACCAGTGCCATTCTTAGAATGTCTTCAGGCCTTCAATAGAAAGATGTGGGCACAGAGTAGGCATATGTTGCGGTTTCTGAACAATGGCCCACAACATTTGTACTCTAATCAATGTCAAGTTAATGTTTCTGCTGGCTAACACCACATCCATTCTCCAGCCCCTTGACCAGGGCATCATTAAGATGCACTACAAGAAGAGCCTTCTACACATGGCTTTTGGAGCGATGGCCAAAGTTGTGCAAGCTTCACAAGTCACCAAATCCATCAATGTTCTTCACACAGTCACCTGGATTAATTCAGCAGTCAACATGGTGTGTAGATCAACAGTGCAGAAGTGCTTTGCCGAGGCTGGGTTTAGTGTGGATGAGCATGTGGAGGAGCACCCTGATGATGAAGTGCCACTTCCCCAGTTGTTGTCTTAGGCCAGTCAGTACCTGTCACTGGACAACCCTATCTTCAGTGCTGAGGACCATGTAGCCATTGACAGTGATGTGCCTTCCACTGAGGACTTGAATGAAGGATGGAAGGAACATCTAGTGGAGAAGTTTATACTAGGCACCCTGAGAAAGGAACAGGAAAACCAACTACAACAAAGCCTCCTCTGACTTATGATGATCCACTGGGTTTGTTGGGTCAAGTGAAGGATTTTCGCCTTGTTCATGGACTCAACGTATGGCAGTCTTTGGCTAATGCTGTGGGTCAGCTGCTGCCCCAAATTCAATTGTAGACCATTCCAATTTAAATATCTATTTTCCCACTCTCTTTTGAGCTTCTGTGAAACAACAAGCCAAACAAAAAGAGAAAAAGATTTGCAGAATGGACAGGAAGCAAACTGAGCTCCAGAGTAGGTTAGATATACAATTAAACACACTTAAGTCTCATCTTTATAAAGCATATAATTGCCAAAGTCATACATGCTTCCAAATCACGTTCAGTTTTCTATCAAAATCACTTTGATATCTTTGCAGTAGTCATATTCATCTCCTAACTTGTAACGCCATTCCCCTGACCTCCATAACTCCCGCACTTACCGGCTGCATTGAATCATGGGAATCATGGTCTAGATCCGTCACTGCACATGCCAAAGAACCTAATTTCCCGCGATTCAATGCAATTCCAATGTTTGGCAGTAGGGACGTGCATGCAACGATGGGTCAAGATGCATTGAATCGCAGAAAAAATAGTCTTAACCTCTCAGCACGTGCGCCCTTAATGGCTGAATTGAATTACACATTTTGCATTGCAGATTAATGATTTAATCAGATATTATAACACTTATACAGATTGCCTACAACTCGTATCAAAATCTATGGTCCTGACTGATACAACTTATTCTAGTTTCACTGTATATGTAATATGCCAATGGATATTGGATAAAAAATATATGTGGAAAGGGGACAGCTCCGATTGTGTATTGAATATTTACAGCTTATGGACCAGGTATTGGAATCCCAGTCCTTGCTGAGTTTGATAGTCTCAGACATGATGCATAGATGTTAAATTGACCATAGCCATCCCAGGGTTAGGAAGGGGCAGCAAGTACAGCCATGGTTTCTTTCCTCTGTCTGTCTACAACACCCTCAACTTGGTTAATAATAATAATAACCCTTGCATTTGATATAGCGCTGTTTACATCTTCTAGACATCTGAAAGCGCTTTACAGAATATACTCTAGAGTGAATTGACTATATTTGTGGGCAAAACATGGCAGCCAATTGTGCACAACAGTGTCCCACAAACAGTCGTGAATAGAGTGACCAAATTATTACTGCTTTTTTTTTTCCTGAGGGATTATTATCAGGCCTGTGGAGTAAGGAAAGTTGCCCAAGGTTTCACCCTGACCACGCACTTCTATCACAGCCAGGTGAGAAGAGGGAGATTCTGCTATAATGCCCTCTACAGTTGAGTGGGCTATTGACACTCACTGACAAGGCTCACACAAGATCAATGACTATTTGGGGGGATTTGCAACAACAACTTACATTCACATTGTGCCTTTCATATCGGGAGGATGTCTCAAGGTGTTGGGACAGTTTAAGGGCTGAGAGTTGGAGTGGCGGCCAACAAGAGCATCCAACTCTCAGGGAACTACAACCAAAGGCAGAGGCAAATGCCAATGTGGGTGGGGAGGGGGGGGGAGGAGAAATTATTGGGACATTCTAAATCTTTTTTAAGAACCAGAGAAAGGCATAGAGTTAGGACATCAATAAGTGTGTTGACTAGCAAATGCAGTCCAGGAATAGTCAGTCAAATGACTGGTCAAACTTCAAATGAAAATGTTGGCACCTCGAAAGTTAAGAGATACTGGAGTCACTTTTAACAGAAATAACTGTGTACCTTGGGGTTCAGCTTGGCAAGATCATACCGGCGTTCAGAAAGATTGAACACCTGTAGAGAACAAACAGACAACAATAAACCAACAGTGGTGACAACTGTTTACCAGTTTGTTTTGATATTGTTGATATTTTGAAAAAGCAGTTCAAAAAAGCTCTGAAGTATGCGGTAATCTCATAGAAAACTCAAAATTGCCAAACTGAGCATATTTAAATATGAGCTCATGCACGTTCCTCAGACAAAAATACTGTTAATAAATTTAACGTTCCTCACACTGCTTCTCACAAGGGTATGGGATGGACAGTTAATACATTGCTGCAATAGGATTTAGTATGCTTCACTTTTCGGTGACAACCTGTCTTAGTTGGTAGCGATCTCACATAAATCGGAAGCTGGTGGGTCAAGCCCCACACGGGGACTTTGAAATTGCATTCGAGTTTGACACTGCAATACAGTTCTGTGGATGCGCTGCGTTGTTTGAGGTGCCATCTTCCGATTGAGATTGTTTTTTTAAGGTCGAGATGTTAAACCGAGCATCCTAGTACACTCTGAGATGCCGTTCGGCGTGGAGGCCGCTATATAAATCGAAGTTGTTGTTGTTGCTGTTGGTACGTATGATGTATAGGCCGCTATATGAATACAAGTTCGGGTGAGTTTGTGGGGCACGGCTGTGTGCAAATTGGATGCCATGTATTGCCCACAAAATACACAATCAATCTACTTTACAGCATATCCTGCGAAGCACTTTGACACGTTTCGACGACATGCTAACGCGCTCTATCATGCAAGGATTATTATTATTATCATAAATGGTGTTTATTGCCGGCTCGTGCTTTTTGACTTCCAGCTTGCGGATCGCAGCTCTCGATCGGCAGTTAACGGAATCACAGGTTTTACTCTCAAGAGCAAAGGCGAAGGCTTGCTCATCAGCAGTCCAAAGTCGTTAGCCAGAGGTTGAACATGTGACCCAGCTTCACAGACTGAGATTGGTGTCGGGGAAATCATAGTCTGGCACATCTGCTGCATTCAGTCAATTTGTGAAAAAAAAATGTCTACACTTCATTTATTTTTGAATCTCACATGGTAAGATTTCATACCCAAGAGAAAACGTCTGGAGTCTTAACTCACATTGCTTCCAGTTTCCTGATCCTGACCAGTGAACAGCGCACTGGAATCGGACAGGCTATTATTCACGTCCAAAAACTTTCATAACTCACAACTGTAAAATTCCTCACATATGTGCTTCGGCAAAGGAACTGCAGTATAATATCTAAAGCAGGAGAATATGATTTGACAGTGGGAGAATAAAGTAAGATTACGTTTCCAACCAGCTGCTTTCATTTAGAAAGCTCTGTGCCCCATGACTGAGTGAGGCTCAGTTAGAGAGAAAATAAACTGCATATGGACTGTTTGTGCAGGACACCAGGCACACTATATCAAGCAGAAGGTTTGCTATTTTTACAATATAAAAGAAAAACATAGATTAGTGCTTTGTGAGTCTACTGTAACATTCAGATTCAGAATCCAATAAAGTGGAAGTCAACCCCACTACAACAGAGGGGAATTTCCTCCTCCTCAAAAACAGTGGATAAAATACTCTCCACTGCAATACAAAGAGGTTGATACAAAAATATTGAAAATACACTCAAACTATTATAGGAAACGATAATAAATCAAGAAAGTTAAGCATTTGGAAAAGTTAGCCAGACTTTTAAACGGTGGCCCCCATCACTAGGTTTAGGATAACTGTTTTCACACGGAGTTGTTAGGATGTGGAATGCCTTGCCAAGTAAGGTGGCTGAGTCCATTGTTGGTACCAAGGGGATGTATATGTTTATGGAAGTTGAGGGGGTGTGGATATAGAGCAGAATGGTTGGAATGATTGGACAGCTTGCTCTGAGAGTTAGTGCAGAATTAATGAACTGAATGGCCGATATCTGTGTTGTAAATTTCTATGATTCTAATCATTCAAGTCTGGAAATAAAATGTACGTTTAATGTAACAACAACAACAACTTTGATTTATATAGCGCCCTCCATGCCGGACGGTGTCTCAGAGCGCTTCACAATAGCAGATCCCGGGACTGAGCCAGGGGCAGGGGTAGAAAGGTGACCAAAGGCACAGTCGAAGAGAAAGGTCTTCAGCTGGGACCTGAGAAAAGAGGGGACAAGACGAAGGTAGTGAGGAAGGGAATTCCAGAGCCTCGGGGCGTAGTGGCTGAAGGCTCGGCCGCCGAGGTTGGAACGGAGGATTTGAGGGACATGGAGGAGGCCAGACCCAGTGGAGCAAAGGCAACGGGAGCTGGTTTGAGGAGAGAGGAGATCAGAGAGGTAGGGGGTGCAGGGGAGTGGAGGGATTTGAAAACAAGGGTGAGGATCTTGAAGTCAATCCTCTCGGGGACCAGGAGCCAGTGAAGTCTGGCAAGGACTGGGGTAATGGGGGATCCTATTGTATCCTATCCAATGTATCCTATTTTCTGTTCAGAAATCTGTTTACTATATTATTTCATGCTATTGAGTGGCCACTCCATCTTCTTGCTGGCTTGTCTTTGCCTCTAAGCTCATGCAAACACTGCCCCTGCCTCTGTGTTTAATGATAATAATCTTTGCGTTTGATGTTGCGTTTCGGCATATTAAAAGAAAAGACTTAAAGTGCTTCACAGAATTTTCACTATGTAGTGTGGTGACTGTGTATTCGCGTGGGCAAATATACTTTGGTATACCTTAAGATCAAGGTTCAGATACAACAACAACAACAAAATTACACTTATATAACGCCTTCTACATCGGGAGGACATTCCAAAGCTCTGAACAGTCAGGTCGGGACCCGAGTGAGGGCGGGGGTGGGGGGGGGGGGGTGGGGAGTCGGAGTACAGAAACAGTTCAACCCATTCGATTTAATCTTTCCAGATTACCCAACCTAAACAGTTCCCACCGCAGTTCAAAATTGTTAAATAAATCAATAGACCTCTGCAATTGTTGGATGTGTAACACAACCTCCTGACAATGTACAATCAGCAGTATAGATAAATCATGGAAGGTTGCAATCGCAGCCTTGAGAGCCAATCCATAAAATTCAGTACTAAAATAAAACCACTTGCGTTCTTCTGGAACACTGTTCTCATCTCACACCACACGCCTCCGCACGTGGTTGAGAAAGAAAGTTCCAAATGTGGGAAATTAACTGTACTTAAGAGGTAGCTTCCCACAGGAACAAAAAAGCAAATCTGATGCTATCACTTGATGCAAACCGGTAAACAAAACAAAAATATAATATGCAAATAGGAATCCACACATTACACATACACACACACACACACACACATACAGTCACCATCTTCAGTGCATTTCCTGATCGTGATGTGTGTATGTGACTCTGTATGTGTGTATACACAGAGTCACACACACACACAGCTGTCAGGAAATGTACTGCAGATGGTAGTGTGTTGTTGATGTGTTTCCCATTGTCACTGCCACAGCTGAGTTAAGACATTTTTTTTCAGCTTCCACCCCATCAGTTTGGTTGGCCAGCCAACAACACTTTGATAAATCTTCTCGATATAAATCAAAATTGTGTTAAACTGCATTATCCTGACATGGGAAAATAGCTCCAATTAGTTTTTTTTTCCATTTTGACAAAAATACCCTAATAAAAATCCAAAATGTTTGTTAACATTTGCAAATAATTTTGAACGCATACAGCTATTTTAATGTTCTTGTTGCCTAGCACTGAAATTATACCCTGGACCAGATATTCAATCCCACTGTGCATTACTGAACAAACAGCAACAGATTTATCTTACATTACAAGTTCGCATTAAAACAAAGTAGAGGAACAGAATTAAATTGAACCTATCTCAACTGAACTTCTAAATTGTTTTTGGTTAAGTGGTGAGTGATGACATCAGGAAAACCAGCAAGGGGGGAATTAAAGAATTCAGGGACACAAAAGAACTGAGCACTCAACCAACAGGCACAATCGAGACAGAGATCCAACACAGACAGACACACTCAGCTGCAGCACAAACAGACATACCACAGCGGGCAGACACACCAGACAGGCAAGCAACAACAACTTACATTTTGTATAGCCCCTTTGACATCAGGAGGATGTTCAACACACCCAAACAGAACATAGAGCAAACATATACATACAATACACAGAACAGAATATGGAGCACAATTGCTTACTTAAAATGGTTACTGATATTAACTAATTTTTATTATATTGTTATAGAATTAGAAAATCAGGACTCCCGGCTAAAACAGAAAGATGATAATGGCAAATCACATCTTGCCTATTATTAGCTGGTTCTTTGATGTGACAGCGAGATTTAATTTGAGAAAGTACAGATGTTTTGAGATTTAATCTGGAAAGTTCTGAATATTTCTCAGAATCATCCTATTGAATGACATTGGGACTAAATTCACAGCAATAATGTGTGGAAGCCGTCAGTGAAATGTTACGTCAAACAAAAGCTTTACTGAAATAATCTTACATTTCTGGTGCTGAGCCCACTGTTGCTTTTCTTAAGTATTTTGAGACATTTGTTTAGAGAAATGGTGTCACAGGATATCAAAGCAAGTTATTGCTGTTGTGTATTTTGTGGTTGTAAACTTAGATTGCAAATGGCCCATCACTGACTTCGATGTATGAGTTGCCTCCTTCACTTTACTGACACCATTTTTTTTCAACAAACATAAAGCTTTCCCAGAAACTGCCAGCTGTTTTCAACAGAAAACAAAATACAAAGCAGCCAGAAATATTAGCTTTCTGCTCCTTCCAGCATGAAAATTGACACCTTCAACACATTCTGAACACTGCTGAAAATGCTTTAACACTGGACAATCACTGAGAGGCACTTTAAACTAACGCCAACTTGTAACTCCCAAACCTCTGCCTGAAAACTGCCTGTGGCAATGCTTTTTATGCCACCTACGAGTTCTCAGTGTATATGTAATGAGACCTGTAATCTGAACTGAAGAACTCACCACAAGCTGTAAAACTAATTACAATGTTAACGCTTACCATGACATGCACAGACAGAATGAGGTCTTAATATCTCTTACCAAATAGTTATCTCCATGTTTGGATTTAAGCATCCGTGTTACATCTTGTAGATTGTGGAGATAGGTTTCTTCTGAACATGCAGCAGGGAAAGACACTGCAATGATGCGTTCCGTGATGTAAGTAAGATCGAGCTCATAACCCTCCTCCATAATGTGACCCGATTCCACACTCCTGTAAATAAAACCAGACATAAACTTTTCATGTAAATCATGAAAATTTACTTTTGGTAATTTTGTCTCCTCTTGAAGGCCTTTACCTATACTGAGATATGGCTTCACAGATAACAAGCACCTATGTCAAGTATCTCTCCTGTACCTCTCTCAAGAATCCATTATTCATGTGTAAACCTGGATGACGATGCAATGGTAGCAGCATTTTGTACCCCAGGGTATAAAACAGCCAGGTCCAATCCTGTCCTCATCAATATCCCTACGTGGACATCTTCTACCAGTGGCCTTAGGACAGTGATTAGAATCAGAAACTCTGGGTGACTCCCCACTTAAGACCCTCGTTTTTGACCGTGCCTTCAGCCACCATCCTACCTCTCTGTCCTCCCTCATCCCAACCCTGCCCCCCTTCCCTCACTCCCAATGCTCGGGTCCTGACCACCGACTGTTCAGCACCTTGGGACGTCCTCCTGACGTGAAAGTCGCTCCACAAATGTAATTTTGCTGTTCTTGTTAATTATCGAAGTGCTGGCCGCTTTCTGACTGAGCTGACAGTGGAAGTTACATTGACACAGCAATTTCTACAAACTCTTCATTGTCATAATACTTGTAATACAATGTACACTTATATAAGCATCCTTCATTTCGGATAGATTTCCCCAAATGCTTGCCAAATCTAACTAGGCACCAGAACAGAGAGTGGGAGCTGAGGATGTGAGGTGAGGAAAGATGACCGAAAGCTTGGTTAAAGAGCTATATTATGAAGCCTACCTTAAAATAGGGGAGACAGCAAGTCAAAGGGATTTGAGAATGGAGTTCCAGTAAACGGGAGCCAAATGGTTGAAAACAGTGTTCAGGTCAATAAAGTCTAACAGTTTTGCTTGCCAAACCCAATGTAATAAGCAAGATAGTCATGGGAACTGCTACAGATTTCCCATGAACAACTGCACTCAGATTCCAGGCACATATGTATCCCTAAAGTGTTTAGCCATATTTCTTTAGTCTTCAAGCAGATAAATAGGTTTTAAAAACTTGTTGATAGAAAATATGTCAAACATCTCAAAGTGCTTAAAAGATCATTTGTGACAAGTGTAGTGACTGTGCATTGGTAGACAAATACAGCAGCCAATTTGCACACAGCAAGGTACTGCAAACAGCAGTACCTTGCTGTGAATGATCAATATATCCAGAGTTAATCACGTTTCCAGGAGAAATGTCCTTCTCTTTTCAAATAGTGCAGTGGGAACTGCATTGAGCCAAGCTCACACTTTTGGAAAAAAAACTACTTGGAAGCGATAATAAATAATTAAATTTGTTACTCTGGAAATATACAACTCGTATTCTTTCATCTTGTGCGATGGGTTTTCACAATAACGCTTGCTGTTATTTATCTTGTAACTAACAGCTAGCTGCCCAGCCATTTCTGTTCACATTGTCGCAGTCCAATCAGTATATGTAGTGGGAATGACAATGAGTAAACTAAAATTGGTGATTGAAAGGCATTGCTTTTTTGTTTTCGATTGCCTGAGATGAAGAGAAAGGATGCAGAGCAATAGCATACTTGTATGATAAATTAAATCATAGTTTGTATGCTTAACCTTCAGTTTTCCAATAACAAAATGAAAACTGCTGCAAAAATGCCATTAACCACTTTCCTTTGTAAATAATCAGAAAAGGTTCTCAGAATAAGTCACATCTTTCCCTTGAACTTACATGGTCATCAAATAATAATTAAGATCATTCAAAATGCCCAGTTTACAGAATACATTGAGTTTTTCAACTAACCTCATTTAATCCTGCACCTCACGTAGGAATTTTAGTCAATATAAAAATAATCTTTAACGCCCACCTGAACAGGTAGACAGGTCCTCAATTAACGCCTGATGCAAAGTACATTGTTTCAATCAATGTAACGCTTTTCTTGGACTACAGTGTCATTGCAACATATACCATGAGCTACAGGTGAATGAGACGGCTGGACTACTCAGTGCCAATGCAGAGTCTTGATGATTCCTTTGGAATCCACCTTTGATCATTTTCTCAAACCTATGCTATTGCTGGTCTAAAAGAAACCATTAGGAGGTGTGCAAGAGCTGCCCTGTGCCTCTTGTTTTCTGACTTTATTCTCTCTCTGAAGAAGTCACAAGGCTACCCCTCCAAATACCCCCTCCAAACCAAGATTAAATCACATTGGCACAGTGTGTTCTTACCCAATACCCATTGACACAGTATGTGTTAATAAACTGCTACAAACTGGTCCCTTTATAAAGGCCAAGTAGATGAAATTAAATAAAGTTATAATTCTATTATCCCTTTAAAAATTATTTCTCTGAATTTAAACAATAATTATACATTGCTCCAGTTTATAAATCATTTTATTCTATTGTTGTCGTTTGATATAAATCTTGGTAATAGCCCAACCGTGTACAAGTTCCTCCCTCAGTCAAAGAGAGCTGAAAATTCAGTGTCATGATAAGTGTGGGCATCTCTCTTGTTTTCTCTCTTTCTTTCTCTCTGGATGGAGGAGTTGAAGGAATAATATCTATATTTTCTGTCAATACTAAATTGATAGGTGATGAAAAGTACACAAGGCTAGAGGCAGACATTGACAGGTTAGTGAAGTGGGCACATTTCTGCAAAATGAACATAGAAAAATGTGGAGTGGTACATTTTTGGACAAAGAATAGAGAGCTGAAATTTACAATATTTAAACTTCTCCCAGATTTCATGCCAGGGTATGGAAAGATTTGTCAGGGGTGCTTGTTCAGCGCTTTGGGATGTCCTCTCGACGTGAAAGGCGCTATATAAATGTAAGTTTTGTTGTTGTTCAAGGAGAGTTGAGTGAGGCATTAGAGAGTATGTCCTACTGACATGAAAGGCGCTATCCAAATGTAATTTTTGTTGTTGTTGTTGTCGTATGAAAAAAGAATGGGAGAATTCGAATTAAGAAGGATGGCATCTTGGAATACTGACACAGAAACATGAGCTTGTGACAAGTGGCTTGTTGCTGTGACGCACATTTATATGTCACAGAAACAAGCAATTCTGCTCATGTTTATAAATTTTGTATGTTTAAGTTTTACATTAACTTGAGCCAATCAATGAACAGGTCATTTTCCAGATAAGGTTGGTGGATTTGTTGTCAATATGCAGATAGTTTGCTGCATCGTGTGAAACTCAACAGCTTGCAATCTATTTCAGCCAATTCTAGTTGAGCAAACTAGATTTCTGCCAACGTTTATTTGCTGACTTTAAATTCATACTTAAATACTGTACTTGTAAGAACCATCTGTCGCACTCTGTTAATTTTGTGATGGAAACATTTGCAAGCTGTCAATAATTTCCTACTTTAAACCTGCTGAAGACAGTAGAAACAGAAACAAAAACATGCGGTGCTCTACAAAGAGGATAATAAAAATAAAACAATCCTTACACTCGTTACAACATCTAGAACCTCTTAAAACGCTCTACAAAGTGCTCTGAAAGGTGGAGTGACTGTGTGTTTTGTAATGTTGGCAGACAATTTGCCCAGAACAATGTCGAACAAGCAGCCATAAAGTGAGAATGACCAATTCTACCTGGTACATTTTTGGCCAATACAGGTATCCCTCCCCAACCGTGGGGGATATGTTCCTCTAAACCTCCGCGGTTGGTAAAATCGTGGTTGGAAACCTTTACTCCCCTTTACTTCCTGGGGCCATGTTCAGGCCAACAAACCCCCATATAATATTGGTTATTCACCTCATGGCTATTGTGGGATATTGCTGCTACATTCACTTACAAAAAAGCTTACAGTAAAATCCTGTGAAGCACTTTGAAACATTTTCCTGACATAAAAGACTCGATACTTAATGTAGATTATTATTATTACAATTGTGTGCTCAATTGTAGGCTCACAGATATTGAACCTAGAACATAAGAATTAGGAGCAGGAGTAGGCCATTCAGCCCCTCGAGCCTGCCCCTCCATTCAATAAGATCATAACTGATCTATTCTAACTCCACCTACCCGTTTTATCCCCATTTCCCTTAATCCCTTTATCCTTTGAATGGAGAATGCAGTATGGGGTGCAGTCAGTTGCAATATTTTTGCTTTGGTGAAATATGCACAAAATAATATGGTGCGGGTGGAGACAGCGGTACCAAGGACAGATTATTTCATTGATTTAATTGTGCTGATAAATAAAACAATTCCTGGTTCAACAACCGATAGTTAATTCTGTAACTGAATGCTGAGAAGATTGTGATTGTCTGGTAAAACCTTCTTACAAAGATTTATATTATGCTTTAAATGCTTCAATTTGGCTTACCCAATTATACATTTCATTATGTTATAAAATATCTCAACAACAACTTGCATTTGCGTACCGCTCCTTATATAGGATAACATCTCAGGGAAATGTAAAGAGTTTAACACCCAAATACCAACTCAGCACAGCCCCAAATACAATACCAAATACGAGAATATTTTTCTTTGGGTTTATTACAATTGGAAAGTATTCTTTTCAATACTTACTGAGACGATTTATTGTGACTAAGGGATGAGCTTTTCAGAAACGTGTTCGAGACCTGCAATTATTAGAACAAAACATTATTTCAGTTGTCATCGAACCACAAAGGCATGTGCAATGGGGGTGAGGGTTCAACATGAAATATTTGGAACCAGGATTGTGAGTGCCCGGTGGTGAATAGCAGACAGTACGATTTGCAAATGCCATGCCGAGAAAACCGAAAACTGGCCAGCGAGAAAAATATTGATGGAAAATGATCTTTCCTGGCTTGAGATTTGCCAATTTCACAATCCAACGTTTGCAAACCACAAGTAGCAGCTCAAATCTTGTTTGGATACTTTTAAGCATGAAACATTTACATCCTTAGTGTCTGGATTTTCAATTTCTGTTCAATACATTATGAACTCTTGCAAGCACTTCGCTCTGAAATGTGAAACGTGAATCTCCCTTGTCAGAGTACTGAACATGTAGACCTTGAAAGAATGATAAGCGTGAGCCATGAATACTGTGAATTGCAAGCTATAATTTCCATCTTTGCTCAGGTTTTTATAGTCTGTGAGCCTGTGCTGTAAATAATGCAGCTATGTTGTAGTGCAGAAGGGAAAGTATTCCCTCACACTTCATCTCCAATTTATAAATAATCATCAGATAAAACAAAGTGCTTCGTTACTTTTAAGTGTCAGTGTAAATACTAATCCCCAACTCAGAGAGAGATAAAACATCCATTTCTTTCTTTGCTTTTCAGAGGGAGTGTCCTCAGTTATCTCTCCCTTATTATCTGCTCTATTTTCAGGTTGCACAAGGGCCCAGATAAAGAGTGAGTCAAAACCTGTGGACTGCGAGGGCACTGAAGGTGTGGAATGCTCTGTCCCAGAAAGCTGTAGGAGGTGGAATCAAATGACGATGGACAGATACTGTGCAGTAGGCAATTAAGGGGTATTCCAAAACGGTAGGAGTTTGGGAATAAAAGATGTATCAAGATTTAATAAACTGATGGAACAGGCTCCATGGACCGAATGGCTTCTACCTGTTCCTATTTTGCTATGTTCCGATGACAACCTAAAATGACTCAATAAAAATAAATATATACAAAATACTTCAAATTCTAACTTCTTAAAATTTCTTAATTTTCAGCTGACCACTGCAAAGAACAGCAAAGAAGAACGGATTTATTAGCTTTAATAATGTAGATTTCTGACTATTCGGTAACCCATAGAGCAGAAAATCCACTGAGGCTGATACCTATAGAATCATGTTCTATTAAAATTGAAGGTTGTGCAGCATTGTGGAAAATTCTTCCATCGACAAATAGAAATGTCCGTGTTTGAAATGGAATGCGCACTCTCTCCCCAGAGTGACACATTCTGCTAATTTACTTCCAGAGAGTATTAGGTATAGGTCGTGAAAAACCTAGGCTTGGAAATCCTGGGGTCTGCAATGGGCTACTGCTGAAGTTTAACTAGCTAGCTTTACATTGAAGCCATTGCGTTACTCCTTATCCAGCAAAAAAAATTATAGGTTTTTCAAATTATAGTTGCACGATTAACAGGAATTGGGATGAATCCATGCCCCCAATCTCCCTTCCCGATGAGCCTCACTTGCTGGTCTGTCATCAGCAGTGCCCGAGAGTATCGTGGATCTGGAGTTTGAATGATAATACTAATAATCCTTGCATTTGATATAGCGTTGTTCACATCTTATCGACGTCTCAAAGCACTTTACATAATATACTGTAAAGTGAATTGACTATATTTGTGGGCAAAATGTAGCAGCCAATTGTGCACAGCAGTGCCCCACAAAAAGTTGTAGATTGAAATGAACAATTTTTTATATATTGTGTTTTTTTGGACAGAATATTATTAGACATGTGGAGTAAGGAAACTTGCCCAAAATTTTGTTCTGATTTGTTCTCCCGTTCCTTTCTAAGGTCCTTGAAAGAATGGTTGCCTCCCAGCTCCGCTCTTTCCTCTCAACTCACTCACTCCTTGAACCCCTCCAATCAGGTTTCTGCCCTGCTCACAGCACGGAAACTGCCCTGGTCAAGGTTACTAACAACATCCTAACTGCCTGCGACCAGGGCTCCCTCTGCCTCCTCGTCCTCCTTGATTTGTCTGCTGTGTTCGACACAGTCGATCACACTATCCTCCTCCAACGCCTTTCTTCCCACCTCAATCTTCAAGGCACAGTCCTTGAATGGTTCCACTCCTACCTGACCCAACGCCTACATTTTGTATCCTCCAATAGTTTTTCCTCAAACCCCGTATAGTCTCTCATGGCGTCCCCCAGGGCTCTGTCCTTGGCCCCCTCCTTTTCACCATATACATGCTCCCTCTGGACAATGCCATCCGCAAACATGGAGTAAACTTCCACATGTATGCGGATGACACCCAGCTGTACCTCTCCGCTTCATCCCTCAACCCCCAGACCATCGATGTTCTGACAGCATGTTTGTCCGACATCGAGTCCTGGACGAGGGACAATTTCCTTCAATTGAACGTGAGTAAGACCGAGGCCCTCCTGATTGGCTCAAGCCAACGCCTCCGCACATCGGGCGCTGCCAGCATCAACATCCAAGGCTGTACTCTCCACCTCACAAAGCCAGTCACGAACCTCGGCATCATGTTCGACCCCAAACTCTCCTTCCTCCCCCACATCCGTGCCTTGACCGGCACCGCTTAATTCCACCTGCGCAACATTGCCAGGCTCCGCAATTATCTCACTCCCCGCGCTGCCGAAACACTCGTGCACGCGTACATCACCTCACGGCTGGACTATGGGAACTCTCTCCTTGTCGGCCTCCCCAGCTCCTCCATTCACAGGCTCCAGATCATCCAAAACTCTGCAGCCCGTGTATTATCCCGCACCCACCTCCGCAACCACATAACCCCCACCCTCGCCCGTCTCCATTGGCTCCCATCCCCCAGAGGATCGAGTTCAAGATCCTCATCCTCACCTTCAAGGCCTTACATGGCCTTGCCCCGCCCTATCTTTCCAACCTACTCTCCCCCTACAAGCCCACCCGGACCCTCCGTTCAGCAGGACTTGGCCTGCTCCAAGCCCCCCGCCCGAACCGCCCCACCATTGGAGGCCGGGCCTTCAGTTTTTCCGCTCCCACCCTTTGGAACTCCATCCCCCAATCCCTCCGCCTTGTTTCCTCCCTTTCCTCTTTCACGGCCGGTTTGAAGACTTTCCTTTTCGACCGTGCCTTCTGTTCCCCATCTAATTCTTCGACCTCCCCTATGTTTCTTACCCCATCCTGAACACTCCCCTCCCAGCTTGGGTCACACGCCTCCTGTGCAGCGCCTTGGGACGTCCTCCCGACGTGAAAGGCGCCCTATAAGTGCAATTTGTTGTTGTTGTTGTTGTTGATTTGCCTGGATTCGAACACAGGTCTCACGCTTATAAGGCGAGTGCTCTAACCACTGAGTCTATGCTATGCTGATATCAGGTTAAGAGTAGGTGCTATTCTAAGATCACATGTCTGATCAGAAAACATCTCAAGGTTTCATTTCACTTTCCATCAACCATCTACAAACACACAGCTTATCTCAGCCACGAAAGCTTGTAATTTGACAGTGGCTTCAGATGTAAAGTGACATCAGAGAGTACAGCAGGGACACCTGTGTGACATGAACAGACACAGGATATAATGACAGCATTGGTAAAAGTTTTTTTCTAAAAAACAGAATGGTACTTTATTGGAGACATGACCATTCTTTTCGCTGTTTTGGGTGAAACATCTAGGCCTACTCCTCGTGTGCATCATGCGAACACAAAACATAAATAAACATCAATCAACTATTTCTTCTGCAAAAAGAAAACATCAGAAGCCTGAGTGAATGGAGGGGTGGGGGAAAGGGGTGTTTGCAATATTGAAACATTGAACAGGTTTTCATTTAATAGACTTGCAAAGCATTCACAACTTGTGACCAGGAAAGAAGCACAAGGTACCATATTTTACTAGTTCCCCCATTCCCCCATTTCTTCATAGTTTAACAAAGGTACCAATTCACATGTGGACTTGGGAGATAGAAAAAAATTGCCTTCCTACACTAAAGAGTCTTCTCCATTCACTGGCACATCTGTAGCACTTATGAGGCACGTGGTGAAACCTAACATTCCCTTGCAACCTTCAGAGTAAATGCGGATCCTTGGGTCAGAGCCAAAGCAGAACGAGCACTCCCTTATATCTCATTCTTTACCATCAATGGCTGTCGATGTGCAGTGATCTGTAATGACTCCTCTTTACCTTGTGGTTTGTCTCTTTTGTAACCAATCCTAAAATCCTACACTTCAGTGATGGCGTTCACACTGTGCAATGAAGAATTAATTTAGCCCGGTAATTTACTGACTGTAGTCATCTACATTCCAGCCAGTGAAATCTGAGTCATAGTAAATAAAGCTTGAACAAACTTAAAGGTCATGTTGGCATGTACTACTTAGGAGAGTGGAAAAAAAAATCAAGAAGTCTAAGAACATTGCACCAAATCAGTATTCTGTTTTCAAGCATACTTTTATATTTCTGCTTTCAAAGCATGTTTACAAAGTATAGAGCACTGAAGCATTCAAGGTTTCCCTAGATTGTGCCCACCTCAGCCTCTGGTGGGAAGGCATCGCCAGTCAGTAAAACAGTAAGAGGTTAAGCAAACAGAATTCTGCATGAATTGTAAGTGAAACACCACCTTAATTTCAAAACGATTATTTTTTTGTTAACGAACAATCACGTAAATTTCCTGCTGTTTTACAATGTGGACGTTTATTTTTTATAGTTTTGCAGGCATTGTGGTTCACTTTTATCATCATGGAAGGTCAAATCAGACACAAATCACCTTTTGTCCATTTCCTCTTCCAAATCCTCCTCCTGTTCTCTGCTGAGAGAAGCTTGAATTACACAGGCACCAGTTTGGTGCTTGGATTTGTGTGCAATTTTTATGGATAGTGGAGTGTGAGGTATAGACCAAGTTTGGTGCATTTCCTTACTCTCACTTGCTTGTGTGGTCACACATTCACAAATGCATCAGTCCAAATCAAGTTGAACAATGCAGCTACTGTGCTCCAGATCTATTTCAAATGATAATAATCCTTGGATTTGATATAGCTCCATATCATGTCTTCTAGACATCTCAAAGCTCTTCACGGATTAAACGCTGCAGCCAATTGCACAGGATTGAGTGACCAATTTTTGTTGAAGGAATTAGTACCCCCGGAAAACACGTTCCTACTTACTGCTAGGTAAACAGAGGAGTGTAGAGTAAGGAAACTTGCCCAACGTTTCGTCCTGCTTGGGATTCAAACCCAGATCTCTCACTTGTGTGCTCTAACCACTGAGCTACAAGACTCCACGATCATCCCAGAGGTGAAAGACAATTGTCTGTCCTTCAGAACACCAAAGTCTCCCACATAGTACTATTTTAAGCAAAGGTACCCAAGTGCTCGAATTCACAAATGATGGAATGAAAGCTTATCTGTAGGTTAGTTGAAAGGGAAATGGGGTTAAGCAGTCAATTCATTTTCAGTCCCTAGAGGGCATGCAAAACTTCCTTAATTTGGCAATAAACTGTCAAAGTGCTTCCACATCAGCAGGATTCCCTGGTTGGGACATACAAGTTATCACACAGTCTGCATGCTGTTCTGGGAAGAGGGGAGGCTAAAGTAATTTAGATTGGAATAAAAAAACACTTTGTGGTATATCTAACTGACTGCTAGATCTCTACGGTGATGGTGAAAGTTTCTCATTGGGCACAGATTTACTAACATTTGAGCATGTCATGTGATTTCCCCATTACAAGGTGCCAAGCTGAAGATCAGCAAATTTATGGCAAAAGGATGAGAAACTTCATTGCTCAGAAAGGAGTTATACTTAGGGTGCGAAAAGGTTTCCATTTCACTGCAGTACTCTGGCCTTGTGAAGCTCAATCTAACAAACAAGAGTATTGCGGACTGGCACAACAACAAAATATATATTTTCAACAGGTGCGAATTGTACAGTTTCAGAGGTTTGGCAATAAGGCATTGCAAACAAGTGAATACAAGGATGTTAGCTCGCTTCACAAGCCCAGTTAATCTGCTCTAAATATCAATGAAAAGTGATCCCAGGTACGAGACAATGGCTGTAATTACAGTTCGGCTCTGTGTACTGATTTTGTTTCCATCAGCCGAGTTTTTAATACGATTGGAAACCCAGTGCCAGGCTTAACAATATCCAAACTAGACACGAGTGCATGGATATTTCCCCAGGTCTGGAAAGGAGTGCGTACATTTATTCCCGGAGAGATGTATCCCCGTTTGCCTAATGTCAGAGATTATTATTGCAGATTTTCTTTTGAACCCCAGTGTGTCCAACATCCGCAGAGGAGTCACTTGCATTGTTACAAGGGAGCAATTGTTTTAACATGTGTAATCCTGGCACTCAAGTTGAAACATGAACTTTGATTAAATCCAAATTCAACAATAAAAGTCAAACATTACCTACCGGACTGGTTACATGGCTCAAACTCGCATCAGAGTTGTCCGGCTGTAAAATAAAAGGAGAAACAAAATTGACGTTGCAGATTAATGTATTATAAAAGATTTTGCTTTGCAACTTGTAGTCAATTGAAAAATGTAAAGCTCTCCCAAAAATTCAAGTAGCTACCATTTTATAGATGACTGAAGTCTCACATGGGGCCCTGTTCAATCATGTGGAGTTTACCACTTGTACTGAGTGGGATCGGACAGGACTTGCAGACAATGAATAATCCTCACAACTCTTAAACTTTAACCCTGAACAAGCTGAGCAATTTTAGCTGTGCAACCTGTGCACATATCCTCACCTTGACCAGTAAAGTATCCAGAGGTTCCAGAGTAAAATAGCTGTATTCACACATGACCTGAAAGGAGCTCAGAAGGCATCCGAACTACTAACAAATAACTGCAGGTTAAAGAGCTCTTGAAAAAGCTAACTGAACACTGTCCAAAGCCAGAGCCAAATGTATTTGCACAGCAGTTCTCCCATGGGCTGACTCCCTTCAGGTTGCTCTGACAGTGGGTAAACATGCTCTGTTATATATTTTAAAAAAACATACAGCATTTCCCCGCCCCCTAGCACCCCCCCCCCCCCCCCCACTCCATTTGTGGCCTCTTGATCACAACAGCAGTAGGTCTCGGGGGCAAAAACAAAAAGGCAAGGTGGACACTGAATCCTCATGTTATCAAAACAAAAAATCGAATCCGCATACTTTAAAGGTCTTATCCACAGGCTAAAGGAAAGTCTTGAGGTCAGGAATGTCTGCTATGATCAACTGAGATACCAGAACATCTGGTCACTAAAATCACCTCCCATCATTTTACGTTTGCTACCTGAAAGATTAGAGTAACCTTTTCTTAAAGCTTTT
Source organism: Hydrolagus colliei (assembly GCA_035084275.1). Taxonomy (NCBI): domain Eukaryota; kingdom Metazoa; phylum Chordata; class Chondrichthyes; order Chimaeriformes; family Chimaeridae; genus Hydrolagus; species Hydrolagus colliei. Next base: position 127,941,793 of record CM068743.1, read on the forward strand.
TATTTAAATGCACACAATCGCTTTGGAGCTCCTGAGACAAGTAATTTGATTCCACAGATCTAATTCCCTATGTTCCTTTACTAACAGCTTGCGTTTTTGCAGGAAATGAACCCTGGGCTTTAACCTTGCCCAGACCATCACCTGATCAAATGGAGCGAGAAAGTTAAAATAAACCCTGTTCTTTAATGCAACAAATCTCCATAGAAACAAGCAGAGGAAAACACAGAGCTTGGCAGCACAAGTATATTACATCCTGTTCCTTCTGGTCAAGGGTTTCTGGCTGGGTAACAGACACAAGAGGAAAGAAATCCTGATACAATCGCAATTAAACTGTTAGAAAATCTTAACAACAATAATAATATAATAATCCTTGCATTTGCTATAGTACTTTTCAAGTCTTCTAGACGTCTCAAAGTGCTTTACTGAATATATGGTAAAGTGAATTGACTGTACATTTGTGGGCGAAATCCGGCAGCCAATTGCGCACAACAGTGTCCCACAACAGTCGTTCTACAGTAATTGTGGAACACTTAGTTTATTAACATTGATTCTGTCCAATGATGTAAACTAGATAAGAATAATAATAATCCTTGCATTTGATATAGCACCTTCTCACATCTTCAAGACATCTCAAAGTGCTTCACAGAATATACCACAAAATGAATGGACTGTATGTTTTGTGGGAGAAATGCGGCAGCCAATTGCGCACAGATGTGTCCCATAAACAATCGTGGATTGAGTGACCGTTTTTTTAAGGGTTTATTACTTCCAGAAAAGTAATCTGCCAAATGACTAATAACTGGGTTTCTACTCATTGCTCGGTAAACAGAGGTGTGTGGAATAAGGAAACTTCCCCAATGTTTCACCCTGCCTGAGAATCAAACCCAGGTCTCTTGCTTGCGAGATGAGTGCTCTAACTACTGAGCTAGGACTCCACTATAGATATCGATGCAAGGGAAATAAACTCACCCTACCCTTCCACATCAAATGATTCTGTGGGGGTAGCTTAACTTTTCACTGTCAAAGAATCAAAGTACAAGGAGAACATGCAAAGTCTACTGCAGAAATTAGTCTGTCATCTTAATCCTGGATTAGAAGGTTATGCGTTCAAGACCACATTGAGATTTGATCAGATAATCTAGGCTGACACTCCAGTCAAGTGCCACATTTATCTGTGCTGGAGTCTTTCACATGAAATTCCAATTTCATGTTCAGGTGGATGTTCAAGATACCACAACAAGGTTCAAAAGAGACAGCAATGTATTCTGGTTTCATGATCTACATTCAGCCAAATTAATTGATCATTCACCTCATGGGTGGAAATTGGAGCTAGTTGGTGCAAATAACTGTTTGTGTGTACAAAAACAGTTAATAGAGTTGACAGCAATTACATTTTGAGACGATCGTGTTACAGAAATAGTGTGGAGTCCTGCAGTTTACTGGTTACAGCACTCGCCTCACCCGCTAGAGGACCTGGGTTCGATTCCTGGGCAGGACGAAACATTGGGCATGTTTCCCTACTCCACACTCCTCTCTTACTCCTATCACTAAGCCAGAAGCCGGTTGTTAGTTGATTGAGGGATCACTTTTCTGGTGGCAATAATCCCTTAAAATACGTGTTCACTCAATCCACAAGTGTTTGTGGAAAATGCTATGCACAATTGGTTGCCCCATTTTGCCCACAAAATATAGAGTCAATTAATTTACAATATATTCTGTGAAGCATTTTGTGACATCTCGAAGACATGATAAGGCGTGATATCAAATGTAAAGATTACTATTATTTAACCTCTTTCTCTCTACCTGTATTACTACTTTAAATTAAATTTGCAGTTAAAAATACAGTATTTTCGGCTATACACTTCAGCTAGGATTCAAAGAGTGAGTCAATCATCCTGTAATATGCTGTTGTATGATGTATTTTTCTCAAACAATGAAAATTAATTCAACAGTTAGAATGAAATGACACGAACTCCAGCTAAAGTGGTGAGGCATCACATATAAATTGCCTGTTCCTGAGGTTAATCATTAAGATTCGTTTCTCGCATTAAAAAATTCCACTTAAAATTCAGTTTACTCAGGAAACTAAACATTGTAAACAAAACAGTTTTCAAATCAAGGGTTAGTTTTTCCTAACATCCAGTTCATACAGCTAGATCCTACCTCTATGAATAGCAGGAGTCAGTCTTGCAGAGCAGCAGTGCAACCCAGATCTAACAATGAACTGGTATTTTTATATTACTGTACATTTTTATGCTGAACAGTCTGAAAGTATTCACAAGTGATTGCTGACAAAGGGTTTGGTTAAAGGCAATCGTGGCAACTATCAAGCTCCCCCAAGCAGCCACGAGTTGAACAAGCAATCAATCTGGAGAAAATCGGGTGTCAAGTAGACAACATGCCCTGAATGTACATTTCGGAACATAAATGTCAACTGTTCACTGGCAAAACTTTGTTTTAAAGTGCCATGTGTAAAAATTTACCTATATTAAGTCTTGGTTTCTTTCCCACGCTGACCACACTGTAAATAAGGCATTTATATTATTTGAACTTCCAGCTGCCCCTTCACTCCTGTGGGTAGTACAGTATTTCACTAAGGAATGACAAATTAGTTACAGCATCCTGAGGTCAGATATCCCCCTCTCCCCAATACAAATCGATCGATATGGTAACACACATTTTCATTTTGCACCAACTAAGCTGATGCACTTCAGAAATGTTCAACACTTCGTTATAATGACATCCACCTCATCTTTTTCTCCCCATAGGTTCCTTGAGTGATTCTAGCACTGTTTTTTCTTATTTTTGCAAGCCACATAATGATACTACCAGCTTTGTTTCAATGAAGTAAGTTCAAATTTGAGTTCTTGTAGCACTTCTGTTGCTGCTTATTCCATGACTTGACGGTTCTCTCTCACACAAAATTGGGAAATCTTTAAGAACGCTTAAAGAACAACATTTGGAGACTCTCCAATCATCATGACTCTACTACTTCCCCACCCATCCCAACTCTCTTCTGGCCCACCCTTCTCTTACTTCCTCCTTTCCTGAAGCAGTACTTTCTTGCTGGATGTGTAGTATCACAAGAATCACAGAGAAGTTCAGAAAATGTCTCGAAAGTCAAATTAGCCCACTTTTGTCCTATATATTGTTCAACAGACAGTGACAAGAACAACAACTTGGATTTATGTAGCGCCCTCCATGCTGGATGGCGTCTCACAGTAACAGTCCTCAGTATCTCTCCTAATGATCTAGTTATTCGAGATGAGCTGAGATAGCCAGCTCTAACCACTGTACTATGAGCCCTCATTATAGAGATGTTCATGATTTTTGCTTTGTTTATACAGTAAAAGCCCGTTTATCCATGACCCGATCAATTGTTATTTCCGTATAACCAGCACATCAAAAAAAAAGTCCGCATTCGATTAACCGGAATTTATCTGGAAAAATCTATTATTTATTTATTTGGTGTGTTTTCAGCTGAATATCCGGCATGTGCTTTAATCAGCATTGGCCAGGTCCCGAGGATGCCAGATAACAATGATAACAGTGGTTAACTTTGATAACAGTGTCTTTCATGTTGGGAAGATATCGCAAAGTGCTCATAGCATTTACTGTAAAGTGAAGTAACTATATTTTTGTCCTACAAACAGCCAGGAAGTGAACTACCAATTTGATTTGGGGATTTGTTGCCAGAACATGGGAAGAAACTCCCTTTTCTTTCTCGGTGCCAAGGTTTATAACAACAATTAAACAATTTTATTGGCCAAACAAAGCACAAGTAGATTTATTATATCTCTACTAAGATGTTTTGGCTGTGGCTAAACAAGATTCAAAAATGTGCTTCTGGACCTTTAAAAGACATGCATAATTCCTGTATTTGAATCCAATGGGATTGTACCCCAAGTGAAGGGTGCTATAAAAATGCAAGTTGTTCTAATTTACTGGTTTACGTCCGAAAGCTCAGACCCCATGTTATAACAGAGAGTGAAAACAAAAATCAGCCACCTGTCAGCACTTCCAAATCACTGGTGATACCATTTTTAGGACAACAACAACAACAACAACTTCGATTTATATAGCGCCCTCCACGCCAGAAGGCGTCTCAGAGCACTTCACATTAGCGGACATTACTCACATGCACACAACACGCAGTAAATCCTGCTGACAACATTTTCTGTCGGGCATTTCCCCACCCACGGTGCAGATTGGCTGCGTGCAAGAAGTGGCATGAGTCTTGGAAGTGACTTTGCAATGCCTTCCACATGCATATCAAAATATGAGGATTATTTATTTACTTATTAGAGGCACTTCCTGCACATGGCAGGTAGGCAGTCAGGAAGCCAGTGAGTGAGCACTGGAAGAATTCCAAACTTCTGCTTCACCACGAGCTCGGGATAAAACACGATAAGCAGACACACGTGTAACAAAGTGCATTATAATGGGGTCAGTCTCTAGTTATCACAAGCAACATCAAATTAGAGTGGCTGTCCTATGTGAAAACAATACATCATAAACACACGAAAGTGCAACGGTCTAAAATCCAAAGCAGCAATCAGAAATGTTCCAAAAATCAAACCATCTGGTTATCCAGAACAGCTCATTCTCTCCTGGGCTAGTCAACCAAAGCCCAGAGATCTCATCAAATTCAACACTAAGAATAGAGTGAGTGATAGTGAATGATTATTCTCTCTGTTCGGTAAATCGATAATACGAGGGCATAAGGTCATCTTTGAGACTGAAAAAAATTGAGGGGGCGGTGAGACAAATCCTCTCCATGCACAATTGTAAAGAGCATGGAATCCTTTGAAAAAGTGTTCAAATGGGAAAAAACACAATGTAAAAGTTACAAAGAGCTGAATCTGAAAAAATATAACTTGTACAGGAAACTCCAAGTACATCATGACAACAACAAATTACATCCTAAGGTACTGGACGGTTGGGGACCTGCATTCGAACTGGTGGCTGGGATCAGGAGGAATGGAAGGTAGAGAGGGTAGGGGTGGGTGGGTGGGTGACCAAAGGCACCTTCAAATAGGAGGATCTTGAGACATGTCATGAAGGAGGCAAGCAAGGGGCAAGGTGGAGGGACTATAAGATGGAGTTCCAGATGGTTGGGAGGCAGAAAAAAACAGAGATTGATATTGTTTACAGGAACTCTGTATACAAATAAAACAAATCAGCTTACCATTAATAATTATCTCTGCTGGGAGGCGATGATGTATTGACTCTACAAGGACATGACCAGTCTTGTCTGCAATGCTTAACGATCGAAACATCTGCCAACACTCACTGTCTGGGACTGCACATCCAGGATGGCCCCTTGTGTGGGGTAGAAGAGGACAGCCAGGCACCATATAAATATGAGTTAGGGCTTTCAGGAGAGGAAGCGTAACAGGAAAAAAATGCAAACATGGATATTTGTTGCTGATATATTAAGTCACAAGGTCACATGTACTGAGCATTACTTTACTTGATTGTGGTTTGACTGCAAGCAGCCGGTTCACACTTGTTTACTGCCACAGACTCCGTTGAGGTTAGAATTCACACCCCACCAACAACTTGCATTCATACAGCGCTGCTCACGTATAGTAGTGTTCCAGGAATGACTGTGGCGGAGCACGGCGCCAAGCCGAGGGGAGGTGACCATAGGCACGGTAGAAGAAGAAGGTTTTCGGGCGCGATCTGAAGATAATAATAATAATCCTTGCATTTGATAAAGCGTCTTATCATGTCTTCGAGACGTCTCAAAGTGTTTCATAGAATATACTGTAAAGTGCACTGACTGTATATTTTGTGGGCAAAACGTGGTAGACAATTGTGCACAGCAGTGTCCCGCAAACATTATTATTATTTGTTTTAAGGAATTATTGTCTCCGGAAAAGCAATCCAGCAATCGACTAACAACCGGGTTCCTACTGACTGCTAGGTAAACAGAGGTATGTGGATTAAGGAAACTTGCCCAACATTTCACCCTCCCGGGAATAGAACCCAGGTCACTCGCATGCAAGGCAAGTGCTCTAACCCCTGAGCTACATTACTCCACAAAGATGGGGAAGGAAAGGTGAAGGTAGAGAGATAGAGGAAGAGAGTTCCAGAGTTTTGGGGTGTGGTACTTTAAAGCACGGCCTCCAATGGAGGAATGGAGGGCAAAAGGTGTTTGGGTGCCAGCATGAAGGGATATGAAATTGAGTTTGAAGATCTTGAAATCTGTACGTACAGCGAACCTGGCTCAAATTATTGCGATGGGGGTATTGAGTGTAGTATGGGTGAGTATGAGGGCAGTTTTTGGATTAAATGTTTTGGATTAAATGGATCAGACGGGAGACAATCAGGAGGGCCTCGGTCTTGTTAACATTCAAGTTAGTTATTATCCAGGACTTGATGACTGACAGATTCTGGAGTCGAGGTTTGAGGCAGATAGTTAGAATTGGGTGTCAAAATTCTGTATTGTGAATTTGCTGAGGTTTTAAATTACTGATAGCAGTCGAGAAAGTATACTCTCAAGCTACTTTTTCTTATTTTCTCCCCCATTGATATAAGCTTCTGTTCCTGTTGCTAGAGTATGGTTCGATAGCAGCTGGTTACATTCCAGCGTGGCTACTGTTCTTGTTCTCATGTGAAACCTTTGGGAGTGAGGTTGGCAGATAACTCTACAATGCAAGACATCACAGTCCAACCTGATCTCTACTCATCAAACAGCCACACATGGGCACAACCAGTAAATTTTTATTTGTACTTTGGACGAGATGCTAAATCAATATCCTGCTTCCCTATCCAGGTGGATGTTAAAGATTCCATGGCACTTTTTGAAAAGACAAGAATCATTATTTCCTTACGAGTTTCTTCCAGTATCCTGGCCAACAACCCCCCAAATAAAATTGGCACATGTTCCATGGCTGTTTGCTGGACATTGATTGCTGTGCACAATTGTGTGGCAGCATTTGCAAATACAGTGGCTTTATTTCACAGAGATTCCAGTGAAGCGCTTTGAAATGTTCTTCCAATATGACAAGGTGTATCAAACACAAGGATTATTTATCACTGTTCCAGTGAACCATGTCAGCAATTAGAGTAGAAACAATCATAAGCAGAATGGACCATTGTTTGGAGGGATGCTTTTATAGAAGGCGCATTATTTCCTTACAAATTCTGCAGTTTTCACATGATGCAGAACGTCAGCGAATCAGCCAATGTCTAATCTACTTCAGTCACTCAGTCACAGCCTGTGTTTTTGTCCAGTCAGTTAGTTTTCTTTCCACCACAAGAAGTTTAACACCACAAAAAAAGTTTTTACCTAAAGAATCCTTAACAACTAAAATCAACAACATGTATAATAATAATAATCCTTGCATTTGACGTAGCCTTTCACTTTGGGAATAATGTCTCAAAGTACTTCACGTGATTTCCTGCAAAATACTGCAAAAAACTGGGGATTATGTAGGTGAATGCACCAGGCACAAACACCCATGAAATGACTATGAGAGTGGGGTTGTCTTTGATGGTATTAAAGCTGTCTCTTTAATAATAAAACTTTGGTCTCACACCACATTCAAGTAATTAATGACATTACTCATACAATTTCGAGATATGATAAGGCACTATATCTATGCAAGGATTATAATACCTTAAGCTTATCTTTTCCTATGTCTATGTTGCCAGGAAGAAAATGCTTTATGATGAGGTGCGGATGTCTGAACTTCACTTCCTGTTCAACAGTACCAAGAAGAGTGCACACATGTCCTGGTCAAAAGTACCTTAAATACAATTGGAAATTCACTTGATGTTGGTTGTGGACACTGCTTTGTGCAATTTGCTCAAAGCACAGTTGTTACACTAACAGTGAAGCACTTTCAAACGTTTCACATACAAAATATAGTCAATTCACTTTACAGATTATTCTGTGACGCGCTTTGAGACATCTCAAAGACATGATAAGACGCTATGTTAAATGTACAAAATAATATTATAGTAACTCTGAAGCAGGCAGAATGAATACAAATGAACTATTCAGTGCAAACACACAGCATTACAATTGAGGGTGTGCTTCTTAATGTTATTAAAATGCTGGTCACATCATTGGCTCTCTCATAACATTAAAATACAATGCATTGACATCTCATGGCATGGTGAATGAACATTCCCAAAGAACATAACCACATAGAGGAACAAGGCCCTGTTATTCACACTCTCCATGATCATCAATCTATGCAGCGTTCCAGCACAATCTATGGTGTCAGAGTCCCTATTTATTCTAGACATTCGATAATAAACCACTGAAAAGTTACTCAGTGGAATGTTTCAGAACAGACTTTGATCCCATGTGTCTGGGTTAGAATCAGACGGGTTTGTGCGGTTATGGGGAGAGAGCTGGGGAGTGGGATTAAATTGCTCTTTTTAAAGAGCCGGCACAGACTCGATTGTGCCGAATGGCCTCCTTTTGTGCTGTAAGATTCTATGATTCTATGTGTGGAAATCTAATGTTGCAAAAAGACAGCTGTGTTTTTATATTCCGCAGTGATATTTCATGACTCATATTCGCATGATAAAAACACGAACATTTTCCTGAATGTTCACTGTTCTATCGGAGATAGAGCAACGGTGCAAGAACCAGTTAATCCCCGACAAGAGCCAGCCAGAACTCAATACTAAGCAAACCTTCACCTTTGCTGCTTTCCAGAAAAATAATCTGAAGGTCATCTGAAATGATATAGCCAATCAAGCATAGCTATATGAAATGCTTTTTAACTGAAGGATATAAGTGACCAAAGTTTGCTCAAACCACCTGTTTTTTTATTTCAACTCATGCTTACACCCCTCCCGTGCCCCCTGGCGTAGTAGACACTATATAAGTGTAAATTATTGTTGTTGTTGGACAAAAGCTTATGGAGTGTCCCTTTCAGCAGAGTTACATTTTGCCATCGCCATACATTAGGCTAGATAACTTTATAATAATTCTTGCAATTGATATAGCACCTTATTAAGTCTTTGAGAAGTCTCAAATCTGTTCACAGAATATACTGTAAAGTGAATGGCTGTATATTTTGTGGGCGAAATGCACAAGCCGATTGCACACAGCAGTGTCCCACAAACAAGCATAGTTTGAGTGACTGTTTTTTTTAAAAGGAATTCTCACCCCTTGCAAAGCGATCCACCAATCGACTAACAACCGGGTTCTTTTGCAAGGTATTGCAAGGTAAATTGAGGCTTGTGGAACAAGGAAAGTTGCTTAATGTTTCGCCGTGCCCAAGAATCGAACTCAGTCCCTCCCGCTTGTGGGGTGAGTGATCTAACCAATATTCACCAAACCATTATGTACCCTAACCCGACCCTCCCCACACCCCTGCTCGGGTCATGACCTGACTGTTCAATTGGTTAATTCAATCCACGACTGTTTGTAGGACACTGCTGTGCGCAATTGGCTGCCAAGTTTCGCCCACAAATATACAGTCAATTCACTTTACAGTACATTCTGTGAAGCGCTTTGAGACGTCTAGAAGACGTGAAAAGCACTATATCAAAATGCAAGAATTATTATTATTATTATTTGCAACTCTTGAACAGTGAATGTTTTGCAGGGTGTTCGACTTCCAATTGAGTCAGTCCTGCCCTCACCCAAAGTCAATACATACACCTTCCAGCATACGTTGCAGGACAGTGATTATAAACAGGAATTCTTGACTACTTTTGCCTTCCTTAACCTGGTCCAGTTCTGCATTGCTTTAGGCCATGGAAAAAGGATTTTATAATGTCTTCTTGTCATACATCAAAATAGCTGTGGGCGAGCTTCTCGGATTGTTGGCAACTCCAAACACACCAGCAAAACAATTGGATTTGGTAAAGAAATAGAATATCGAAAATTCTCATAAATCAGACCCATAAACCTCTGTGCTGTGAACAAAAACAGGAACTTCACATACTTTTAAATTGCTTAAAAACCCTCTCCAGGTATATAATCCATCAAATCACTATTATATCTGATTCATTTAGTTAGGGGGTTTTAGGATGCAGGATTATACTAAATCAATACAATCTTTGTATTCTAAGCAGAGAGAATACATCAGGGCCATTGCAGATAATTCATTCTAAAACATTTGAAGCCTGCAATTTAAAAATGACAGCAACATCCTTTGAGACTTAAATACCATATTAGTGGATAAAGCAATGAAAAACTTAGTGGATCAGAAATAAGCAGCAATGGCCTCAAATGTAATAATAATGATCCTTGCATTTGATGTAGCTTCTTTCAAATCGCTTTCCTTCAAGCAGTCTCAAAGCTCTTCGCAGGATTTAGAGTAAAGAGTATTGACTGTGACTAACAGTGTCCAACCAATCACTGAAACAGTTTGAAGTGCAGTTGCCTACTTCCTGTACGCTCTGCATGTTCATACAATACCCAGGAAATGACATCAGATGTGATCTTACAACCAGGAAGCGCTGATTGGCAGCCATTTTTATAACTCACCTAATTTTAACTTGGGGTCTGATTTTATTGACTATGATATAATAGAGACTGATTACATCTATATCACCTATACATCCACTCAAGATGATTTATTTTCACTTTTATCCGGGACATCAAGTCCTGGATGAGAGCTAACTTTCCACAGTTGAATGTCAACCAGACTGAGGCCCTCCTGATTGGCTTGCATCAGCGCCTCCGCACCTCAGGCACTGGCAGCATTAACCTCCATGGATGCACGCTCCACCTCACCAAGCCAGTCAGGAACCAAAGTGTTTTGTTCAATCCTCAACCGTCTTTTCTCCCCCACATCCATGCCATGACCTGGACATTTTTTGGGGGATGAATGACTGAGAGGGTGGATGCAGTTACTATAGTGGACATAGTTTATCTGGATTTTGAAAAGCCACTTGACAAAGTGCCACATAAGAGACTTATAAACAAAATAGCAGCCCACGGTATTAAAGGGACTATGGCAACATGGCTCCAGAACTGGCTAGGAGGCAGAAAGCAGAGTATGGCAGTGAACAGTTGCTTTTCTGACTGGAGGGAAGTGTGTAGTGGTATCCCTCAAGGGTCAGTATTGGGATCATTGGTCTTTTTCATCTATATAAATGATCTGGACCTGAATATAGGGAGCACAATTTCCAAATTTACAGATGATACTAAGCCAGGAAAGGTAGTAAATGGTGAGGAGGATAGCACCAGACTCTAAGAGGAGTTACACAAATTGGAAAAATAGGCAGAAACGTGGTAGATGAGATTAATGTGGAGAAATGCGAAGTGTTGCATTTTGTAGGAAGAGTGGTATGTTTCAGTATAAACTAAAAATTGTATATTTTTAAAGTGGGTAAATGACAGAGTGACCTAGGGGTCCATATAATCAAATCTATCAAGGTGGCAAGACAGGTAGATAAAGCTATTAAAAAAGCATACACGATTCTAAGATTTATAAATAGGGGCATAGAATACACAAGTCAGGAGGTTATGATGAATATTTATAAAATGCTCTTAGGCCTCATTTGGAGTACAGTTCTGGGCACCACACTTTAGGAAAGAGTTAAAGCATTGGAAAGGGTACAAAGGAGATTTACTAGGATGGTACAGGAATGAAGGACCTTAGTTATGAGAGGTTAAAGAAACTAGAATTATTCTCCCTAGAGCAGAGAAGATTAAGAAGGGATTTAATAGAGGTTTTGAAGATCATGAGGGGATCTGATAGGTTGAACCAGGAAAAACAGTTTCCACTGGCATGTGGGTTAGTAACCTGAGGACACCGATTTAAGATAGTTGATAAAAGAAACATAGGGGAGGTTAGGAAAAAAAAAATCACCCAGTGAGCTGTTTGGATTTGGAATACATTACCTGAAAGAGTAGTGGAAGCTGATTCAATAACAACTTTTAAGAGAGACGTAGATGGGTATTTGGGGAGGACATGATTGCAGGGCTATGGAGAGAAAGCGGGCCAATGAGATTGAGTTGGATTGCTCTTTTGGAGCTGGCGTAGACACGATGGGCCAAATGATCTCCTTCTGTGCTGTATGATCCTATGATTCTATGACCCATTCTGCTTTCCCTCACCTCTGCACCATTCTCTGACTGCGCCACTCATGCCTTCATCACATCCAGGCTGGACTATGCCAATGCCCTATGCACCCAATTCCGACCCCAGCTCGGGTCCGCAACACTAACTATCCAACGCCTTGGGACGTCCTCCTGATGTGAAAGGTTCTATACAAAATTACAACTATAATTTTGCTGTTTGTTTTGAACATCATCTCCTTTGTGAGTCAATTAGAAAACAGTGTTCTCCAAACTGCTGTGGTGTGAGGAAAAGTTTCAAGTCAAATATTCATCAACATCAATGAATTACATTTCAATCAATTAATTATTTAAACAATATCAGTGATCTGTAACATAGAATCAATTACTTAATCTCTATCAGTAATCTGAAACATACCATCAATCAATTTAGTTATTCATATCCCACTCTGAGGAATTATATTAACTTAACATTGTGTTCATAATTAATCCATTCTTCAGGTACCAATGGAAGCGGGAAAAACACTTTTCTAGTATACTTCAGGTCCACATACAAATGCACTATACTGAAGTGCTTTATTACAGGGGTGACTCTACACAGTCTAGACAGAAAGCTAGCTCATGACAGAAAGCTAGCTCAAATATTCATTTAAATCTCTAAAGTGGAGATACAATGGCCAAAAGTTGATCACGCAGTAATTGGTGATTGGCTTGGCTTCTCCTGAAAATCAGTTCTTACTATAAAACGTAGCTTGGCTTCTGCCTGCACTGCCAAATCATTCACTTCAATGTAAATAGTAGGGACAGAAAGTCCCATTCATCTGGCTAGCCTGCTCGAATATCTATTACCGTATATCTCCGCGTATAAGGCGCACCCCCCGTTTTTGACCTTTTCTTGGTGAAAAAAAACGGAAGCATTTTCAATGATATTGCCGGCAGAAGGGAGGAGAGACAGGAGAGACAGGTAGGTAGGTAGAGCGAGAGAGGCAGGCAGGCAGGGAGGGAGAGAGAGAGGCAGGGAGAGAGAGAGGGAGAGAGGCAGGCCGGCAGCCCGGGAGAGAGAGAGAGAGAGAGGCAGGCAGGCAGCCCGGGAGAGAGAGAGGGAGAGAGGCAGGTCGGCAGCCTGGGAGAGAGAGAGGGAGAGAGGCAGGCAGGCACGCAGGCAGGGAGGGAGGGAGGGAGAGCGGCAGGCCGGCAGCCCGGGAGAGAGAGAGGGAGAGAGGCAGGCACGCAGGCAGGGAGAGAGAGAGAGAGAGGGAGAGCAGCAGGGAGTGAGACAGGCAGTCTGGGTTCGGCAGAAGGTAAGCACAGCACTGGAGTCCGCTGCTACTGCCGCTGCCCGGGCGGCCGAAGCCGAAACCCCGTCACCCGCTCCCCCCAACCCCCGCCGGACACTGACCAAACCCCGGCTGACAGCGCGCCGGCCACCCCTCCTGTTTACTGTGTCTCCGAGGCTCAAAATCTCTTGTATCTGCGTATAGGGCGCACCCCCTACTTTCGAGATCTTCCGACCTGAAAAAAAGTGCGCCTTATACGCGGAGATATACGGTAGTTCTTGGCAGCTTTTTCAATATTTTTATTCCTATTTCCTCTGTTTCTCCAATGCCCCCCATTTACATGCACACGTATGTTGTTCCACTACTCTTGTTCTAAGAGCTCAAAGAGCTGAATTGGGGTTTGGATTATACAATCAATACACATGACTAAGAAAGTATCTGCCACTCTGCTGACTATTTTGTCACGTCTTTCAAACATGGGTTTTCGATACAGATTGAAGCTGGGAGAAAACGGAATTGAAACCATTTTGTTGAAGCGGGAGTCCCTGCTTGCACGAGCAACACAAATCATATTACACAACCAAGGGTGTGTTTTTCTGAACACAAGCAACCTTTCCATTTCACAATTACGTGACAGCATTACTCACAAGACATGCATCAAATGCAAGGATTATTATTTAATTCACAAGATTACTTATGTGATTCAGAGTGTGGCGCAAGGATTTATGTTTCCAACCCCCAAGCACAGTCATCCGTCCAAGGGCAGGGGAGAGCTGTATGGAAGAGAAGCATTTGAAAAGGGAAATGGTATGATAACAACAATAAATTGCATTTATATGGCGGTTTTCATGTCCCATACGGTGACTGAAGGCACAGTCGAAAAGGAAGGTCTTGAGACAGGACTTGAAGAAGAAATGGAAGAAGCCATGGCAGAGGGTAAATATGGAGTTCCACAGGGTCAGGTTAGAAAGGCTAAAGGCTCGACCACTGATAGTAGAGTAGGCAGGAGGGAGATGTGGAGCAGGCCTTCCATATCGGGAGAACATCCCAAGGCGCTGGACTATCAGTGTTTTGAATTCAAGCTGGGTCGGGATCGAGGAGGGAGGAGGTTAAGGTGGGTGACTGATGGCATGGTCGAAGAGAAGGGTCTTGAGGCAGGACTTGAAGGAGGCTAGGAAGGTGGCGAGGTGGAGGGATTGCGGGATGGAATGCCAAAGGTTGGGGGCAGAGCAGCTGAAGCTTACGCGCCATTGGTAGGTGGGGTGGGGGGCATGGAACAGGCTAGTGCTCACTGAGTGGAAGGAACGGTAGGGGGTTAGGAGGTCACAGAGGTGGGGATGGGGCGGGAAGCCAGTGGAATCAAACAAGAATGGCGGTGATAAGTTCACCGAACCTAGTGAGGGAGAGGATACATGCTGCAGAGTTCTGGATGATCTGCAGCCTATGGAAGGAGGAATTGGGGAGGCCGACAAGCAGGGCATTGGCATAGTTGAGGAGAGGATGGGCGAGGCATAGGAAGGTGGACGGAGGAGGCGGTTAGTGGTGGAGAAGTGGAGCCTGGACATACATGAACAGAGGCTATAGTGTAACAGCATTATAGGTGAATTTGGCTACAGTGAAATGCATTCTGCCCAATTTACCACCAACGACAACAAATTTTAATTATAAATTTAATATCTGTCACATTGCTGGACTGTGTGCCCCAGGAACAATGAAAATGTCAGTGAAAGAGGGCAACTGGTCAGAGGTAAATAATAAAGGTTGGTAGGCTAGAAATGATAAATATTTGCTTAATATATACGCCAAAAGAAATACACGGGTGCTACACTTATCACCTATGAAGCGTTTTGTGATTTCGATTTATCAGTAAAAATACATAAAATACGAGGATTATTATTTATGAAAGGAGCAAGAGGCTTAGCAGAACCTTTCCTTGGGAAAAATAAATAATTGGGCAGAATTTCTGTTTGCGGTAGATTGCACATAACCTGTGAAAGAAATAGGCTTGAGAGGCCAATAAGTTCCTTCTCATCTGGGGTTTCTTGAAAACCTTACTTTAAAAATAACCCCGATATTCACACTGCTCTAAACACAACTACTGCCTTCCAAAGCAAAACAGCGTCTAAAACCAAGTAAATAAATATTGAATCCATCAATCAGGGTAGATGTGCTTGGTTTCCACACAAAGAAGGAAGAGTGCCAAGAGACTCCTTTATGTCACAGTTTTAGAAATATAAAATTTTTCATGAAGTTTTGATTAAGGATCCAATAGGCATTCATGACTTGGAACACGCTTTGTCCAATAGATTTTCTATTCATAACTTATGTCCCAGGAGATTGAAAGCTTTCGATTTCATAGGAACAGACCAAACGATTGAAACAAGTAGCTTCTGTTCATCAAATAAGCTTTTGGACTCTGGCAAATTCCCCTCTGGGGAATTGCCGAAGGTCCATGAGTTGCCGTGTCATTGAGGTTACCTCATTCCGGGCTTTTCTCCAAAATAATCCTATTCTTGAGCAAACCCAGCAGGGAAACAGCAGCAGCCTTCAATTCACGACTCCTCCAACACAGTGAGAACCGTTATGAGAAAACACTACAATATGCAGCCAGGGTGGAACGCACCACTGACCGCAGAATCAAGTGTTCCCTGAAGCCACTCCAAACACAAATTGTTCAGTTATGTGTGGCAGCCATCAGTACTTTTCTGCAACAGAACAATTCATATAAACTTCCCATTTTTTTCTATCATCTCTAGATGATATGAATCATTTTTGAAAGATTTCTCCGAATTCAAAGTCTTTTTTATGTCGATGTTTGAAAGGGGGGAGGAAATCTATCTGTGAGACACAAATCTCTGTGAGAAAATTGCATTTTGAGAGATGTGGAATTTTTTTTAAAAAAAATTCCACATTTAAATTCACCAAATTGAGTTAGCTCACAGAACGCCATAGATTACCTCAGGATATTAAACTGAGATGCCATCATTCACTATGTATCCATTAGCTATAGAACTTTATACAGTGCCTCTCGTTCCTGACTAGTGGATTTTCACTCATAGGTTGCGGATACAACTCTAAGGAGTCGACTCCTATTGTAGCTTTTCCTATTGAGATTTGTTTCCCGGGTTGGCCAGGCATGAAGTTCTTACAGTTTTGATGCCAAAAAACACAATTACAAAAAATTACTTCCGTCCTTTCCAAAAAGTAGTTTGTTACGCATAAAATGCAATGTAGTACATTTTTCACACATAGGGCCCTTAATGTTAGCACAAAGTTTTTCTGTCAAGGCTGGATTCAATACCAGATCCCAGAAAGGACAGTGGTAAACCAATATGCCTCCCAGTCCCTAGTTTCCTCAATGTTAGAAATGGAGATAATAATAATAAATAATCCTTTACGTCTCCACGTCTTCTAGACGTCTCAAAGCGCTTCACAGAATATACTGTAAAGTGAATTGACTGTGTAACTGTGGGCAAAACATGGTAGCCAATTGCACACAGCAGTGTCCCACAAACAGTCGTGGATTGAAATGACCAATTTATCATTGTTTTTTTTGAGGGACTGTTATCAGGTGTGGAGTAAGGAAACTTGCTAGATACAGTAAAACTCACCTAAGTTTTATTTTTATAAATCGTATAATCGCCTAACTCATACATCCATCCAAGTCTTATTCACTTTCCTATCAAAACCACTTAGGTTTCTTTGGAAGAGTCATATTGATCATCTCCTAACTCATAACACTGCTCCCCATCCTCCATTATTCCCTCTCTTAACGGCTGCCTTGAATCGCAGAAATTATGTCCTGACTCCTCGACACATGCACTTACTGGCTGGCTGCATTGAATTGCTGGAAACGTAATCTTGTTCCCTCGGCTCATGCATAGAAGAACATAATTTCCCGCGATTCAGTGTGATTCCAATGCTCGCCAGTAAATGCGCATTTGGCAACAGGTCAAGACACGTTGAATCGCATGAAACATTGGCTTGCCTGTCACAGTTAGCGCATTTACCAGCTGCAGTGTCGCTTGTGCACTTACTGGCTGCATTGAATTACTCATTTGTGCAGTGTAGGTTAATGATTAAATCAGATTTTATACAATTTATAAAACCTTACCTGCAACTCGAACTTCACATAAATCATGTTAAATGTTATGGTCCTGACTCATGTAGGTTTTACTTTTTCTGGAAAAATCCAATTAATCTCACGTCTTCAATGTCATACAGTAACTTGTTTTAATTCTACATCTCTCAAAATGCACACGTATTTAAAAGATGGTTACAATAGAATTACCTCAATAGGATGCTGTAGTTATTAGTATTTACAGTGTTGATAAAGAGCTCTTAAACATGGGTATCAAAATCATTACCTACACAGCAGATACAAAATATCCAATTTAAAGTGCAATGCAGAACAAACACTTTCAATCAACATTTTCCATTTGTTAACCTCTCACCAGCCATTGAGTTATTGTTTCAGTTATTCTGTCACACAAAGCTAACATTTGGAGTGCAACAGTGGCAATTGTTCCTAAATCCAGTTCCAGTGTTCTTCAACTGACCACAGATTAATCAGTTATGCTTTAGGCTGCAACCAGTACTTGTGAGCAGAAAACCATTATACAAGATGCTTGTTTTATCACTGGGATTTATATATATACATATAATATATATATTTATATGTCGCTTCATAGCATTCATTATACTTCAGAACGGCTGACAAACAATGCTTTCATTCTTTCACCCAGATATCGATCTACTGACCGATTTCCATCAGTTCCCAGATCCCTAACCTGCACTTATGACAGTACTGATCAGTTGACAAAAGTGAATTTTAATACCGGTACACGGCCAGCAAATGCTTGTTTATTCACCTGTATTCACCATTCCAATTGCGTAACAGACGGTCCAAGGTCCCTGAACCACTACAGGTTTTGTCATAAAATCAACAGTCAGACCACACTCACGCATCTGTTCGATTATTGTAATGAAGAAATGCTGCTGCTTAGTCTTGTTTAATGTATTCAAATACTCAAATGTAGTGTTCCCAGCACCAGCCACTTGTCAATGTCTTTACAATAAAAAAAAGTCACAGGGGTTAGATGTACTTACCAATTCATAGTTGACTGGTGGCGAACAAGGCGTCACCACCTGGAAAGAAAAACAAATAAACGGCGTTGATGTCAGGGCTTCGAAAAAGTTAAGGACAGAACAAATTATTCTCTCTCAAGTTGCACACTTCCACACACCTGAAAACAGTCACGTTATCAGATTCACACTTTATCGGGAAGAAGACCGAGTCACAATAACCTTTTCCAAAGCAGGGGGTAATTTTTTCTATGAAAATATTAACTAGCTTGTGAGCAGCACATTCTTGGAACACATTCCTTCCTCCCACCCCCACACCCACATTTCCTGCTAAAAAGACATTGTTTATCTAAGCTAGTGCAAAGTAATCAAATAAATACACACTACTGCTAGAGTGTAATGGAGTGGTTCCAACTTATTCTTTTTGTGTACCTCAGTCCAACTTTTAACACAGTCTTACACCAAGTACAGTAAAAGCCTATTTATCCGTGACCTGATCAACCGTAACTTCCGTATCACCGGCACCTCAAAAAAAGGGTCCCCATTCGATTAACTGGATCTTATCCGGCACAATCGCATTTTTTTCAACTCGTAACAGTATTTTGGAATGCTGCTACTAGTGCTTGAAGGTAGAGCTGCTGTTTTTTTCCCTCACAGAGTACAATACGATTACCTCTGAATGCTGCGGTAGTCCACTTCCAGGTTTGAGAGAGGCAGGGAGAGAGTGGTGGGGTGGTGGTGAGGTGAAGGAAAGAGGGAGGGGAGAGGGAAAGAGGGGGGTGAGAGAAAGAGAGGGAAAGGGGGGAGAAATAGAAGGAAAGAGAAGGGGGGAGAAAGAGAGGGAAAGGGGGGGGAGAAAGAGAGAGGAGTGGGAGGGGGAGAGAGTGGCGGGGGAGAGGAGGGAAGAGAGAGAGGGGGTGAGTTGATTAATTTAGTTGGAAAATGAGAGGAGTGGAGGGTGGTTGGGTTTGGAGCCATTGAGATGCCAGACTGACTGAGTGTGAAAGAGAGAGAGAAGAAAGGAAAAAACGAGAGTACCCCTTTGATTGTGTGCTGTAATTGATATTTATTGTTTTATTGATAAGTATCCATACAATATGCTGTTATTATTTAGTCTATTATTAAAATGGTATATTTAAAAATATTTAATAAAAATATATACTTAAAAAAAAATTGTGTTGGGTTTTCGGCAGCTGGCCGCCAAAATATCTGGTACGCGGTTTAACCGGCATTGGCCAGGTCCCGAGAGTGCCGGATAAACTGGCTTTTACTGTACATGGTTTCTCTGACATGCACAAATCCATTTTAGTCACTGAGGAACACCAATTTGCTAAAGAGAAAAAAAAGTTTCCCTGCATATTCGGAAGGTGCAGTACGTACATACACACACACAAACAAATAAATAAATGCAGATTAAGACTTGCACAATACAATCTGTTATCACAGTGTTCACCTAAGTATTAAGATGATGTGGTACCTTCCTTACGCATCTGCTTAACTGCTTCCCTTTAACCTTTTCATTCATTTCTCTCATGTACGGTTTCAAAACAGAGGTCACTAAATTGTTATGGATCTCACGATTTGTGTGAGGCTTGGTTTCATTGGAATATTTTTAAGATGACAGTACATGCTTCATTCATGGTTGTATGATAAGTAATGTAACTTATATTCACTGCAGCTCAATGCACCATCCCTGTTAATCTAGAGGCTGAGACAAAAATCACATTATTTTAGAGAATAAATAAATCTCAGTGTTAAATACAGTAATTTCACCTCAGGGTTTAGTGTGTGCTGTCACACTGGCTCTGAGAACTCGTTAATTGACTTCAGTCTGCAACTAAACCCCAGGTATTCATTATTATATACGGATTGCACAGGAGAAGCTCTCTGAGCAAACTGGGCCCAGTGGGTTTCTTAAATGAATTAATTTTTTTAAAACAAGAAGCCTTTTATAAGCAGAAATATCCTGGAAACTTTAGAAATCCAATCGATGCATTTATTCTCAACACGGCTGTGGTGCCATTCTGCAGTTTGAGTTTATCAACTATGCCCTCAAAACAAACCACATTAAATTGGATCCGAGCCAGAACTCCGAGGCCTGAGAAACACATGCATGCCATACACGCACACGCATGCAGTCATATTCTGAGCAGCTATATACACTCAGAAACAAACATGGTCAGTCACACAAACAACAACAACCCAGAAAAATGACATTTGTAGAGCGCCTTTCACGTTGGGAGGATGTCCCAAAGCACAGAGCCAGAAGGTGAAGAAGACAGAAGAAAAGATCTCTTCTTTTCATCTGACAAAATTCATTTCCAAATACTTTCGCAACCTCACTTGTCGTCCACATATAAACAGCCAACTGAAAATCAAAGCAGGTTGTAATGCAAGATGTCCCAGAATTGCTAGAAAAGGCATTCATTCATCCATTGCCTTTCACAAACTAAAGTACTGTTCAATCAAACAACATCTCTGATACCAGCTCTACACTCTACAAATAATTTTCCAGCAACCCAAGCAGGCAAAGATGGCAATAAATATCAACTCCATCTGGATGATTCATTTGATGGGCTTCAGCAGTACAGGACAGTGCAGTACAGATAATTATCATTAAAGACACAGGGGTGATAAATGCTACTTTTCAAACTAAAAGTTTATCATATGTGGCATTTTCACGCCCAAAAATCACACAAAGTCACCACCAAATTAGATGTGTTGCACAAGAATAGAAAGGGAAGAAGAGCTTTTACTCCAAAATGTGACTTTCGTATTCCTTTCAACACTGCCAAATCAACAACAACAACAACAACTTTGATTTATATAACACCCTCCATGCCGGACGGCGTCTCAGAGCGCTTGCCGGTGACTATCTGTTTAGGGCTCAAACATGTTGTGGTCTGAAGGCAGATAGCACTGTGAAGGAGGAGACACGTGAGCACCACTTTTTGCCACCAATCAAATTTTCCAAACAAGCTGGCTCAATGCAGACGTCACTTGTTGACACAAAAAATAAAATGTACAAAAAACACAAACATCAATGTGTTTACTTACAAACCCAAAAATATTTACTCACCTGCTCCAACATATGTGTACCTAAGTTGGAGAAATCTGTAACCTTATTTGTAGGCTGCATTTAAGACTCGGTCTAAAAAGGATTTTGCATAGATTTGCTCCTACAGATGGAGCTTGAAGTCACTCAGAGGTCAAGAGGTAGTTCAAGGGTGCTTGGGTGAAGAGAATTCGTACTGAATGTTCATATCTTATAGACAATTATCTTCATAAAGAACAGTTGGTGAAATTGTAACCCAGGCTGTTACGATCAACAAGCAAGAACAAGCTAAGAATGTTTCTTTGCACACAGGACTTTCTGAATGAACTGAAATATTAACCGTACATTCTGTAAAGTAACTTGAGACAAGGTTGCTAGAGTCTAACTTCCTCTGAAGATAGTTTTATCCAGGCAACAATTTTTACATTCGAAAGCCAACATCTGGAAGCTATAAATCAATTTCCTGTGTTGGCTGACCACCAAAACCTTATTTGTTCACTCCCACCAATTGTGAGAAAGGACTTTTGGCAACTTGTTGGGAGGTGCCCTGGTTGTATCCAGAACTACTCAAAGGTCTGGACTCACACCCAGCTTTGTCGGGAATTGGGTGAAATTACAAATTATGCATTCACAATTTCCAGTGAAGGTGTGCAGTTGCTATCAATAAAATCAATAATTTGATACACTGCCGGTCAGAAGGATGACTCAAAGCTTAATACAGTACTATCCGTTTACTGTAAAGTGCTGTGACTGTAGCGGCCAATTTGCTGTATATGCCTTTATGTTAAGACCATTCTTCTATTTGGTGGTTGGATTTCTTAGAAGGGGGAAGAGCCTCAAAATCGAAAACAAGTGTCAAAACTAAGGTCAGGAAACATTTCTACGCAATAAGCAGTGGCGCTTCTCTAAACAAAATAGGGATGTGTAAATGAGAAAAACAGATGCTTAGGCTGTTATCAGGAGCATGTGTGAATGCGGGGGGGGTGGGGGGGGGGGGGGTTGGCACACTAGAATTAAAATATTGGCCCAAATCTAATAAACTGATGAAACAGGATCGTTTTTCTATGTCCAGTGATCTTCATGGACGATAAACATCTCAAATAATTTCAGAGATCAAGGCAGGAGGAGAGGAAGGCGAATATAAAGATGAGAGCAAACCCACAGGACAAGAACCAAGTTTGTCAAAGAATTAGATTATGAAGAGAATGCAGGATGCAGGGAGACGAGAAACAAGTCAAGAGACATCAAAAGACTTTCCTCAAATAACTGAACAAGAGCTCCCTCTGCTGCTCCGTTTTATTCTAGGTCTGCAACTTGGGCAACTTGTTAATCCATTATTTTTGACTACAACAAAGTAAAAAGTCATCCTCTACCACCACTTGGCAACCAACAAAACAAGTTTGTGCTTTACAAAGATCTCAAGCACAAAGAAGAGTAAAGAGGAATGCTGAATTGCAGTCGTAGTTAAAAAGATCCCCTAACTCTCGCCATCACAGTCAAAAATTAGATTTACAAATTAGATTTTGATTGTAGGCACTAACTGGTCCATTTTACTATTAAACAAACACCCTCACAAAAGGTTAAGCAGCAGGAAGGAGTCACATCGGGATTTTTTTCAAAGACAGAAACAAGCGAAAGTGCTTATGACCTTCAAGATATTGCCAGCTACTGATTACAGTCTTCTAATAGTACAGTACATTAAACCAGAAATATCTACACGACATTAATGCAGCATAGCTACACAATACTGTATTAAGCAATGTCAAATACACCAACAGTGCCAGAGGGAAGTAATTCTATTTATAATTCAGGGGTATTCTGATAACGTGAAATGTTGTTGTTATATTTGTTCACAGTTTGCATTAATAAGATTCAATATAGTTCCAATGTTTCATAATTGTGTAAATATGGAAGTTTTTTAAAAAAAATGCAAATGCAGCCTCAATTCGCACAAAACCTGAATGCAGGCATTGGGGTTAATTTTAACTTGATTTGGCAAAGGGGGAATGCTTCTATAGAGAAGAATGAATTGAGGTCTGTTGACAATCAGAAGATGGAAGAGTTCAGGGTGAAGGGGAAATGGAACAGACTAAAATTAAGGGAAATTAATCATATTAAAATAAAAAAAATCAAAGAGAAATACAGATAGCAAAAGCAGTCAACCAGACGGGGAGTTTAAGGGGGCAAGACTAAAACTACATATATAGGCATAGATGCCAAACACACTCAAAATAAAATGATGACATTGGATGCACAAACAGAAATAAAAATAATAATAAAAATCCTTGCATTTGACATAGCAGCTTATCATATCGTTGAGACGTCACAAAGTGCTTCAAAGATAGTAGCAAACTCAGGTCCAGATGCTCACCAACATAGTTCCTGGGAACAATCTTATGGTTCATTTACTGCACTAGGTTTACTAACACATTTCTCCTGGTGCTGCCTATTTTGTTTCCCCTTGGAGAAAGGAAAAATGGAGAAACACAAGTAAATCCTAATTTGAAAGAAGAAAAGATTTACCAAGAAAATTTCTCCACAACTTCCGAGGGCACTTAAACAAGTTCCAGAAGAGGACAGTGTCACAATCAACACAAAGAGCGTTGCTTAATATCCCCTTCACCCTGTGACATGGCAGGTACCAATGGCAACTTGGTATTACAATGTGAATTGGAGACATTTGAATCAGAATGATGGAAATGAATACTACTAACAAGCCGAAGAAACAGATACATAGATGGGAAGGAATGAAAAAGATCCTGCGGCAACCAGTAAACCCTCCCACCCAACTCCACCCCACCACTCCCTGATCCGCGAACACCAGCCATATATAGCTGATACAGCTGGTATATGTCTAACTTGTCCCCAAAGTTCCTTATCTCACCCCCTCCCTCCCCACTTTTACATCTCACTTTAAGATCAACCATTTCAACTATACTTTCAGTTAATCTTCCACCAACCCACCCATCCAACCTAACCTCCCCCAACACCAACCCCCACCTCTCCCACACCCCAAACCCCCCACAGTTTGGGTACCAAGTCAGCTGCTCAAGCCCTTTGAGTCGCCCTCCCAAAGTGAAAGGCGCTATATAAATGTAAATTGTATTGTAATTGTACTGCAAATAACTGCATTTGCAGACAGTGCATGATAGTTAAAACTAAACAAGTGGGGGGGCAGAGGAGGAGAGCTCATAGAATCCCAACATCTTACACAGCAGAAGACAGTATGCATCTAACTCAAAGATTTACAAAGCATGCACAGCACAGACCATGCAGCTCACCCAGTTCGTATCTGGGCTGATCCAAGGCAACTGAAATTCAATACAGATAAATACAAGATGCTCAAGTAAAAAATATGAGGCATATTTATCCCATGCATGGGATAAAATATGTCAAATGAGAAGTTAAAAGAGTTGATTCATTGCTCACAGAGGACAAACCATAAGGCAGCAATAAACTGAGCAAACAGAAGGATTGACTACATTGTCAAAACAATTAAATTCCCAGAAAGGATGTTCAGGCTGTACACAGCTCTGATCAGACAGCATTTTGAGTCACCGTGACATAAGGGGGCACCTAGGCCCTAATGACAGTATAAAGGAGAGGGATGATCCTCAATGTTAGAAGGACGAGTGAAAGAAAAATTAGAGCTCAAAGAGCTATACTGTAATAAATGTTTAACAAAATAGGCAAAGTAAACCTCAATACACAAAAGCGGCAAAACAAGGACAGGCCAGAGTTATGAAGGCAGGTTTAGTCAAATATTAGGAAGTATTTCTTTGCACAGAGGCTAATCAACAGCTGGGATGGGTCAAAAGGAGAGGTGATTGAGGTCAAGGGTCAGGGTACTGAACTCCTTTAAAGAATAACTTGATGCTATAATGGGAAAACGGTGGGGTTGGTATTCTGAAAAGACGAGAGCAAATGGATTGAAGGATCTTCTTCATCTATCCTTTGCTTGTGATCTCTCAAAGGAAGAGAAAGTAGAAATGAAAATGCTTTCAAAACACTGCATATAATGTTGTGAAAGGCAGGGGGAGTTACTGGGCCTCTTAATTATGTAATTAAACAACAATGAAAAAGCTTACTGGTGATTCAGGCAGCTGCTGCCTGTTGCCGTTTTGTCACGGCCCTCTGTATTATGCTATATTCTAAACATTTTTTACCCAATACAAACTACGTAAGTACTTCCCCTTTAAAACCACCCCCAAATTAAAGGATATCAAATCAATATAGTCAAGATACAGTGACATCTATAGCAGTAAAACTATAATGTCAAAGGCTGTGACATTAAACTCTATACGATTGTAATTGTCGTTGTTGTTCATCACAGTGCCAGCAATAGGATGATGTTGTGGTAGAGTGGGTAGATGACAGGATGAAGTGAGGGTCCAAAGTAATTGGCCTGTTTATTTGACTAGGGATGGTTGGGAGAGGCAGGAAAGCAAGTTTTATATTTCTAACTATTCCATTATGAATGTCAAACTGGTGGCAATGACAAAACAGTGTGTTGTTTACATTGCCTAAAATACTTGCTGGTGTAGATTGTTAACACAGAGTTAATCTTGTTTGTCTTGTTTCACAAACCCATATAAAATTCCTTTCTTCCCATTTATCATCCATTCAGATTGATGGTTTTGTAACAATCGTCAACCTCTCCTTCTCAATTGCTTATCTTAATACTTTCACCATCTGCAAGTCACCTTCTCTGTTTTGTCCATATTCATCTTTCTAACAGTCGTCTGATTCTTCATACAAAAGAAATGGAATCGAAGCCAATCCTTGCATTTGATATAGCACCTTGTACATTGGGATGACGCCTCAAAGCGCTTCACAGGACTTACTGTAAAGTGTAGTGATTGTCTAATTTGTAGGGGAATGCAACAGTCGATTTGCACACAGCAACAACAACAACTTTGATTTATATAGCGCCCTCCACGCCTGACGGCGTCTCAGAGCACTTCACGAAGTACAGAGCGTAGCAATATTCACAAGGAGCCATTAAGTAAATGACCAATTCAATTCAGGAGGGTGGCTTATTCTACAGGACATGAGAAAAAACATCTCACTGGTTTTGTAAAGTACCATGGGATTTTAACATGCCACTAAACTGGCAGAGGGGTCCGCGCCTTATCCCAAGGACAGCACTTCCCCCAGTACTGCATTATCAATCAAACTATGTGAGATCAAAGTCCCAATATTGGGTTTGAACCTATAATTAACCCAGAGGCTACCAAATGAGCCAAACTGACACAGACATAATGACACAAAGGTCATCTTAGATATTCCAAATGTACAATTTGTTAAAAGTCTCAAGGGGAAAAGCTTAAACTAGATAATTAATCCAAATTGAGCAGAAACCTTTTTCAGTAGGTACAGTATTAGGTTTATATTAGTGAGATTACTGTGCTATATTATTGGTCCTACAAAAATGATCATTGATAAGTAAAATCAACAAGATGGCTTCCAATGCATTCAAATAGTTAGATCAACATTCACTTATCAGAGTTCAACTCTTGCTGCTTGTATCTAGTCTATGTATCTAGTCTGTAGGAGCACTCGCTTTACAAGCGTGAGACATATGTTCGAATCCAGGCAGAACGAAACTTTGGGTGAGTTTCCTTACTCCACATGCCTGATAATAATCCCTCAAGAAACAAAAAATGATAATAAAATTGGTCATTTCAATCCACAACTGTTTGTGGGTCACTGCTGTCAGCAATTGGCTGCTGCGTTGCGACCACAAATATCCAGTCAATTCACTTTACAGTATATTCCGGGAAGCACTTTGAGACATCTAGAAGACGTTAAACGTGCTATATCAAATGCAAGGACTCGCTTTACCATAGGCAGCCGGGCTTTCAGCCTCTCTGCCCCTACACTTTGGAATTCCATCCCACAATCCCTCTGCCTTGCTCCTTCCCTTGCCTTCTTGAAGACTAGTCTCAAGAGCCTCCTCTCAACCATGCTTTCAGTTGCCATCATACCTCTCTACCCTTCCTCATCCCAACATTGTTGTTACAGTACATAGTATACACATGGTCTCAGAGTGTTTAGCAGTGACGGCAGAGCTGGCGAGAGTGGTAAGAATTTACTAGGCACAAAAACAAAACAATCTGCATTCACAAAGGTGGGCATCCCTCAACTTTGAGACATTACTAAAGAAACACACCAGGAAATTAAGATCAAGTACATAAATTCTACAGAGTGAATTTTTGAAAAACAGTTTGTTCTTTTGAATTCAATGGATGACTTGTTACAGCTGTCTTCCCTCCCCCTCCTCGCCTCAATCATCCGGATGGTCTGTGATTGCAAGCAGGATTGGGATCATTCAGCTGCTGCTTATCACACGAACAGAGTTCCAGTTAACCAGCTGGGATCAGTTTATCCTGGGCAAGTTCCTAAATACTGTACAAGCAATGTATTTAACCGGATACTCCAATCATACTTTTCCCTGTTAACAGAGAAATATGTAAATCATACACAAGCTCATGCCAATTGCAATTAAAATGTCTCAGACTCAGATAGATCTCAATGGCAAGGCTGAGAATGTTTGCAGAAGCAGATCATCAAGCAATGTACTGTTGACATTCAGGCAGATCTAAAGACAGTATCTCAAAACGGGGGGAGTATCATGATCACATTGCTTACATATTATGTCACAATGAAAACAATCAAGAGAGATTCAGATGAGGAGGTCCTGCAACTAATTTCATCTCACCTAAATACCTCTTGTGCTGGAATTCCTCTGTGCGGGTAAAATACAGTACATTATAAAATTACATTTGTCAAGCGCCTTTCATGTTGGAATGATGTCCCAAGGTGCTGGACAGTTAGGGATTAGGTCCCGAGAGAGAAGGGGCGGGGAATGGTTACGGGGAGCGCTCAGGGAGGATGGAGGGCAGAGAGGGTAGAACGGTGGTTGAAGAGGAGGGTCTTAAGGTGTACCTTGAAATATAGCTTTAGAATGCTTTTAGCAATAACAACAGATAGTGCCCTTCTTCATCTGGGGCAGCATCTCACAGTGCTTTCAGACCATAATTAAACTAGATGTCATCCATAAACTAGATCTCCTCAAAGAGTGGATCAAATAATAAATAATAATCCTTGCGTTTTGATCTGGCGCTTTTTCACATCTTATCGACTTCCCAAAGCGCTTCACAGAATATACTGTAAAGTTAATTGACTGTATATTTGTGGGCGAAACGCAGCAGCCAATTGCGCACAGCAGTGTCCCACAAACAGTCATGGATTGAAAATAACCAATTTGGGGGGGGAAACAGATTATTATTAGGCATGTGGAGTAAGGAAACTTGCCCAAGGTTTCGCCCTGATCTGCCTGGAATCGAACACAGGTCTCACGCTTGTAGGGCGAGTGCTCTAACCACTGAGCTACAGGACCTCCACAAGTAAAGGTAATATCATTCAATAGCCAACCAAGCACACACACAATGTATTTAAAGAAAAATAAATTAGTCATTCAATCCACGCAATCTGTGACACTGCTATGCACAATTAGCTTCCGCGCACAATATATACCCACACC
The DNA here is from genome assembly GCA_035084275.1 of Hydrolagus colliei. Lineage (NCBI taxonomy): Eukaryota > Metazoa > Chordata > Chondrichthyes > Chimaeriformes > Chimaeridae > Hydrolagus > Hydrolagus colliei. Next base: position 127,970,760 of record CM068743.1, read on the forward strand.
CACAATATATACAGTCACTTCGCTTTACAGTATATACGGAAGTATATCTCAAAGACGTGATAAGGCCCAATATCAAATGCAAGGATTATTATGAAAATTTGAAGCATTCATTAGGATAAAGGGAATTGATGAGTATAAGTGTTAGAAATAGAAGGGGTGGTACGTGTGGAGTATAAACACTGGCGTGGACAAGTTGATCCGAATGACTTGTTTTGGTGCCATGCCATTCTATAATAATAATACTGATCTTTGCATTGGATAATAGTGTCTTATCATGTTTTCGAGACATCTCAAAGCACTTCACAGATTATATTGTAAATTTAATTCAATGTCTATTTTGTGGGTGAAACCCTATGCATCAAAATAAACTAGTCAATGAGATCCCAAATAAGAAAATGGGATACTGCAAAGGCAATAATGACAGTTATTGTCACCTGAGCAAATAAGTCTTCTCATTCATGTTGTGAATCATTTATGGTAAACTTGTTTCCACTGTAAAAAAATATGTAATTTACACCAACCAAATTCACATTCATCATGAATTACACAATCAGAATTGGATTATAGATTATGGTTGACCAGAATGAACCCATCTGAATGCAAAAATGCTGATTAATCGCAAAAGCCTTTGGCAATCGTACAAGAGAACCAGATAATGAGTAATACACATACAGCCAAAACATCATTGTAAAACTAAACAAGCCAGATTTGCAGAAAGTTCTGCAGTATCACAATAAATATGACCTCAAGAGCTTTTAGTGATCCTTGCTCACAAGAATTCCAGGACCTTGACATTTAGATTGGTTCCAGCAATCCCAACATCAAAAGAAATCAACAGTCTGACAAGTGAAGGCCAATTATAAAGTGAAACTTCGAGAAACTTAGAAATCGTTTGGAAAAATCATGAAATTTACAAAAAAAATTGACAATTAGGAATTATTGCGAGATCAATTGAGATGAAGAATTAATCAACAGTAGATATCTGTACATTTACATCAAAAAGTCAATTTTGATCTTTTTCACCATTCATTTGACTGCAATAGGACACATGGCACCATATTCTCTGGTATCCATCACTGAATTGTTTGGATCTCTGAGGGTCAAATACTTGACCACAATCCAAACCACCGGAGAAATGCATTATACATTTGGTTCACACTACATCTCAAAACAACAAGCCTGCCTTTGTTTTAAAAAATGAACCCAATCGAAGTGAGTTGCAAAAGCCAGACCTTATTAGTTAATAGATCTTAATTAGCTAACGGCAACTTGTCTGAGTAATGCCATATTAAGTCTGTGAAATCCATATAAAGAAAAGCAGAGACAGGATACATCTGCAGGGCCAGGAAATGAATATACCGTCATTTCACCCCATCATTTCTAATTGTAGAGCTTAACAAAACAATCCAAAATGTTATGAGATTGTCAAAGTGGTGAAAGAAAATGTTAATAACTGAGAAGCAGGATTGGCTGTTGTTATTCCTTCCTCGATAGAAATAACCATCTGACCATCTGGCATCTATGTAAAATATTTCAAGAGGAAAGAGTACAAAATGTGTTTTTTTTAAAAATCACATTTTCATCATTTTTTTAAAAGAAAATACAGTCAGTACATTTGACCAACACACAATTTATTTGATCAAAATACAAAGACAGTACATTTTACAGGATATCCCACAGGGATACGCCCACAAGTATACAGTCGGCTTTCCAGCTCTCCTTCCCCCTGCCCCGACCCCACCCCTTGCCTTCTTTTCCCCCCCATTTCTCTTAATCCCACTTCCATGACTGTTTGTGGGACACTGCTGTGCACAATTTGGCTGCTGCGTTTCACCCACAAATATACAGTCAATTTTCCTACTCCTCTTTATCCTGCCCCTCCCCCTCCCCCCCTGCTCTTGTCCCAACCTAACTGTACAGCGCCTTGGGACGTCCTCTCCACGTGAAAGGCGCTATATAAATGTAAGCTTGGATTTGATTTGATATAATGTAAAATGTACTGACTGCATTTCTTGAGCAATCCCAGCAGCCAAATAGTACACAGCAATGTCCTACAAACAGCCATGAAGCGACTGAACAATTTTATTTGCGGGTTTGTTGGCCACGACACCTGGAGAAAACTCCCTTCAATTAAAATGAGATTGCAACATTTAAAACAAAATTAAAAGCCAACTTGATTGTTATACCTGATTCCCCTAGGAGTGTTGGAATTTTAAATATGCTTTGATTATCAAGTGAACTACATTCCTATTTCACTTATTAAGCTTCATTTCTTCTGTAAACTGCTCCGAGCTTTGTAAAACAAAAATAGTGGCAGTTCACCTCATTGAAAGGAATAATGTGAAATTGATAATGGCAAACATTCAGGGAAGTACTCTGCCTAAATTTATTATAATAACAGCTCTAAATGACATTTAATGTTATTGTTTTCATTGCATAATAATGTTCAATGGTGGGCTAAGTAGGGCGGGGGACATGAAGTATACGGGGAGCAGAAGAGTGATCTTCTCCTCTTCTCAGCTTCATTCATCCCCATCTACATGATTAAAAAGCTTTCAGTCACTGTTCCCTGTCCTCTACAAACGCTTCCCACCATCTCAGTCTTGCTACCTCTCTGTTGGTACCTGTTTGACAATGCTCAAAGTAATCTCCCTCCTCAACTTGGTATCCAGTACCATCACACTATGGTGCTCGAAGACGTTACTCTACATGAAGGGCGCTGTATAAATGTAAAGTGATTTTTTTTTATGTTTGCAAAAATCAAGGGAAATTTCTAATCAGATCTTTGTTTTAATCAAAGCTGTAAAAATTTATTGAATGTAACTTAACCCCTGGGTATTTCTATTGTGGATATTTGATATTTTTGGTAACTTTAAAATAAAATATTTTAATTCTTAAAATCACTTCCACAAACTTTAATAAACTTCATTTAAAATTGTACTTTGCCTACAAATACAGTCAGTACACTTGACAGCAGTTAAATGTGCAGCACTTCAAGACATTTTGACCTTAATTGTACCAAATCAAATGCGAGGATTTTCATTAGTTTACTTTATTTATAGATCTTGCAGAAAAGACACACGTCTCTGAATTAGTCCATAAATCCTTAAATTCCTGTGATTGCACTTTTGAGCTTCCCAATGAGCCACACTGAACATGGCTATCTCAAAGCCATTCTGAAATCACAACTTGCATTTATAGAGGCCCTTCACAAAGAATAATGTCTTGGGAGATGTCTTTTGGGTAGGGAATGAGAATGGAAATGTTATGTACTCTACAGGGCAGGGTAAGTAAATCAATGTACCACCACCTCCCACCACGAAGTTCCAAGATTTATCATGAAGCAGTGAAGGGAATTTGTAAATCTTAGTAAAGACTGGAAAGTAATTGATTTATTAGCGACTCCATTCTGGTTGCAGCTCATTGCAGTTAACGGAATGCAAAAGGCTAACATATGCTCAGTCTAGTCTTTTTAACATGAAAAGAATCAACTTCGCTATGAGCGATACGAATTAAAGACAACTTGTGAAAGGAAAAATAGTAAACGGTCCCAAATTGGGCATCGCTCCTTCCTCAGCTCAGAATTTTCTGATAGGTTTAAGCAATATAGTTTCTTCTAGGAAAATGACTGAAACATATTTCTGGAAAGACAAGTTCTCATTCAGCCAAAGAAACGAATTGGAAACAGACCATGATCAGACTGCAGGCAAGACTACCAAACAAGCTGCTTCACAGTCCTTTTGAACTAAATGTAGATGATTTGGGTTCAACTCAGCTCACTCAGGTCCTGTCTTGACATTATAATAATCCTTAATAAGCCTTCATTTGATATTGTACCTTTTATGTCGGAAGGACATGTCAAACACTTCCCCGAGATTTACTTTTCCATCAAATTATGCAGGCAAACACAGCAGCCTATTTAAGGATAACAATGTCCTACAAATGATCATGAAATGAGTGATCAGTTTAATCTGGGGAGTATACCCTTCTCTTTTTTGAATAGTGCCATGGTATATCTAACATCGGCCAGAAAAAGCAGACATGATCTTGATTTAAAGTACTGTATCAGTGGAAGGACCCCATGTCCAACAGAGCAGCACACACAAAGCTCCGAGAGTGTCAACTTACGACGACGAAAGCCCCGAAGTGGAGCTTGAACGCATAACCTTCTGATTCAAAAGGAAGTGTGCTACCAACTGAACCCGCTGACACACTAATGTTGTAATGAATAATCTCACATGAATGTTTTTTTTTAAAACACAAACCACATTGTGCTATAATGGTTCCAACCAAACAAAAATTAACAATCCGTGGGTTAATTGATAATCCACTCCTTTGCTCAAATCAAACATTCCACAGTTTGTCTGTATAGTTCAGTCTAGTGAAACATTTTGAAATCTATGAATATGGTTATAAAGTTGGGAGTCAATTTAATGATGGTTTCTGATTATTCATAGCAATTTTCCCAGGGATTCATCTTAAAATGTTGGTTGCTTACAAACTGCACACGTTATATACTCTTGCTTTCAAATGGCGTAAATCATTATCGCTAGACCATTCAATAAAGTCTGTGGATGTGTAAATTGCCACATTGCACCCCATGCTCCTTTTATTTACCTGCTAATTTTTGCTTGTTTTTGCTTATTACAAGACCACCTTGACAATGGCCATGGGATACGTTAAGTTGATTACGTTAACTAGCCGAAGTCGGAGTGGTCAGCTCAATTCTAACACACAGTTGTGTGACCTGCGAACACTCATTGCCAAGACTCATACATGAACATTGCCGACTTGCATCAGATACCAGAGGGCAGCCACCCCAGTCTATGAGAATGGTGCCCAGTCACAGAGACATATGCCAATGGAGAGTAACATTTGGAGAGAAAACAATTGCACTGACATACTGTCATTTTAGAGAAAAAAGCATATCCAAATGTAGAGATTCAAAACTGACACTTGAGTATCAAGCAGAATGGTGTAACCAATACAAAGACATGCTTTCCAAACATTCAGGTATTTTAACAGCTACAAACACGCAGATGACTCCAAAAGCAAATGTATTTTTTACTGGTGCAAGGCCTTTTGCCTCTTAGCTCCTCCTCTGGTCTTCAACATTGATACAGAGTCAAAACAATGTTTTTTGAAATTTAACAATGTGCAGAATTCTGCAAAACTTTTAAAATTCAGTGGTTATTTGGAAACCTGTAACCATATCTCCCAAATTAAGACCCAATTAATTTTTCCATCAAATTCTGCACAACCTTAATAAAGTATTGTGGGGACCTGGACCTAAGTGGTTAGAGCACAAGCCTCGCAAGTGAAGGACCTGGGTTCAGTTCTTGCGTTTCGCCCCAAAAGTATAATCAATTCACTTTACCATGAATTCATATTCTGTGAAGGGCTTTGAGATATCTTGAAGACATGATAAGTTGTCATATCAAATTCAAGGACTATTATTATTACTGTATTTAAGTCAATGGTTTTAAGGCTAGGACCATGAGAAATTTGAGTTCTCTGGCAATTCTCTATTGTCCCATGTCATTTCGTGTCAGTTATATTTTGATGTCCAAAAGATCTCCTCTTGTTTCAATCTAATATGGGACACTCAACAGTTAAATAGTAAACAAAATTAATGGACAGAAATTCCACCTGGGTCTAGATTTACTCTATTAACAGGATATTCCAGGCATACAGAATTTGGCAAATTATTGAATTCAGTCTCAAAGTTGCAGTTCTTAAAATAAACTTTCAATTAAGTTTGAATTTAAGAATTTATCCAAATCTGCATGCTCAAAAATATTGCATAAGGTAAATCTGGACCCAGTTGGAATTTTTCCCTCAGTACAAAGCTTTTATTTTGTAATAAACACTGCCGATTTTGAAACCACAGTTCCTCACCCACAGTGAGTGTTGACTATCTGCAGAAATGTAATTTGTACATTACTAGCACTGATCAAACATTTAGTTTCAGTACATTCAGTTATGAAATATCGAAATAATCTCAGAAATCCTTTTTCAACTGTGATCCAAAGTTAGCATTTGAAACTTCTGCCTTACGTCAACATTGCAGGGTGGAAGGGTAGGGAGAGAGAAAATTAGCATTTCAGTTCTTCCAGTATCCCATGAGCTAATATGCCATAAGAAATCTAGACAAACACTATACAAAAGGCTCCTGTTACACACAAAAGCCTTCTCATCTGAGATAGTTCAGTCCTTGGCAGGAACATATCTGAGAATATAAAGAATGCAGCTTTCCATTAATTTTTATAGAATTGAAACAAAATCACCTACATAGAGCTCACCTACATTCAATGGATTTCAGAGACGACAACATTGTACTAAGCACAAACATTAATTCACAAGAGGACAAGCACAAGTTGCCTCCGACAAACATTATCTTTATCTCAGCAAACATAGCAAATATATTAAACCTGTATTAATATCCCAATAACTCTGCTCTCAGATTTGTTATACAAAAGTGGAATACAAACCGTGGTGGTGGATAAGAAGTAACTGATGTGTGACTGGCATATCGAAGCTGCTCTTCAGAACCTGGGAAAGAAGCAGTGAACCCAAGTCTGCAGCAGAGCTTAGTTTACCACAGTTGAGCCTTTTGGATATACAGCTGCAGTTTGTACTTTCCAGAGATGTCTAGACCTCTTTTTCAAATACATTTTCAGTCTTAAGGTGGAAATCAGCTTAGAAATAATGGTAAGGTCTTTGATGAAAATGTTCTCTGAAAAATCTACATTTATCTCCTGCAAGCTTAATGCTTTCTGTTTCAGGAAGATAAAAGTCATTGATAAACCTGTAGAGCAGTGTAAATAAACTTTAAGAAGTACTCTTGGATTTTCTACTGAATCTTTTTTCAGTTGATCGGCCAAATAAAACAAACCTGCAGTCGCACACACTGAAACTAGCGTGTTCTCTAAACAAACAGAAAAATCAAGTTCACCACATGCAAAGTTACAGTAAAGATACCTTTCCACCTTAAGAAACCCTCAGAAAATTATCTGTGAGAAAGTATTTACTGTATAAGCCTTCAAAGGTTCTCTTCTGGAGTAAAGCCAGAAATGAAATGGCTGAAAAAGCGAGACAGCTCAGTTACAGCTGAATATTTAAACAAGTTCAATTTGTTATGTGCGCTCCAAAATGTTTGACATTTTCATCCTCACTACAGGGGATGCATTTTTGGTGACTGTTAACACTGCAACCATTTACTTTACACTAAGTCGATTACCCTCATACCACCAACATCTGCTTTCAAATGAACAGTGAAGAAATTAAATTGCCAAACTGTGTTTCAACGAAAACATAAAACTAAACGTATCATATGCAACAGAGATGATTACCTGCCCATTGTAGAGAGGCAAACAGTGCCCATAATTGGACCTCATGCAAAATAGGATTGCTATACTGCCAACAAAAAAATAAGCCTTGCATTTGATACAATGCCTCAATGTCAAAACATTTAATTTTATCAAGTGTAGTAATTACTTTGGAGGGTGAACACAACAACTAATTTCCTCACAGTCATCTGTACTAATACATCTCTACTAACAAAATGATTATGTCTATCTGTGTGTGTGTGCACTTCAAGAAGGATCTCAATAAACGATTGACAACAACAAAATTACATTTGAATAGTGCCTTTCATGCTGGGAGGAAGCAGAGACATGATTTATGATTGACGTAGAGACATGATTTAAACTGAAAAGAACTTACACTGGGAGTGACATGGGCATATTTGTTTTCAGGTATTTATTTGTCTCGTATCGTTCATAAGTTACAACCTGAAATGTATTTGTTTTGAGTTTTGTGCTGCAGTTACACTTGGTGGCCACCAAGTTAAAGGAGCACTGTGGCATGGTAAAGTTACACCTGGTAGCCGGGTCGGCTGTCTGTGGTTCTGTGGCATCCAGGGTCACAGAGCGCGAGCATAGGCAAGAGGCGGCGGGAACAAAATAAAGAACACACACAAGGCTAAGCCGCGTCAACAGCAACAAAATTACATTTTTAAAGCACCTTTCACGTCGGGAGGACTTCTCAATGATTATAAATTATATAATATAATTCTATAATCTTTTTATATATATTTATTATTATAAAAATCCCCAAGTGAAAACCAGAATAAAATAATAATAACCCTTGCATTTTGATATAGTGTTTTTCACATCTTCTAGATGTCTCAAAGGCGATTCACAAAATATACTGTAAAGTGAACTGACTATATTTCTGGGTGAAACACAGCAGTCAATTGCACACAGTAGTGTCCCACAAACAGTTGGGGATTGAAATGACCAATTTATTATGTTTTTTTTGAGGGATTATTATCAGGCGTGTGGAGTAAGGAAACTTAACCAAAGTTTCACCCTGCAGGGAATCAAACCCAGGTCTCTCTCTGGCAAGGCGACAGCTCTAACCACCGAGCTGCAGGAAAATCAAACCTTTCAAGGGTAAGTAAGTGTGTCTGTCTGTGTGCAAATCAACATTCCATATTAGATGCTTTGTTTGCAAGCGAAGCTGCAACGGGTACAGTGAGTATACTATTAACTGCAATGAAACTGGGAGAAACTCCCGTCTCTATGTCTTTTTTATTTTCACTGCCAATTTGGCTCTCATTCTCTGAGACTATTTTTCTCTTTCATTATGTCTCTTTCGTTCTCTTTGTATCTCCTAGAGTTTTTACATCTCTCTTTACCGCTGCATAATATGTCTCTAATTTGAAAAAGCAGAATGGAAAAAGAATTACTTCACTTTGCCCCTCCCACCCCAAAAAAAATTGTTGGTGCTAAAGTGTGAAGTTGTGCTCTTGTACATGAGATTGGTCACATGAAGTAGCCAGACTCAGGGAGGCGACAAAGCTATTGCACACAACTTTGCACATGTGAACAACAATATTTTTGCCAGTATCTCGGAAACCTTGCGTCCGATTTCCACTTCCAAAGACTACGCTGATAAACAGACACGTAAACAATTGGTGCTCCACTGTATAAATCAACAGGTACACTTTTCCATCACTTCAGGCAATGTGTAGGAACATATAATACTGTCCAGGGTACTGTAAATCACTATTGTATGTTAGACAAACAAATCAACTCCAACAGTCAGTCACATACTTTAAATGCAAGATCAAAGAAGGTTGAGGGTATAAGACCTACATCAGGATTTTGGATGAGACATCAAACAACTCATTATCCTGTTTATTTGGAAGGTAGAGAACAACAACACTATTAGAAAGGATAATGGGATTTCTCTTTGTATACTAGCCAACGAACCTCCACATAAATTACTATTTGCTTAAAGGCTGTGAGTGGAACCTTGCTGCGTGCAAACTTGGTGCTAGATTTGCCTACGAATGCAGTCATTACCCGCAATTATTTGTGAAGACATTTCAACATTTTAAGTGCTATATCAATTAGATGTATTATTATAAATCAATAAAACTTTGACTCAGAACCCCCCCAAGCGAGCTATAAACAGGCTCCACAGCCTGTTTATGGGACATCATGCTATTTTTTAAAAAACGATTAAAATCAAACTTTCTCAACCACAACAATTTACATTCGTCTACAGTCTTTCACATCAAGAGGACATCTCAAAACTCTTCACACAGCTGACTTGAGAGCTCAAACTGATGTGAGCAAGGTCGAGAATAGGTGGGTGGGTGGGGAGGAGAGGTGGTGTGGAGGGTTTTAAAAATAAGATGACTAAAGAAATAGAACCTCCCTGGTACCAATCGTTATTCCTCCCAGCAGGTTTCTCTCTCTCTCTCTCTCTCTCTCTCTCTCTAGAAGCTTACACACCTCCATCACTTCAATTTTGATATAGGCCTGTGATACATCTAATCCCCAATACCGGATTCATCCGTTGTCAATAATCATATAGTCAGACATTTTCAAGCTTTGTGAAATCCAGTGGAATGGGACACTTGGTGTCTAGTTTACACAATGATCAAACTTTGTTTCTGCATAACCTTGAGCAGCACAACTATACCCTAAATCAGCTGCCACACAAATCTATCACAAATAGAAGAGACTAAAAATACACTCTTGCCTTTTTTGATAAGACTTTCTCAATACCCATGGGCTCACTTCCTTTCTCTGTTTACCTTTAGTGATAATGGTGTCAGATGGTGGGAACGCCGATATTTCTAAACAGGATTGTTTAATCTCCCCGTTACCTGAGGTGCCTACATTGTTTGCCTGCCGTACTGATAATCGTAGTACAGGTAGTTCTTTATATTGAAATATCAGATTTCGAGGTCAACTTTCTGTTCAGAGGTGCATAAATTAGATGGAATTTGTGACACTAAAGAATTTGGGAGCCTTTCAGATGTTCTTTTGCATAATGAACTGTATAAAGCAAACACTAATGCAGCCATACATTGTAATAGGTTTGTGGTAATCGTACCTTTAAAGTCAGAAGGTTGCAGCCTCAATCTCAGTGCAGACAGGCAGTAAAATGGAGGGTGGAGAGAATGGGGGGTGGGGGGGTAGAGAAGGGGGAGACATACTAAAGTGACTTTGGTGTCTCTGGATAAGGATGGGAGTTTCCGTAATCTTAATGCTGCTGATCTCCAGGACACATATTGGAAAACGCATGATTGTGGACAGGAACTAAGACAATAGGTGAGAACAGGATCAAGCTCCTCTGCAATGTGTAATGTATAAACATATTCTTCCCAGTTTGGGCGCAAAGGCTCGGCCTGAAGCCAGTCAAAGCCTCCTACCTCCACTATCAGTGGTCATCATTGTTGTTCCAAAATCCAAAGAAAGACATCTGAGTGTCACTTGACAGAATATGATCTAAGGCAGGTCAGGTCCGTCTGGGTTAGAGAAGGAAGGGGGGGGAAATCAGCTCACACTCCCCCAAACTAGCTATCCAGACTCCCCTTCCACAAAGTACATGTGTGCCCTCATCGGGTGAGGAAAGAATCAGGCTTAACTGTAATGTCTCCTACAGCTGTATGACCAGCCAACACCCATCAACACCCACTCTCAAGGCTCACACATAAGTAATTGCCGCTTTGGCATTCTGCTGGTTGCCAGGTGCAGTCGAGACCTCCCATTCGATTTCCCTCTCCTTTGCTGGGAGATTTATGGGCTTCATCGGGCACCCCCGCACAGCAGAATGGTTCAGATCAAAAACTGAGGGGAGTGGCTGAATTAAGCCATGGCAACTGCTTGCCAACATGCATTAGGATACCAATGCCTCACTGAGCTGCCATCAAGTACCAGTCCTAACCCGAAATAATAACAGCTGTAAAAACAAGCATAAAGTTCACCTGAAACCATAAAACGTGTTTTCAATTACTTCAGAACTCAGGACAAATTTTCAATGGAAAAAAATACCAGGCCAAATGGCGACAAGATGTCAAACTATGACATTCGACTCTGCAAGCAGCCGACTTAACCAGAGGGTTTGTTGCAGCGAAACGTAGCTACATGTTTTTTTCCCTATAATGACATGAAGATTACTGAAAATCAGGAAATGGTTATAATTATTTTAATTTTTGTGTATTTCAATTTACCAGCAATTTAATTTATCACCTGGCCACGTTGACCAGTTGACCAGGAATTTCAGAATGCTGTTTTCGCTCAAAAGCCCTGTTAAAGTCAAGACATGGGAACTCCTTATGTAGGACATCCCCCATCTACAGACAAGCCTGAAGTTAGTCCCTCATCACTTAAGATTCTTAATGCGGACCAGATTTAAAAAAAATAAAAAACAAATTACAGAGGTAATGCAGCAATGGAGCACATATTAATATCCCGTCTGCACAATTTATTGCTCAAGGTCACCCTGGCCTGCATTCCAATATTCTTTTGATTAAAAGCACCATATGTAGAATACTTTTGGGAAAGTCATTAACAAAGCATTAACAAATTCCATTTCTGTGTCAGCAGTCCTATTCATATTGTAAGGTCAAACTTCAGTGATAGCAGCAAACCTCGATTTAAAGGGGTTTCTGTGCAACACTTTGAGCTCAAATTGCACTGCAATTTATACTTACTTTGTTACTTATGTAAGTACTAGAACCATTGTTTACGCTCCCTGTTGTTTCAGGGAACCTGTACTGCAGCCAAAGTATCTCCATCAATACAGTCTTCAGTCAATCATGAGCAACTCCAAAGCAACAACTCTAATTCCCATTGTATAGACACACCCGAGGTCCCCAAATACCTCTCTCTACTTTAAGACTTAAAACCTACATTTGCGCAGAATTTTGGAAGATTGAAAATCAATCTTAATTTGGAAAACAGTTTTCATAGTTACTTCTAACACCCACAGAACACCCGCTCCTAAACTTCTCACCTTGAATTATAACATAATGGATCTAAATGGTAAACCCCACGTTAGACGTGCTTCCTAGACATGGTTTGAAAAGTCAGTGAAATAAGATTGTTCTGATTATCTTTTTTTTTAAATGGCTGGTTCTAAGTATTACTTACATTCTCACCAGTCCAATTCCTTTTACGATATACAGTTTTGCGCTATATCAAATGCTAAGTTTATTACTATGTTGGAACTGACTGTCCAGGTTGACAGTGGAAGAAGACAAAAGATGCAATGCAAAAACAAGGATTATTACAGTGTCATTATTATCACAACATCTTCCTGCAGCAAGGCTACTGAGATCAACAGCTCACATCTATACACCACTCCTGTCCTTCACAATGCTAAGGTGCAATGAATCAGTGCTTCAATATTATCAAAATTGTCTTGGGTCCCAAATTCCTCAGATTTGGGGGTTTTCAAGGCAATAGTTGTTCCAATAAATGTCCAGAGAATAAATTATGCTTTTCTCAGGTGAAAATAATCTTAGCTAGAGATTTAGAAGGCCAGTGAGACCATATGAATTTTACTAATACCTTTGAGAATTAAATCATGCATATAGATAGTCAGAGTAATTTGATCTTTTTACACATTCTACAAAGTGATTTTCAAGTGTAGTTTTTACTTTCTGTTCCTTCTTACCTTTGACTCGCATTTCTTGTGACAAGCATATTTGCAGACTGAAAAAGAAACAAAAAAATGATAAACAATTGGGCTTGTATTCCAAATTTGTACTGTACAAGTCAACAGGTCTCATCAAACAAACCTAAACAAGTTTTTTTTTAAATCATTTTTGCTGTGTAATACAATACTGTCAGTTTATAACATGATTTGCAAGGCTGGCTGTCAATCGCACCCAATGATCTACGTTTGCAACTGATGTCAGTCTCTTGCCTCTGAGTCTGCAGGTTGTGGGTTAAAGCCCCACTTTTGGGCCATTGAGATCATGGAGATCATGATCTAGGCCAATGATCTGATGCAGTGCTGTGCTAACACTGCATTGACAACAGATGAAATATTAAACTGAGGTCCCATCTATCTGTTCAGGAGGATGATAAAGATCCCATGGCACTTTTGGAAAAGTGGAGGGTATTTATTGTGGTGTCAACAATTCCAGGACACACAAAAATTATTCGTTCACATAATGGCTAGTTGTAGCACAATGCCCTGCACAACTTGGCTGTTTTGTTCGCCTACAAATGGGCAAGTCACTACACTTTACACCAGATTCTGTGAAGTGCTTTGTAACGTTTGACGTGGTAAGGTACTATATCAAACGCAAGGACTAGTAATTCTTATTGCTCTACTGCAACAGGACAGTTATAGGGGTGATGCAGACCTCACATTCACAGCGTGAATCAATTGTGAGTACCATCTCAGTTATACGCTGAAGGTCAGAGGCAATTCTGAAACGGTGACAGCAACTTCTCTCATCAGTCAACCAGATCAACAGACAGAACCGTTTATAATATAACTCTTGGGTTAAAAAAGTGGTGATTATATTGAAATCATTAACCATCTGGAGAAATAACTACATGCTTGTATCACTTTTTAAGAAAAGCTTGCAGTTGTAATTAGATGATGGTATGGTGGGATTATTATTATGCAGGGATGAGATCTTGGGCCTTTTACATCCATATTTATCCCATGATTTTGTTAACTCCAGATGAACAAGGACTGACATTAACAACCCCAAATATATAACTAACCCCTTCCAACACCACAACATACTATTTAAACAAACAAAATATACAAGTGAGTTACATCCCAGAACCCGACAACAGGAAGTTAAGAGTTTCCAAAAGTCTGAACCGAGTTACTGCTTCTCCAGAGATTGTTATCCTCTACCTTAAAAGAAAATAGTTGGGAGTATTAGTTTGGAGATTCTACATTTTCATTTAGTCACATTGCTCAGGTCACAATCTGTATTTCTCCAGCATCGGTCTCAAGATCTCACTCTGGGTCCCTTGAGATGCCAATCACTTGAGTGGTAAAAACACTGCACAATGAGGGCCACAGAGACCAGAACCACCCAGATTTGATATTGGGTATGTACTGAAGAAGCTGATCACAATCAGAGTAGCAGTAGAAGACACTGCAAATGGCCTGGACAGCTTTGGCTAAGAAAGAGGGAAAATATGTTCGACTTTTCATTCTTGGACGACTGCATGGTGAACTCCTGTTGTGAGAACAGATCTAGCACCTCTCTATAGCAGGAAATCTGCCTGACATTCATCACGTGAATTATGAGCCTCATCACATCAAAACAACTCCCCAAACTGTGAAAAACATAAATAACAACAACAAAATTACATTTGTGTAGCGTCTTTCACATCGGGAGGACGTCCCAAGGCGCTGGGGAAAAAAAAGGTTCAGGGATACTACATTTCACATCATTGCTGTATAAGCATCCTGTTACATACAAGCACAAGGGAATGGCATTGCTAGGGAATGGCACTGAGGGAGACATTGGAAGTGTAGATACATTTTCCAGCACTAGTCAGTTCATCCAGGATAAGATAAGAGAAAACTCTAAAGGGAGATAGGGTGCCACTGACCCAAAACAGAATTAAATAACCCCACACAGGGAATGATGTATGCTGTAGGGACACCTTAAAAGGTCTGAAACACAAATACAAAATCCCTGCCTAACTAAAATAATGTGAGAAAATCTGGTTGATTGACCTTAGTAATAAAAAATGATAATAATAATAATCCTTGCATTTGATATAATGCTTTTCACATTTTATCGATGTTTCAAAGCACTTCACAGAATATACTGTAGAATGAATTGACTGTATATTTGTGGGCGAAACACGGCAGCCAATTGCGCACAGCAGTGTCCCACAAACAGTCATGGATTGAAAATTACCAATTTTCATTATTGTGGTTTCTTTTGGACGGATTATTATTAGACATGTGGAGTAAGGAAACTTGCCCAAGGTTTTGCCCTGACCTGCCTGGATAGGAAGATAGGAAGATAGGAAGGAGCTCTCACACCCCAAATCGAATACCACACACAGGATATTGGATTGCATACATCACCCATACCTCAAGAGTAAGCACGCCCTTGCTGCATGCTAAAACCACAAACACGTGGCACCCTGGCGCACACGTCTCCACCTCATACATATTTGCACATAGTAATGTTTCCAGATAGTCATGAACCAAACCACACATCCCACACAAGCACTTACATGCCAACACACGTACAAGCAAGCACACAAACACAACACACACACGTGCAAGCACACACATGCGCGCGCAAGCACACACACACACACAAGCCAGCACACACAGAACCCACCTGAATGACTTCACCACCAAAGAAAAGCAGAGGAGAAAAAAGAGAGGAAAGATAATTATTCAATAAAAATATTTGCGAGAGTGAAATAGTTGTGAAACAGAGCAAATAATACTAGTGAAGCATTCTTGTGGAGGGACATTCCAGTCTCGTATTTTTATGGGCATATTTTTCTTCATTATATTTATTTCAATATAAACCTTATTATTTCTTCCTTATATTTTTCTGAATTCCCATCACTTTAGTTGATATTGAATATTCATGAATATTTCCCATTTTAAGAAATGACTAAATGTTTACGATTTACTCAATCATTTCAGTTGTATATCAATGCAGAAACCTCGGAATAGCTGCTGTCCAAACAAATCACATTTGGTTTAATATCATTCTGAAGTCCCTTAAAAGTTATATACTGTAGTACAGTACTGTATATAAAATTCCAGTGTAAGCGTAGTTGAAACTTTTTGGTGTAATAGTTACGTACTTCATTCCAAGAACAAGATGGAAATGTATTGTTCACTGATCCCAGTTCCTTTAGATGAGGATGGGGAGAACTATTCTGCATTGTTCAGTTGACATTTACGGAATAGTGGAAAAGTATGTCTAGTTTATTACGTAAGTATTCTTTGCTTCCCTAATATAAGATTTTCCAAGATACAAAATTCCTTCAATTCCTCCTCTCCCTCTACCGTATTACTAACTCCACCCACCCCACCCCCCACCCCCTCCGCCTTCCCACCACCACCACAGATACACACTTCAGATTTCTCTGTGCAGCAAAGGAGTTAGGAAAACCTCAGCACCATTGCCTGTATCTATCTTTCCAATTCATCAGTAGGTGCACAACAGCAGTTCAATTTAGTTAATATTCTAATTGCCGAATTTCCGTCCCTCTGCCAATGCGGGAATGATTACTCTCTGCTTAGTATCTATGCCAGACGGAAGAGAGAAGCCCAGTTAAATGAAACTGGTTGCAAGTGTAGCTGCAACGTATGCAGCTAGTTAAACAATACAGCAAACATTTTATTTTATGGAATTAGAAGTTCCATAAAATTTCATTTGCAAAACCTGTGGTAAATTATAGTTTGCCCTGCCTTACACAATACCACACACATTTTTGGCTCTGTGTACCCAGCTTCGGAAGAAAAAAAACATGTTAAGACGGAATCTGTTTACATCAGTCACTGGCGTAGAGTCAAATACCTTGTTAATAGACGTTTATAACTTAAACAAAATTTATAATTGAGTAAATTTGTAACAGGCAAAGTAATTGTCAAGACATTTTAAGAACTACCTTTTCTTTCTATTGGTATATCCCCAAATGACAATGAAGAAATGACAATCTTTGAAAAAAGAGAATCAGCATTATTACAGTGACATTAAACTAAAACCGCAGTGGTATATTCTGGAGGCTCACCTCTGCAGGAAAGACCTTGACTGTTGTTGATGACTTGCTTGCAGATGCTGCAGGGCTTGGGCTTCTTGAAAGTCTTGTTCTTGAATGTGTGGGAACTGGAAGCTAACTCTTCAGGCTGAAATATCAAAGACAACAAGAGTAAGCCTCTTTGGGGGAAAAAACAAGCTGAATGTCAGATAGCAAAATGTTTACTTCCTTGTATGTCGAATAGGATCTGCAATAACATCAAAGGTCATGAATGGAAACAAGGTAGCAATAGATTAGAATCCATAGAACATCACTCCAGATCTTGGGAACATTTTTAGCAAAGCCTCCAATGATAATCATTAACTTGATTTTATTATACAGAAGTATAACTACTCTCAATATTAGTTCATTCACACCTTGTTATGAATGAGACTTGAAAGTCACCAAAACTCTGTGACTGGGGTATGAAAAGTCTGCTGGGCTTTGTTCTTTCAGTCTATTTTAAGAAAGTGGCAGATGAGCCTTTTTTTTAAATTGTCACACTCATCATGAACAATACGTGTCTTGAACTTGCCCTCTCAACTCACAGTCCTCCTGCACCAAGTCACAAGAAGACACTTTCAATGGAGACATGTAGTTATTAAATTATAGTAAAGGTCACCACAGCACAGCCAGCAGCAACCACTCAATTACACACTTGGTCGTCTCATTTCAATAGCTTCTCATCATCTCTAAATTACATCCAATTCTAAAGCTCGTAAACTCACAATACAGCCTACCTCCCATAACTTGTGACCCTCAAGAGATTTAGCACTGTACTCCAATAGTCTCCCTGTCTGTGTTTACAGCCCACACAGCTGCGGGATGTTGTCAGTGTCGGCATTCAGTTCTGTTCTCCCATCACCTCCTTCTTTCAGCAAGAATGGATGGGAATGTGATTAAGGTTATCCAAACTGCCACAGTGCAAGATTCTCGGGATTCAACAAAGACAGCAGCTTTGACTAGATACCCAGCACAGAGTTGCGCGATGTGTGCCTTGAGCAAGTCACTGCTTATGATTGTGGACAGGGAGGAAAAGCTCATGCTCCAAAGTAGAGCTCTTATTTTTCCAGTGATAAGAAGCCTGCAATCAGCTATACTTCCAACTCACACATGCTCACACCACCATCCAAAACTAAACCAAAAAATCTCAGAGAATGTCAACACTGAATTTCAATGCAGA
Organism: Hydrolagus colliei; assembly: GCA_035084275.1. Classification (NCBI taxonomy): domain Eukaryota; kingdom Metazoa; phylum Chordata; class Chondrichthyes; order Chimaeriformes; family Chimaeridae; genus Hydrolagus; species Hydrolagus colliei. Next base: position 127,989,009 of record CM068743.1, read on the forward strand.
AAGGTGCAAAGTAATGCATATTGGAACAATCGGCAGGGAACACAAGTACAAATTCATGGTTTCCATAAATAGATTTAAGGGATGATAAGGATTTGATCATAATGGTTGATGATTCACTTAAGGTTCAAAATCAATTAGCTGCTAACAACAAAAATAATCTTACCACTGCATATTCATCTGTAAATTGGAATAAGTAATTCTGTTCAACATAGATTGCTTGTGAAACCAAATGTAGGTCTCATTTTGAAAACCCTACTTTTTAAAATGCACTAAAGCATTGGTAAGGGGTTCAAATAAGTGCAATAAGTGCTATAAATGTTCTCAGTTATAAGGAGAGCCTTTTAAAACTAAACTTATTCTAGTTTTATAATAATATTCTAGCTATAGAAAATGACTAGGAGGACATAATCCAAATTTGGATTAAAACAATGTGAGGTGTGCAAAAGTATAAAACATCTTGTTTCACTTATTCCACAAGAGCCGAACTATAGGGCAAATATCTAAAAATTAAAAGTGCGTTGGTGCAATAGATTCCCCAAATAGTTGATGCTGTGAGAATGACCTCTATCAAATGAAAATATAAATTGGATATGCATAACCCGTGGGAATATTATTTGAGGATATATGAATCTGGTACATATCCAAGAAGACATAATAATAAATAATAATAATCCTTGCATTTGATACAGTATCTTTATCACATCATCAAGACATCTCAAAAGTTGTTTTTGTTGTAAAACATTGAAGATAAACAATTCTATAGCCCCTATAAATTGGGCTAAATTTTTCTCTTGATTCTCAATTTTCTCTCCTAGTGTTCTATTGAAGCCAATATTACAACAAACTCTAAATGTAAAATGGACATATAAACGTAAATGTATATTGAGAATATGCATGTAAATTCAGCAAAGACTAGAAGCTTTCTTGATTAGTGTGGCCCTGATCATGCAACACATTTCCCCACTGAGTCACAAAGGGAGCTTTGTCGTTAATATAATTAATGATCATCATTACATTTGATATAGTGCTTTTCACGTCTTCTAGGCATCTCAAAGCGCTTCACAGAATATACTGATCAAGTGAATTGACTCATTTTTTGTGAGCAAAACATGGCAGCCAATTGCATACAGCAGTGTCCCACAAATATTCATGGATTGAAGTGACCAATTTATTATTGATTTAGAAACCACAAGTGCAAACTACTCAGCAAGGCTGGCATATTAATGATGATAACGTTATTATTAATTCACTGACATTCATTTCTCCAGAGAGGATTTGCTGCTTTTTAAAAAAACAATTCTGGCAGTTTTGTTACAGCATTCCTCAACCAGAGCACAGATAAGAGGCTCTCATCCATTATTGTCCAACACTTAGGAAATTAGCTTGGGTGACAGGAAGGAAACCAATATTTAAGTTCAGCACCAAAATAATAATGATAATAATCATTCCATTTGATATAGTCTTATCATGTCAACAAGATATCTGAAAGTTCCTCACAGGATATACTGTAAACTGGTGAGATTACATATATTTTGTGGGAGAACAAAATTCTGATAACAAACTCAAAGAGCCAAGACCACATACTGCTTTAAGTTTTGTAAATATAAATGCTAATCCCCCAATGTAAATATAAAATCATAGCACATCGGGATGGTTGAGAGGGTAGAGTGATGGGGAGGATATTTATTTCCTGTCCTGAAGCTATTTTTATGCTTTATTTTTTCCTTATTGGGAGATAGTTCCACTCCCTTTCAAGATAGTACCTCTCCCAAGTGTTCATTCATCATGTAAGAGTATTGACGAGAGAACATTATCAGACCACCCACAGCTAAGCCTGATTCTGACAATATTTAGCCCAACCACTTTGAATAGAGCAAGTAGACAGCAGGCTGGAGCAGGAGCCCTGGTTGATTTTCTCTGCTCTTATCGAGCAGTGAGACAAATTGTCATGATCCTACTGCTACCCGACCAAGGTAATGAACGCCGCACGGACTGGGATTCAAATTCGTTTTCTGCTGCATATGGCTCAGCCTCTCACTAGCCAAGCCAATGGGGAAAATGATCACGTGTTGCAATGCTCGAAAGAAAGTCCCATTATACCACATTTCACTTATACCACAGGCTCAGATACAACTAGGTATCATGGGGGGAATGCTCACTTCCATCAAACCCAGAATTATTAATGAAGAGTTACCTCTGCTGATTGTCCAGCTTCCTAGGATTCCTGCGGTGCACTGACACCAGCCTTAAAGCCCAGAGTAGCTGCATTACAAGCCCCCACATCAACCCCCCCCACCCCCCCACCACCACCACACACACACACACACCCCACCACCACTACGCACACACAAAACAGACATAAAAATGCTCCTCTACCTCTCATACCCTCAAATGATTTATTCACCAAACAACTGACAATTCCCTTGCAAATTTGCTGATGCAATCCATCTCCCTGGGTAGTCCGTTCTACATATTCAAGACACTCTATAATTAAATCTAAACCTTCTGTTCACCTTCCTCTAAGTTTGAGTCCTTACCCCTTGTAGATTTTATAAGAGCCAACTCCTCTTTAAAACATTCCAAAAGCACACATAAGGTGAATAAAGAGCCTTTAGGATGCTTCTCTTTGAGAGTCTTAGGCTAATTTGGGGGGAAAACAGAACTGTGCTTAGGAGTTCTCCGAGGATACAAGTTATGGATTGTGAAATGATAATATTTTACAATATTCCATATCAGTTATGCTTTAAAGTTTTGCTAAGTGACAAAGCCAAGTCTGTTCTTTGTTGTTCACATTCCAGCTCATTGCAGTGTAATTTAACACGGCTGTTTTTACAGAACGCTTACTCTGTTCATCATCACTTCGGCTCATTTCACACACTCTACCATACATTCTCCTGCAGAATTGTTGGAATTTCATAGCCATTAGGAGCCTTACAAATCCACAGGATCCTTTTACATAAAACAGGATCGCACAAAAATAGTCACAACACAAATCCAGGACCATAATCACATGCACCTTTAAAATGGAATATGAAGTCCATCTCAACCCAATTAAAACAAAACAAATTAGACATTGCAGGCCTTTCAAATACCAAATCAAATCCTCTAAACCAACTGCTTGGGAGTATTTCCTTTTACTTCTGAAATCAAATAGTTTAAAAATGAATGTATGTTATGAAAGTATTATTTGTGAATTCACGTGTAAAGCTAGGTTTTGGCCTTTGATCTTGCAATGTGGAATTAGTGCACCAACTTTATGGATAAGAGTCAATCATCATTAGAGAGCCCTTTCCAAGCAACCAAGAGATGTGCCCACTGCAATTCTTTGAAGTGGACTTGAAAGAATTTTGCTGTGATGCACAAGAGAATAACACGACTTAGAGAGAGCAAGAAGAATGGAAAAAAGTTTCTATGTGGAACATTAAACCGGTAAGTAGAGCTGGTGACATGACTAACCCTACCAACACAATAAGTGCTACCCTTTAAAGAGAAAGGTAATTGGGGGGTACAGAGAGTTAGAGAGGGCTGGGGGGGAAGGGGTAAAGGGAGAGCAAAGGAAACATTCCAACGTACAGTAAAGGGAACAATTACATTTCAGCCCTTTCACCTTGATGAAGTTTTGTCACATGACCAATTGCACAAACCAAAACAACCCTACCCTTCCGAGGGGGAAATATACCACACACAAAAAAGCAATAGCTGTACTATTTTCCGATAACAAAGGCACAGATAGCTTTTCCACCTCGATTTTATACGACAGAAAAACAAGCAGCAATTAAGTGTTGCAGCAATTAATCATGCTTTTGTTTATTAACAACAACAAAATTACATTTATAGAGTGCCTTTCACGTCGGGAGGACGTCCCAAGGCACTGAAATAATCCTCCCAGAAGATGAAGAATCCGGTTTTGGAGCGAGTGTTTTGAAAACCTGTAACCTGTTGAAAAAATCTTTTTCACCCCAATGTACAGTAAGTTCATTGCACAAATGTTAATTTGCTATTGTTACGGTGGAACAAATAATAGACCCATCACTATTGTGTTAATAAAACTGTAGAGTACAATGTATCTATACACATCAGTAGACAAATGGATAATTACAGTGACAATTTGGGGACATTGTCTGGCTTTCCAAACTCCAAACCACAAAGCTCGTTTAGAATCTGCCTTTTAAATACTTTTTGTTCATCGACTTACCAACACAAGCTTCGACCTAACAGAAACCAGTCTCCACATACTGTAAGGGTCCAGTATTGACAACTTGCTTTAACAATGGAAAAATATATCACAATCTTCCGATCTGTGGTTGGCACCAGATCTGCCCATTTTAGTTCCACTGCTATGCAAGGGCTGCACTGGGAGCTGCAATCAACTCACAACAGAGGCCAAGAAAGCCTTATAATGGCTCCTACAGTACAGACCCTCCTTTTAGTTTTTGTTAAGGAAATGCCCTATCATGACCTTCTTGTATGTGAACTGCAAAGAAAGTTCAATCGAATAAAGGCTGAAAGGGTTCTTTATGACAGGGAAGGTATCAGTAAACCACTGGCTGTCAGGCAAAGGAAAACTTACAGTAATTAAGCTTTTATATCTCAATGTGAATGTGACGTGCACAGCTGGTCTTCAGAGGGTAGATAAAAAGCTCATCAAACAATGCACACAAAACACTTGCTCTCTTTTAAAAGTTGATATCAGTTCTATGTGGTAAACAGACAGTCTATTTAGAAAAAAGCTGCAAACAATTAGATAGAATATTCCTAATTGTCGTGTCAATTCAAATCAAATTTGTGCTATTCCTCACCAATTGTAATACAGCATTAAGTTAAATTGGGTTCAAAAAAAGTTGAGCATTTCATTGAAAAACATTTCCAACCAGCACCTGTATCAAATAATAGTACTGTATTACCTCGTGACGGCAAATCTTATCTCCTCTCAGAATATAGTTAAATGTGTATCAAACAATCTACACATTAAAAGGCAGCTATCTGGTTTAAATGGTAAACAGTTTCTATTATTTTGTATTACTGTACACAATTAGACAGAATGTTCCAAATGCACTTTCCTGCCACAAATGGCTACAGTTTCCTTTGACTAAACCTTGAAACTGTCGGTGGTACACCACATTGGAAAGTCGAAAGATGTACAGTAGTATCGAAATGGGACGCGCAATTCATTACCTAAGCAAAGGTTTATGAGATCAGGTACAGGGATCACTTTGATAAGTTACTCTCATTATGAGACACATACTATTTCAGAATCCCTTAAAGGAATCCACTGTGAGATGCAACAATTTCACAGGGCCATTGATCACTGCTTTCTCATGTATGGGCCGTGATTTGACCTCTTCCTTCGCTCACTTTGCCCTTTCTCACAAAGGAGAAATTTGAATGGACGGTCATAATGTAAGACACTGGTTGTGCCGTGCCTTTTCAAGCTGTGACTAGCTACTTATTCTATTTATACCATCTCATAAACCTTGGTTCTTGACAAATCCAAGGTGATTCAGTATATAAAAAACACAACTCTTCCATTCTAGTAAATGTAACTGAACTATGTTGAATCATAGAAATTGCAGTGTAAGAGGATAACGTTTGAATTGTCAAGCCTAAAATGGTGCTAACTTCCCAATTCCCCGCTTTTTCCCAGTATCTTTTTCCATTCACACACTTCAAATCTTTATCCAATTCCCTTTTTAAATGGCATAATGCTTTCAGCTTCAATAGCCTATTGTGGCAAACCTTCACGTACTCTAATAGCTCTGTGTGAAAAAGGGGCTTCTGACCACTTTCCTCAAGTCTGCCAATGACAATCATGAGTTCACACACATTTACCAAACAGGAAAACCAACAAAGTACCATTTAAATACTCAGAATGAAGAAGATGCCTGTTATATCTGCTCTGTACTGTTGAATTTAAAATAATTCAACTCTAAGGAAGGTAAGTAATATTCAAGAAGGAAACTGACTTCATACTGAACAACTGCCTGTTGCTGTGTGTACAGTCAAACTGATTGTAGCGGCAAGTACGGTATTCCAGTGCAAACCGCACCACATTTTGATAAAACAGGAATGTGAGTTAAAACAAAAAATCCAAATCAGAAAATATGAAACAGATGAATTGGGAAAGAGGAGAAAGAAACTCAAACAGCTGAGGCAAGACGTATTATTCTACATACCACTGAACTGGAGTTTCAGCCCAGGCTGTACCAAGAGTCTCGCTGGGTAGAAAAGTAAAGATAGTGATGACGACAACAACAGCAGCAACTTACATTTCTCGTATCAATAGATAAGAGAAAATCTATTCCTGGTTTGAAAACTGTCCTGCAGTCGGTGCCCTTATGCACTCGTTGTGAACCAACAATTTTTGCCGTGTGCTTACAATATGGAAAGTTACTGGGCCAAAAGGTCAAAACATTTGAAACAAAGAGACCTTTTACCTTTTATTTCACAATGTGACCATGGTTGGAAAACATTGGTGAGTGTAGCCAACTTTATTTTCATAAGGTTGAGATATACGTCCGTCAAGTATTTTTGTACAATGGAACAGAGAAGTTTGGTTGGCCGAGTTAAGGCTGAATAAACCCACACGTGGAACAAAAATAAACTTGGTCGTTCCAAATTCTTTTTCATATTGTCAGCTCCTATGTGTGAAACACCTAAATGTTGATTCATTTACTGTACTTCAGCTTAGTTTATGAGCCGTTCACCAACTACCCTCGTGAGGGTTTACAATCCCTTGCTGCCCACGGTAAGTAACGCTTTAGGATTTGGTTTCTGGAAAAAGAACATTCCAAAGATTGTTCTTGTGAGCGATCATACATCTCACGCTGAACTGGCTGACTTTTTTCTCATGCAACATAAATATCAATATCAGTGCTCGACCTGCATGGCCACTGGCTTTGTAGTCAGTTGTCACTGCGAGCACTCGAACCAACAGAGTTCATGTACCGTACAGGAAATTGAAGCCAACCAGCTGTGTAAGTGAAGCGGCAGCATTTTCCTGCTGAAGAGAAATGAATTTCGAGATTCTTGATGGTATCAAAGGAGCAACATTCGGAACAAGGAAGTTCAACCATCAATTTTGTTTTTGCTCTGACAGCCGCTATTATTGTCCGTTCAAAAATAATGAAAATTCTAATAACTCAGCAAAGATATGTCGATAGAGAATATAACATTATGATTTGATTGTGTTTTCTTATATGAAACACATTGTGTTGTCTTTTTGAAAATCTTCCCACATAATTCACCCACCACTCACCCTCAACTCCCCCCACACCACCACTGCTCGCCTTTATTTCAGCCTCCCTTACTACGCTGTCTCATGCCCCTCACCCCCAGCCACTCACTCATATGCCCCTCACCACTTAGTTTAGAAAGCACACAGATGACCCCTGCAAGTGCTCATTTTTATCCATTCGCAGCCATTTTCTGACAATGCCACGAAGATCAATTCTCCCCACATTCTGAATCAGCTCCACAGGCCATACCTGTCCCTTTCCTTCTCTTTGGACCCATTTTCAGATTGCAGGTCCAGCTTGAAACACCTTGAAACAACCTTCAATAAACTGTATGTAAACTAAGAGCATTAAGAGTTTGCTTTGCATGAAAGGAGCCAAATTAAATGCAAGTTGTTACGATAACTGCATTCAAGGTTTTCACATTAGGGTGACCAATTTTCATAGCAGCTTTAAAAGTTAAACATTAACTGCAATCATACTGCAGCTTACAGAGATCAAATCTGGAATTGTAACATTTTATAAAAGATGATTCAATGAGAAAGCCCCAAAATCGCACTTGGGGGTGGTGGCTGGGTGGGGGTTGGGGGGGGTGGGGGGTGGGTGGGGGTTGGGGGGGGTGGTAGCTGGGTGGGGGTTGGGGGGGGTTGGGGGGGGTGGGGGTTGGGGGGGGTGGGGGGGGTGGGGGGGGTGGGGGGTGGCGGTGGGAGGGTTAGAGAGGGGAGAGTGCTTTTCCAAATAATAGTAATAATAATAATCCTTGTATTTGATGTAGCGCTTTTCACATCTTATCGGCGTCTCAAAGCGCTTCACAGAATATACTGTAAAGTGAACTGACTGTATATTTGTGGGCGAAACACGACAGCCAATTGCACACAGCAGTGTCCCACAAACAGTCGTGGATTGAAATGGCCAACTTTTATTATTGTGTTTATTTTTGTATGGATTATTATTTGGCACGTGGAGTAAGGAAACTTGCCCAAGGTTTTGCCCTGATCTGCCTGTATTCGAACACAGATTCTCACGCTTGTAAGGCTCCAACATTAACAAACTTGTTTAAAAGTGCTGATGAATTGAAGTGTTCGCTCAGTCTCCAGAAAAACGACAACAACAACAAATTACATTTTTAAAGCGCCTTTCACGTCAGGAGGACGTCCCACAGGACCCCCAAATGCTTGATGCCAACACCATGGTAAAAGCAGCTGTGAAGATATTGATTTGAAAATGCCAGCAGCAGCCAAGAAAGAAAGAGCACAGGGTAACACAAAGGTGTGAAATACAATAGAAGAAAAATAATAATGAATCCTAACTCAGATTCTTCCCCAAACGCAGCTTACAACTTGGGTTCAAAATCCTCCAGTAACACAGGACAATTACCTTGACAGAATTGGTGGAAACATTCCAGAGAGCCATGAAAATACTTCTGCACCTGCGGTACGCAGCAACACCCCACACATCTTTCAGAGATAATCACAAGCGGTTGCAGATATCAAGCCAGAATACATATTGTGCTTTTTTTTTAAATCGACAATATTGATGGTCTTGCTGTGTCTTGAAAAGATAAAGTTATTGGCACGTTATTTGTTGTTCACTCTCTTGGTTACTTTCCAGTTTTCCAGAAAATGCAGCAACACAAGATTGCTTTTTATAACTTCATTATATTGAGCAAACAGCTTTGTGGAGCCAAACGGTCAATAATGCCTAAAATTACCAGCATAAAGCTTAAAGGTGGTTTGACTTTCGAGAGGACAAGCACATTTCTCAGCTACCTTGTGTGTTGGAAAATTTAACTCTTTGAGTACTAAACAAATTAACCCCACCTTGCACCTTTACTTTAGCGTAGCATGGGCAAAAATCACTGGTGTGCGAGAACAGGCAAGAAACCAAAACGCATCCATTCATTGTTTTTAAAATCATCATCTTTGGTTTTGTGTTGATTTGACAGCAAAATATCACAATGTCGTGACAGGGTTAATGTGCATTGTAACAAAATGGCCTTTGTTCTCTATATCACTGATGAGCTTGTTTACATGTTTAATAAACTTCAGCCTTTTATCTCATCGAAGAAACACTTTTCACCTTGCTCAATAGGTCCAATGTTCCTGACACTTGGGCAATTAACCTATTAATCACGTTTCTATACAGATGGGCGTGGGCGAACCTTCAATGCTGAATAACAATGGCTTCTTTGGCAAGTATCACGTGAATCATTATTTATCACAGGCAATGTCACCTTAAGGCAAGTGAGCCACACAAACTTCTGTCATGTGTGGCTCCAGTTTGTTAAACTCTACACTGTTAATTTATAACCCTATTAATAATAATACTTGATGTAACACCTTATCATGTCTTTGAGACGTCTCAACAACAACAACTACAACAACAATTAAATTTATATAGCGCCCTCCACCCCGGACGGCGTCTCAGAGTGCTTCACAGTAGCGGATCCCGGGACCAAGCCAGGGGCAGGGGTAGAAAGGTGACCAAGGGCAAGGTCGAAGAGACAGGTCTTTAGCTGTCTCAAAGGGCATCACAGTAAAATGAATTAACTGTATATTTTGTGGGCGAAATGTAGCAACCCAATTGGCCACAGGAGTGTCCCACAAACAAATGAGTGACTTTTTTTTTAAGGCATTATTACTCCGGGACAAGGGTTTCACCAATCGACTAACAACCAGATTCCTACTTACTGCTAGGTAAACAGAGTTCCTGGAGTAAGGAAATTTGCCCAACATTATGCCCTGCCAGGAATCAAACCCAAGACTCTCACTAAAGGCAAGTGCTTTAACCAATAAGACTTTGCAGATGATTGCATCACTCAATGTATATTTTTGAAACCATGTGAACTGACTGTTCACTAAAACTGTCTGTTTTCTAAAACAGAGTTCAGGATCAGAATACTGTACATTAAAAGCAGGTACATTTGTAGATTGTGAAGTTTCAAAATTAATTTAGGTGTATTTTCATCCAGTGGTTACATTGACACGGAAACAGGTCATTTGACCCAACAATTTTGTGCCATTGTTTATAATCTGCAAGAGCCCTCATTCCTCTTGTTCCCCTATCTTATAACTCTGTTTCCTTTCTCATGTCTCACACAGTTCCAAACATACAATCCTCCCAATGTATTAGGCATTTGACCATTCTGGTATCCAAACCAAGCATCGAAAATATTTATGTGCCCAAAAGTTTATAATGTAAGAGTGTTCTCCAATAAAGACTTCACTGAAAAAAAGTTGCCCAATTATTGTTTCTCATGGTCTATCTCTCCATGAATTGGTTGTATTGTTTCAGCGTTGCATTGCCTCGCTTGTTCAGTCCCACTCCACTTACATTCACTACACCTCTGTGTTCATCTCAATCTTGTCCATGCATTCGTCACATCAAGGCTTGTCCATGCATTCGTCACATAAAGGCTCATCGATGGAAACTCCCTCCTCGTCGGCCTTCCCGGCTCTTTCCTTCACAAGCTGCAGATCATCCAGAGCTCTGCAGCTCATGTCCTCTCTCGCACTAAGCTCACACCCACCCTCACCCAGCTCCATTGGCTCTCAATCCCCCAGAGGAGCGAATTCAACAATCACAATTCAAGATCCTCATCCTCACTTTCAAGGACATTCACGGCCTTGCCCCCTCCTATCTCTCCGACCTGCTGACTCCCTATCAAACTGCCCGCCCCCTCCGTTCAGCAGCTCTGGTCTGCTCCATGTACCCCCGTCCAACCTGACCTACCATCAGTGACCTGCCTTTCAGTTTCTCTGTCCCCACACTCTGGAACTCCACACCGCAGACCCTTCGCCTCGCTTCCTTCCTCGTCTTCTTCAAGGCCGGTCACAAGACCCTCCTCTTCAATCATACTTTCTGCCACCCTCCCAACTCTCTCCCTCCCCCTCACTCTGCCTCTCCCCCTTGCTCGGTTCCAACCGGTGATTGTTCAGCGCTTTGGGACGTCCTTCCGACATGAAAGGCGCTCTATAAATGTAATTTTGCTGTATTTTGCTGTTGTTGTCATTGTACCAATTGTACCAAAACAAAGGGATCAGTGTATTATTAGCTCTGCTCCTTCCTACCCTTAACGATAAACCACTTTCATACAATCGAGAAGTAATTTAATCAGAAATACCACAGCTTTGCTGCAAATATTAAAGTATGACGACAAAAACTATAACAGTATGCAATTGAAGGTTTAGCTTCAAAAGGAATATGTTCCATAATATTGAAGACAACACATTTTACGAATTGAATGATCAAATTGTCCTATTAAAAAGCAAGAAGGTATTACATTTTGAAAATCATTACATAAAAAAACTTTCTCTGTGGCATTTCATTTCCAGAACACTTAGTCAAGTGCAACATTTGTATACTGAATAATAATGCTAAAAAATACGAAGTGTATACCTGCTTCCCTTTCATACAGAATACAAGCGAGAAAACCTGCCTCGTATTAAACTCATCATTTAACATGCCATATAAATGATATAGCTTTCGTTGAAAGAAAGGTCTCTCATGATAGAGAAGGGGATAAAGCTTCAAACAGACTTAACACCAAACAACTCTGATGGAATAGAATTGAAATGCCTTTGTTTCCTGCATGTAGTTAACTATCCTCAGTCCATGATCTCAAAAATAACAAAACAAAGTTCTAGGTTTATTGCTCCGTCAGATAATGCTAATCTTTTTCTCTGGGTCTTCTTTGTCACACATGGAATCAAAACCTATCCTATACAGATTTGTAAATGCAACCTAAAAAATAAATCAGCTTTGAAGACTAGCAGTAAACATGTTCTGATATTACACAAACATCAAGAAATAGCACACATTTTCTTACAATTCCAGTGCATTCATCCACAGCTTACAGTCATAGGAATTGGCTTGAATCAAATACCCTTCCATCTAGAACAGGATTTGTTTATTACTGATGTCCGGGAAAGACTTCATAGTGTTCTTCACGCTTTCTGACTTCTAAAGTAACCTCTCCCACTCTGCATTTGTAGGCCAGCTTCACGTGTGGAAAAATTCCCATTGACTTAAACACGAGTATCTTTCCTTGTGTTTATAAAGCACAATAGTAAATCAATAATAAACTACATAATATTCATTGCAAGTTTATTTTTTATCTTGGTATTACTTAATTTATTAAAAACTATGCATTTTAAGTCCTTAGTAGTGAACCTACACCAGTAGAAAAATGCAAATTCTCTTTCTTCAGTAGGCACATGGGATCCAAAGCCTTGGGATGTCTTCCTGTTGTGAAAAGTGTTATTCAAATCGAATCGGCTGCTGTTGTTTTGCTCCACAAGATCCAAATGTGCTGAATCTTTCATGAGAGGTTTCTCCCACATTTGCTTGAACTAGCATATGTAGAACATCAAGTTTGCAACACATCAAAGCTCCTAGATGCTTGATCCTTTCACTGGCTCCATGTGACCAGATACATTCCTTCACCGGAGACTAGATGCTACGATATGATACAGATGTTGTGGCTTAGTGATGATCCAGCTTGTTCCAACAGCACTGAACAAAGTCACATTAATTTAAACTACCATTCAACTGTATATTTACAGCGTCAATCAAGGTCAACAGTTACAGCTGGACTGCTTCTATACCGTGTGAAAATGGGGACGTCAGCAAAAAGCAGGTGTTCGAACCTCAGCTGAACAATTTCCGAAGCACTGCCAGGACTACAAAAAATTACTTTATTGTCAGTTCCTCAATTTGTTTTCGAAAGGAATATACTGTATTAAGAAAAACACTCTAGTTTCTCTACACTTTCATTACTCAGTGAACTGGGAGTCAAAAGTTGAGATGGCATTTGGTGCATGGTGATGGGAATGAGGTGTGCTGGTATTCATTTGGAATCACTCTTGCCGGAAAAATAAGAACGTCAGCATTATGTAACAAATTTATTCTGTAATGAGCACGTGTGATTTTCATTATTAAGATAAGCTGTTTATTTGCAAAGTGGTTGTATACACTTAGTCATGCAATACCAACGCTATGTTAGGAATTTCAGTGCTTCAGTTCAATATGGTAAAGTAGGCAGCAGGGGTGGAAATACCTTGCTTCTATAATCTTCTCCATGCTGGTCACAGAGACTTTGCTTAATCTCTCAGTACACGGTTAAGCAAAAACACATTGTTCATAACAACTTTGTGACAATCGCTGGTCACATTAAAAGAATATGACGATAACAAGAATAATCCTTGCATTTGATATAGCGCTTTTCACGTCTTCTAAAAGAAATGCAATATTGTTGTGGAGAGATTTCAGGAAAGTCTCTGGAGAGAATTCAGGAATATTGCCTGGTCTGGCAAACTTGAGTTAGGAATTGCCATAAAAGTCCCCGCAGAACTGATACTATAGCAGATGCAGCATTTGCTCCATGGCAAATTAATTAATAGTTCTCGTAACATTTTAATAAGGTTTAGAGACTTGAGAAGCAGGCATGAACAATGATATCACCGTGTCTGCAATGCGCAGTTATGTTTACTGTCCAGGCAATACGGCAGGTCAGAATAACTCCAGGACAAGGGCCCTTTTGGAAAGGGGGTTATGAATTTTGGTGCTTTGTTTTCTCAGTTTGCACTGTAGTATTCATTGCATCGCAGACTGGTTACAGTGCAGGAAGCTGTTTGGCCCCTTGTATCAAGAGGATATAGACAAATTGGTAAAGTGGGCAGACACATGGCAGATGAAGTTTAATGCAGAGAAGTGTGAGGTGATGCATTTTGGGAGAAGAAATGAAGGGAGGCAATATAGGCTAGATAGTACAATTTTAAATGGTGTAAAGGAACAGAGAGACCTGGGGATTTGTGTTAGTGACTCGTTGAAGGTGGCAGGACAGGTAGACAAGGCTGTTAAGAAGGCATATGGGATACTAGGCTTTATAAATAGGGGTATAGAGTACAAAAGTCAGGAAGTGCTGACTAACCTCTATAGGACTTTGATGAGGCCTCAGCTGGAATACTGTGTTCAATTCTGGTCACCACACTACAGAAAGGATGTGAAGGCATTGGAAAGGGTACAACGAAGATTTACTAGGATGGTGCCAGGATTGAGGGACTTCAGCTATGAGGAGAGGCTAGATAGGCTAGGGTTATTCTCTCTGGAGCAGAGAAGATTGAGGGGAGACCTAATAGAGGTTTATAAGATCATGAGGGGTTTCGACAGGGCAAATAGAGAAAAACTATTTCCACTCGTGGGTGAATCTGTGACTCGTGGTCACAGATTTAAAATAGTTTCAAGGCGCAGTAGAGGGGAGCTGAGGAGAAATTTTTTCACTCAGCGAGTTGTTCGAATCTGGAATGCATTGCCTGAAAAGGTGGTGGAGGCTGATTCGATAACAACTTTTAAAAGGGAATTAGATCTTTATTTAGGGAGAACGGGTCTATTAGGCTATGGGGAGCGGGCAGGGCAGTGGGATTGAATCGCTCTTTTCAAAGAGCCGGCACAGACTAGATGGGCCGAATGGCCTCCTTTTGTGCCGTAAAATTCTATGATTCTATGATTCTATGTGCTGATGCTATCCCCCTACTGGATTTACCTGCTCTAACCCCACTCTCCCGATATATCAATAATTGCCCAAATAAATTTTAATCCAGTAGTTTAATAAAATTTCATATGATAAAAAGTAATGATTTGAATAGTTTAATAGCACCCTACTCTATTTGTACCACATTTACAAATCAACAGCAGGCATTTCAGATAATTGACTATGGATCATCTCTTCACACTAAAGAATAATAGTGGTATATTAAGTGAACATGGAAGTGATTGGTTCATATGGAAGAATATTAATCCAGATAAATGGTGTGTTTCTGAACATTGTGAATAAAGTCCTTTGTCCCATTTAATCGGACTGCCCTGTCGATCTATAGTACGGAACATTTCATCTTCAACTGTTCCGCAGGTCAGTCAGTCTGGGCCAGACTGTACAAATCCATGCCAGCAACACAGAGATCACAAGTTTGGGTTCTCCTTGTATTCCTTTGTTGAAGTTGAGTCCTTTTTAACTGGGAATTAGATGAACTCTTGCAGGGAAAAAAAATCCTTGCATTTCATATAATGCCTTTTCCTTCAGCAGGTTGTCTCAAGGATCGTCCCAAGAATTTGTGTGAAGTGAAGTGGCTGAGTAGCTTATTGACAAATATAAAGGGTGTGGTGACGGAGCATGAGAGAGTGTGATTAGACTGGGTGGCTCACGTAGCATGCCACAAGTGACATCAACAGCAAACTGGAAGTGAGATGGTTGTGCTCTTTTTGTGAACCTATTAAAACAGGGTCTAATTTCATGGACCAAAAACACCACTTTTGCACTGTGACTCACTAATCGCAGTACTATTCACTTTGCTGGATCTGTTGCAATAAGTGCCAAACACTTGGGAGTACACCAAACCACTTTGGTTTCCTCCCTAGCTTCAACAGACAAGTTTAAAAACAATGACTGCATCTTAACTGCATTTACGGATGATGCGTGCACTTAGATTAGTCACATCACATCTTTGAGGCCTTAGTATTGTATATTGCTTTCTGCCAACGCACCCTTTTAATCTGCCTCCTCTGCTTGTACAGACCAGATCCAAGCTTCATCTGACTGAGCGCTAGAGCAGCCAATAGGTCAGTGGCAGTTCAGCACAAATTGAAGCAAATCTTCCATTGATCTGCACTATTTTACAGGCACAGCTTACCTTTGATCAGAGAGAAGGTGGATCTGTTCCAAGTTACCCAAGTCTTTTGAAATGATCCTTCTGCCCATCATTTCACAGAATATCAAGGGCAAACCCACGCACCAATTCTGATGGCAATTCTTTCATCTGGGCATGAAGGAACATTTCTTTCAATTACTGAACTACATGCCAGTTTTGAGCTATTTTCTTATCTTAAATCGATGACAGGAACAGTGACCAAAGTTACAAGCTCCAACAAGCAGACCTGCAGATGTGAAAGAATCCAAAAGACCGAAACCTACCTCGGCTGAAATCGTTCCCCTCCAGTAATATTTCTCTTCTAACCAAAACTGAATAAAGGTAAACATTAAACTTCACTGTTGAGAAACATGCCAAAAGGCACTATCCTCTCACTGTCACAGTAACACATTGCCAACTACATTTCCTGCTTACTGCAATACTTTATTAGCTTCAAGATTTTCTTCATTATAACTCAATATTTTCTTCCATCACCGTTTTGACAAAACATCATTGAGCTTTGAATTTTAACTTTAAATTGAGTTTTAAGATCAATCATAATCAGTGGAGAAAGTTTTTGGTGCATGGCATCAATTTCCCTAATTTCCCTAATTCACGCTCTAAATTCTTGTCCGTGCTTGAAGACACTTTTCAACATTCAGCAAAGACGGTGAACTAAAGTTCACGTGTTTTTCAGTTTGCAAGCTCAACAAGAGCTCAACAACAGAAGCAAACTTGAATTGTGAATAGAAGCAGCATTCAGTGGAATGGGGATTTAAATTACTGGCCACACACGCATATTCAAAATTTTAAAAGGGTGCAATAGAGCCATGGTGCTTTAAATCAAGGCAGTAATCAAGGAAGATGGTAGTGTGTTCTCTATCAGAAGAAGATACAAAGATCAAAACTAGCTGGTCAAACTTGTTCTGCCTAGTATATTGCTGCTGCTCAGCGCATGTTATTAGCAGTGTATAATTTTTTTAATCCTTGCTTTTGATATAGCGCTTTTCACATCTTCTAGATGTTTCAAAGCGCTTCACAGAATACGCCGTAAAGTTAATTGACAGAACACACTGTCAAGGTAATTGACTGTATATTTGTATCCAATTTTTTGTGTTACATACATATTACACAAATACCAAACATATGCCTAGTCTGATTAGAGAAATGTTGTGATGCCCCATAAGCCCAAAAGAAAGTGAAAGAACTTGCATTGTTTTAGAGCCTATTGTTTTGACAGTCAGAAGGTCGGAAAGGCATTACAGTATGTATCACCAAGTGTAGAGACTCTGTGTAGGCAAACAGCAGCCAGTGTATGCATAGCAAAATCCCATAAAAAATCATCAAGTGAATAATCAATGTATCTGGAGAATCATTGCCCGCATCACAGGAAGAAACTCACTTCTCTTTCCAATAGCTCACGGTGTCTTTAAGAGCCACCTCAGCAGTTAGACAGAGCCTCCGTTTAATGTCTCACGTGAAACACTGACCTCTAACAATATTGAGACGTTAGCAATGGATTATTAGACACAAGTATGGGCTCAAATCAACAATAACAACCATAACAAGTTACATTTACAGTAAACCCCTGATATTTTGTCGCTCCAAGGAAAAAAAACTCAGTTTCCCTATATCTGGGGTAACTTGGGTGCTGTGGCTAGTAGGACCTGCATTAACACACACTGCACAGTTTATATGTTGTACCTGTTTGTCAAGTACCAGCGAAATAGGCAGGATACATGCAATGAATATTTAACAGGAGCCATTTCACATTATCTTTGCCATTGATTTAGATTTCCTGTCACTTGCTTCTAAAGGTTCATGACACATTCCATGCGGCTGATTGCAGAATCAGAAGTCCTGTATCATAAAGGGATTTTTTCTCACTTTTCCAGATGCATAAGAATGACATTTCTCCATACAGCTCTTTGGAATAAGTTAGTTTAATTTTCTGAGATCCACCCCACCTTCAGAAATTAGCACTGGCTTACAATTATAATTCTCTATTGTCTTCATTTTCATGTTTTCCTGCACTGCTCACCGCGAGACAGGGCCCTGACACACGGCATGGCTGGCTGAGTGTCTCAGCAACATTTTCCTGTGGTAAAGTTCGCTTTAATGATCTGCCAATATTTTACTAAGAAGGATGTGTAGAATGCAACTTTATACGTGGATACTACACGATGGTATCTCGAGAGCACAATACCACAATGGCACAATCTGCTGATCCAGAGGCAAACTTATCATCCTGCCCCGGTTGGTGGCAATCTTGACTGAGTCCAAAGGCTGTGGGTTCAAGCCCCAATCAAGACATATCAAGACATACAACCCAAGACAAGACTGTATTGTTGGAAGTTCCGTCCTTCAGATGAGTTGTTAAACCAAGCCCTCGGCCTATTCATGTGGACGTTAACGATCCCATGCACAATTTTTTTCTTTAAAAGTCAGGGAATTACTCTCGGTGTGCTGGCCAACAATCCCCCAAATAAAATTAATCATTCACTTCACGGATTTGCTTTGTACAAATGAGTTGTCGTGTTGGTCCATAAAACACACAGTATATCCTATGAATCGGTTTGGACATCCTTCCAACGTGAAAGACATCGTATCAATATAAGGACTACTATTTTTATTATTGCTATTAAGAAGAACAATAAATAAACCAAGATGATATCACAACGGCGTCACCTGGTATAGCACTAGGCCACGCAGAACGGAAAGTCAAGATACTACTGATCTCAATAGCTGATACATTACAAATGGCTTCAGCGTAGCTGAATTTGGGAGTAGGATTACCAGCCAGGGTTACCATGACCGACCACATTCCAAAGAGACCGACCGGGAGATGTGCATTTGTGGATAAGCCATTGGTTCACTATCAGGCGTTCACTGCACAAAGCACATGTACATGACTATCAGGTCCGGGTAGTTCAGGGCTCAGTTATGATGACCTTCACTGTCAAACACCTTGCCAACACTCTCTGTTCACGCTCACAGATTTGAGGCCATTTGATGAGGTGTGTGTCTGGGGGTTGGGTGTTGGAACTGCAGCAGAAGAACAAATATGTTGTGAAGCAGGCAGCATAAACCCGGCTTTCCGCTCCTTAATCCCTCTACTGCCGGCAGCTAAGTGGCTTCTCCAACAGTAGAGATGTAGCATTTGAAGTAAAATCATAACCAAAGTTTTGAAACTTCTTGAAGATACCATCCCCTTTGTCTCTCCAGAACAATAGACAGATCAGGAGTCCATTGAACAGCTGCAAATTTGGTTTAATTGCACAACTCAGACAAGAATACAACATTCCAAACTAAGATTGCTGCATATATCATCAGATTAGCTTGTAATTCTCCACATTATTTAGCTGTAACCTAGTATCCAACGTAAAGCAGAATGGCACATTTTCTCCACAAGTTAACAGGAAAGTCAAGCAGCCTAAAAGCTATATAAAGGCCAGCAAGGTGCCAATCTTGACCACCAACTGGGGCTCAAAATTAAATGAGAAAATGACTTATGTAGCACTTCAGACCTCCTGCAACTGAGCAGAATGTAGAGAAACATAAACTTAGCAAGGCATGGGGTCAGAGCCAGACACAGCAACTTAAAATATTTTAAACAGTATCATCTGGATTCCTTCCTGCCTTCATAAAGCTGACATAATGAACAATGCACAGTGCTGACACTGTGGCACAGGCACACTACTCATCTGGAAGCACAGTTTAAGGATAATGGGTTCTGTGGGGCTACCCAATTTACTTTACCTAAACACTTAACTTTTCACTCAGTCAGGGAGATTGGGTAGCGGGCAAATACAGTGATCTCAGGTCCATCTGGTGCTCATCAACGGTCCAGACCAGTAATCTCTTTGGATCGAGTAAACCTGAATTCTCATTTACTAATGGCCTGTCATATTTCATTAATAATTATACTTACATTTGGTACAGCAATATATTTTCACCCACAAAATTTAGTCAATTCACTTTATAGTATATTCTGTGAAGCACTTTGAGATGTCTCAAACACGTAATTTTCACTTTACAGAAAATTCTGTAAAGTGGATTGACTGTGTATCTTGTGGGAGAAACGTGACAGCCAGTTTAAGAAGAAACTCAACCAATCAATCATATAAAATAGTACAAGACGTATTGAGGTTGCACACGCTATATTATCTCTAGGCACTAGGTTTGAAAGCAGCCCAAACTATGAGGACAAGGTTTCTCTGTTACCTGTAAGGGTCCTTTGTAAATGATCCTCTCTGTTCAGTTCCTCAATGGCGATGGCCCAGAACCAAAAAAAAGTTGCCATTTAAGATTTTACCAAAATGTTGCATTACAATAGTGCCCTGACCAACAACAACAACAACTTTGATCTATATAGTGCCCTCCACGCCAGAAGGCGTCTCAGAGCGCTTCACAGTTACGGGTCCCAGGACTGAGCCAGGAGCAGGGGCAGGAAGGTGACCAAAAGCTCGGTCGAAGAGAAAGGTCTTCAACTGTGACCTGAAACTGGGAAGAGAGGGAGCGAGGCGAAGCGAGTGAGGAAGGGAGTTCCAGAGCCTCGGGGCGTAGTGGCTAAAGGCACGGCCGCCAAGGGTGGAGCGGAGGACTCGGGGGACATGGAGGAGGCCAGACCCAGAGGAGCGAAGGCAGCGGGTGCTGGGTTGTGGGGAGAGGAGATCAGAGAGATAGGGGGGTGCAGAGGAGTGGAGGGATTTGAAAACCAGGGTGAGGATCTTGAAGTCGATCCTCTCTGGGATAGGGAGCCAGTGAAGTCTGGCAAGGACTGGGGTAATGGGGGAGCGAATCTTAGAGCGGGTGAGTATGCGGGCGGCAGAGTTTGGGATAAGCTGGATTTTGTGGATTGTGGTGGAGGGGAGACCAGCGAGGAGGGCGTTGCAATAGTCCAGCCGAGAGGTGACAAAGGCGTGGACCAAGGTTTCGGCGGCTTTTAAGGTGAGGTATTGCCGGAGATGGGCGATCCGTCGGAGGTGATAGAAGGCAGTGCTGATGACGGACTGGATGTGGGGGAGGAAGGACAGTTGGGGGGTCGAACCTGATGCCAAGGTTGCGCACAGGTTCGGTGAGTTTTAGGGGCAGGCCGGGAAGGTGGAGGAGGTGAGAGCCGTGTGAATGGAGACGTTGACGAGAGCCAAGGAGTATGGCCTCTGTCTTGTCAACATTCAGCTGCAAAAAATTTGTGCTCATCCAGCCCCTGATGTCTGACAGGCAGGCTGACAGAACATCGGGGGACTGGGGGTCACAAAGTCAAGTGGAGAGATAGAGTTGGGTGTCATCCGCGTACATGTGGAATTGTGCCCCATGTCTGCGGATCACATCCCCAAGAGGAAGAGTGTAGATGAGGAAAAGGAGGGTGCCAAGGATGGATCCCTGGGGTACCCCGCAGGTAACTGGGTGAGTGCGGGAGGAAAAACCATTTGTGCAGATGTACTGCTGGCGGTTTGTGAGGTAGGACTCGAACCAGGCGAGTGCGGTCCCACTGAGGTGGATGGCGGAGGACAGGCAGTGGAGGAGGATGGCGTGGTTGACTGTGTCAAAGGCAGCCGACAGGTCCAGGAGGATAAGGAGGCAGAGGGAGTCCTGGTGACAGATAGAGAGGACATCGACCAAGAATCCCTCAAATAAAATTGGTCATTCACTTTATGGCTGTTTATGGACCATTGTGTGCAAATTGGCTGCAGCGTTCAGCTACAAAACACCAACTAAATTGCGTTTGTATAGTACCTTAAAATACACAGTCACTACACTGTGAAGACGCAATATCAAATATAGTGTTTTTATATAAGGCAAAACCCAGCTTCAGCTCACTGTGCCAATGTTTCTTCTCCCTTCCCCCACCTGCAATCTATTCTGGTTTATGAAAAACAGACTGGGGGGAATCTCGGGCTTGCTATAAGATGCAGCAAACTGGGTGGGATCCTTGCTATTTAGCAGAGCTGAGGTCAGGACCTTATAATGAGAGGAAATTGTGAATGTATACTCACCTCCTACCACTGTATATATTTTAAAAACTGACTTATTAGAACGTTAACATTCAATGGTGGGCAACGAGATTAATGTGTGTGTGTAGGGTTGGAATTCAGTGAGCGCAATCTTCCTTTGTTTAAAAAAAATCTGGCATAATGGTCATTTCATAGATTAGATACCGTAAACATTTTAACTGGGATAAACATGGAGAGGTGAATGATGAGGTAATTTAGAAGAATCCACTGAGGAAGAGATGACCTTTTTTCAAAACATGGAAAGCTCCATTGAGAAGATAAGTCTTTCCCTGACTAAAAATACAAATGTATTATTAAACCATTCACTTAAAACAGTTTTACTACTTTTTCCTTTACCTCTGCATACCTTTTTGCTCAATAGTCAGCAACAATGAAATTAGTGTCAGCGCTGCTCATAGTCAGAAGGTTGTGGATACATGTCCCACGATGGGACTTTCAACTGAAAGTCTAGCCTAACACTGCAATACCGTGCTGACGGAGCCCAAGATCACCTGAAGTGCCATCCTTCGGATGAGACATTGAACCAAGGTCCTGTATGTCTGTTCTGATAGACATTAAATAGATTGTAGTGACTGTGTGTGTGTGTGTGTGTTAGGGAACGGCGATATGGGATTTTTCCGGATATGGATATATCGGTTTGCTCATACCTGCTTAAACCGATCTATCGAGTTTTTATACTGCGCATGCGCGTGCATTCGAAGTGCGCGTGCATTGATGGCGCGCGCGCATTTATGGTGCGCGCTCAGTCGCGGTGCGCGCGCATTGACGGTGCGTCCGCACTGACGATGCGCGCGCAGTCGCGGTGCACGCACATTTCGAAATGCGTGCTCTAGGTCCAGAAAGTTTGTAATGTTGGTGTCAAGGTCTGTTGAATTATACGATGTTGTTTGCTCCCTACCTCCCCCTCTCCTTCTCTTCCTCCTCTCCTCTCTCCTTCTCTCCCTCCTTTCCCCTCTCCTTCTCTCCATCCCCCTCCACTCTCCCTCTCTCCTCTCCCTCCTCCCTGTCTCCTCTCCCTCCTTTCGCCCTCTCCTTCTCTCCTTCCCTCCCTCCCTCCCCTCTCTCCTTCTCTCCCTCCTTTCCCCTCGCTCCTTCTCTCCCTCCTTTCCCCCTCTCCTCTCCCTCCCTCTCCTCTCTCCTTCTCTCCCAACTTTCCCCCTCTCCCTCCCTCCCCTCTCTCCTTCTCTCCCTCCTTTCCCCTCGCTCCTTCTCTCCCTCCTTTCCCCCTCTCCTTCTCTCCCTCCCTCCCTCTCCTCTCTTCCTCTCTCCTTCTCTCCCTCCCTCCCTCCCCCCTTCTCTCCCTCCTTTCCCCTCGCTCCTTCTCTCCCTCCATTCCCCCTCTCATTCTCTCCCTCCCTCTCCTCTCTTCCTCTCTCCTTCTCTCCCAACTTTCCCCCTCTCCTTCTCTCCCTCCATCTCTAAACACAAAATAGAACACACACACACCAAAAACAAAATCTAGAGATTTATTCTCCTCCATTTCTTGCTTGAAAGTAGCATGTAATGTCCACGTGTAAATGAGATCTATTACAATAGAAAAGAGAGAGACAGACAGTCTGACTGTTAGAGTTAGAAGCCAGATTATCACTGCTGTGTGTGTCTGACTAGACACACACATAGAAGCAGTGATAATCTGGCTTCTAACTCTCTCACACACAAAAAGAACACTTACAGCCACAAAATGCCACTTATTTTTATGTAGTCTGAAGTCTAAATTAATGTCCTTCGCCATTGGCAAGCTCTCCTTTGCTATGCAAAAAGTGACAGCGTTCGTGATACTTTGCCACTTTTTGTCCCCTCTCTGGTACAATGTTCTCCTCTTAAATAAAGCAGGAATTGTTTGAGCTGCACTGGCCCCACTACCTGTCGCTTTCTCCGAAGCGCTGGTTCGACTTCCTGCTGTTATCGACAATGATTTCGCTCTGAGGGCAGCGTGCTGGGTGGGGTGGTGCTGCTTAATGTGATGTCGCAGGTTGCTCGTGCTCGAATCAGATGTCTTAACCAAGACCTTGCAAACTGTACATCTATACACACCATTACTGACTGCATTGTTTTCAAAGTAGTCCCATACGGGGCTTCTTTTCCCCATGATGAGAAAGGTAAATTTTCAAACTACAATTTTCAGCGATGCGACTTTGTTAAGACGCCACGACTCACGTCGAGTATACACAGTAAAGTGTGCGCGCGCATTGGATGTGCGCGCCCGTTAATTGTGCGCGCGCACCGAATGTACGCGCATTCCATGCTCTAGGTCTAGGAGGTTGCAATGCCGGCGACAAGGTAAGCTGGAAAAGATCGCATTACACTGATAATACCAACAATATTGATATATTGCCAGGAACGATATTAAAAATATATCGATGTATATTTTTAAAATCGAATCTCTTGATATAACAGTTTTTTTAGAATCACTATATCGGCACACCGATCTGAAAATCATATCGGGTTTAATCGAAAAACCGATTAATCGCCGTTCCCTAGTGTGTGTGTGTGTGTATTGTGTTGGCAAACACAGCCCCCAATTTGCAAAACACAAAATACTACAGATACTGGAAATCTGAAACAAAAACAGAAGTTGTTGGGAAAACTCAGCAGGTCAGGCAGCATCCATGGAGAAAGGGAAGTGAGTCAACGTTTCGGGTCCATGACCCTTCGTAGGAACCCCAATTTGCTGACAGCAATGTCCTCCAAACAACAACAATAAAATTTAATTTGTTTTAAATGTGTGTTAGTCTAGATTCAGCTCAACATCTCAACTTGCGGCTTGAACCCTCAGCTTTTTGATTCAGAGATGAGAGTGCAACGAACCTAACCAGACCAACACCCAACTTTGCCATAAATCCTGTGAAGCACTTTGAGACATTCTGACAACAACCACAACAAAATTACATTCATGGAGCGCCTTTCACGTCGGGAGGACGTCCCAAGGCGATGAAAATTGGTCATTAACAACGTGATGAGATACAAAATCAAAGGTAAGTATGTTTGTTATAGAATTCCTAAATGGTATTACCAGAATCTGTTTGCAATTCCTGTCCATCATGAGCAGGAACCATTTAAAACTATTTTACTATCTCTATTTGCTATTATACAAGCTTTTGCTCACTCAGTTCCTTTCAAAGAAGTGGCAATTAACCAGCTTCTCCAGATTCTGCTTTGCAATTTCTGCTGGTGAATTTGTGATCATTAGCTGTAATGTCTGTGGAACATCAGCCTGTTCGGTTTCCCCAGCAGTTTCCTTCAGATGCCAAAGCAGAAGTGATGTTTAATCTTGTTCAAACATTTTTGCAACTAATTTCATTGAACAGGCAACCATGCCTTTCAAGTTTATAACCATTAAAGCAAAGAATCCCATCATGTGGCTCCTAAATGTCTCCAAAATATGCTGCTTATCATAATTGAGAGTCCTCCAACTCAACGTTCTGCGTGTGATAAAAGGTACAAAAAACAGACTGGGTTTTTGGAGTGCTTAATGCTGCAGTCAGCTGGTATGTAGCAACCTCCGAAGCTCAGGCCTTGAACGCTGAAGCAAGTACTGTATATCTAGCTCCAGTTTGTTTGGAGCCCTCATATAGAATTTGACAGACACTAATGCTGCTGCAACAGGTCTGAGTAATGAAGCACTAATATTAACAAAGTGGGAGAATGGCAGATTTGCACAAAGACTCAAGTGGGGGAATCAGTGATTAGAGGCCACAGTTGTAAAATAGTGACAAGAAGAGCGAACTGAGAGATTAGGCATAAATGTTTCAGTTGTAGGAATGAGGAATTCACTGCCAAGTAAGGTGGCAGAGGCAGAGCGCACTGTGGCTTTCAAGGATCCGTCCATCTTCAATGCACTTTTTTTTCTGGTTCTGGGCCAAGCCCCGAACTGAAGCGGTGAGTGATAGAGGAGCAATTAGTTCTTTGGGAAAGGTCAGGAAAAGGTGAAGAGACCAGGAATGTGAAAGTCCACAAGGCATCAACAATGGCCAAGGTAACCCTGTCCATCCAGATGAATAAGGTAAAGATTGGGATCAGTTAGGCAGATGGATTTGCTTAACTAATGTGGGCACACATAAGGTTGGAGCAGGAAACATGTATAAACATGGGTGCCATTAATAGATTCAGAAGGAAACGTAATGGGTATTATTATTGACTGAAAGTTTCCAGCCAATGTGAAGTTAATGTCAGCAAATAAGGTCATATCTCAAGGTTATTGCTCCAAATTCCTGGCCAGTGCTCCTGGCTTCCAAGTGGACATCGCTTAGAACAGTTAGTTGTGATGCCCTTCATGGTTGAATAGTCATCCAATAGTCACTGCCCAGGTTCACAGAAAAATATCCGCATAGACAAAGTGTGGAATATTACTGGTCCCCTTGGAACCATACTGCAGAAAAGGTCAACAACAACAACAACTTTGATTTATATAGCGCCCTCCATGCCAGACGGCGTCTCAGAGCGCTTCACAGTAGCGGGTCCCGGGACCGAGCCAGGAGCAGGGGCAGGAAGGTGACCAAAAGCTCGGTCGAAGAGAAAGGTCTTCAACTGTGACCTGAAACTGGGAAGAGAGGGGGCGAGGCGAAGCGAGTGAGGAAGGGAGTTCCAGAGCCTCGGGGTGTAGTGGCTAAAGGCACGGCCGCCGAGGGTGGAGCGGAGGACTCGGGGGACATGGAGGAGGCCAGACCCAGAGGAACGAAGGCAGCGGGAGCTGGGTTGTGGGGAGAGGAGATCAGAGAGATAGGGGGTTGCAGAGGAGTGGAGGGATTTGAAAACAAGGGTGAGGATCTTGAAATCGATCCTCTCTGGGATAGGGAGCCAGTGAAGTCTGGCAAGGATTGGGGTAATGGGGGAGCGAAGCTTAGAGCGGGTGAGTATGTGGGCAGCAGAGTTTTGGATAAGCTGGATTTTGTGGATTGTGGTGGAGGGGAGACCAGCGAGGAGGGCGTTGCAATAGTCCAGCCGAGAGGTGACAAAGGCGTTGACCAAGGTTTCGGCGGCTTTTAAGGTGAGGTATTGCCGGAGACGGGCGATCCGTCGGAGGTGGTAGAAGGCAACATCAACAGGTAAGGAGTTAGGGTGATAATGTATCACTTATACCTTTCCTGGAAAACGTAACTTTATGTCTTGATCTAAAATTCCACTGTTCTGATCTTTTGTTATTTATTCTCTTCTGCTTTTACATTGGGAGAAATCAAGAGTGTTTGTGTTCATAGAGGGATTTATCATAGCTGTGGAAATTATACCATAGAGACCCACCTAATGATAACAGCATTAATAATGATACCAAGAATGAGCGGTTACAGCTGTAAGGGAGATACAAAAAGTTCCAAGATTATGAATAGTTTATAGCAGCTTTGTCACAACCTACACCAGAAAACTGCAAGTTATTGTTGCTTTGATATTGTAAATAGAGAAAGATTATTTCCACTGTCTATTTCAGTGCGTAATTTTCAAGAAGGTAAAAATAATCAAGTTTCCACAAAAAGAGTAAAGAGAGAGCTTGGAAGAATCATTTTTATCCAGAGAAACAGTACACTAACAATATAAAAGCTTGTGTTCATATCAATATTTAAAAGTACAGTAAAAGCTTGTTTATCTGGCACCCAAACAACCGGAACGCTCCACCAACCAGTATCTCCCAATACAATTCACCATTCCAGCAACCGGATCTCATACCGTAGCCATCCAGCACATGCGTGTGCATGCGCACTTATTAAACTTACTGAACATGATTTTACCGAGTGTGCTGGAATGCTGTATTGATAAGTATCCATGCAAATTTTTTGTGTAGGACTTTCGGCAACTTGCCACTCGAATATCCGGCATATTTGATTAACCGGCACCGGTCAGGTCCCGAGGGTGCCGGATAACAAAGCTTTTACTGTATTTGGATAAACGGTTGAGGGGGAAAAAATATTATCCTGTGGAAAAAGGACAGGGCAATGGGATTAGTATACAGGTATACAGCTTTTGTGGAGAGCTGGAAACAGCACAAAGGGTATGAGACAAATGGTCCTCTTAAGTGGTATGAATACTCCATTCAAATATTTACGAAAAGTCTAATTATATCGCATTTCTTTCTGAGAGTGCATTCAATTTAGCAGTAAGGCTTATTGTCGTGCCCGCCCCCCACCAACCAACCCACCTGAGATTACAGACTCACAAACTCAGATTCCAAGTAACTTGTCTATACGGTTGTGCACATGTTAGCCTAGCCTATGAAGAACAGGCATTTCAGTCATGATGGCACACACCATAGTCCATTCTATCCTCACCCAATATCCACACAGGCTAAATAATATTCCAGCAAAGAGTTCTCCAGATACACCGTATCTAACAACAATCTTGTTCCAACTGAAGTCAAACTACCTGTAAGAGAGATTATATTTTTTCACAACTTTCCCACCCTCTCACAAACATAGTCACTTTGGAATTTACAAGAAACTGCCAAGTAACTAGAAGACGCAAAGAACAGTTTTAATGAGTGTTTACTGAAAATGCAATTGTACAAAAGGTAAGAAATAATCTCTCAAGAAAAAATAATACTAATTTGGTCACTCAATCAATGACTGTTTGTGGGACATTGCCATGTACAATTGGCTGCCACCATTCACCCACAAATATACAATAACAACAAAATTACATTTATAGAGCGCCTTTCAAGTCGGGAGGACGTCTCAAGGTGCTGAACAGTCAGGGGTCGGGACCCAAGCAAGGGGGAGGGGCACGATGAGGGGAGGCAGAGAGGTGGGAGGGCAGCTGAAGGGACGGTCGAAAACGAGGGTCTTGAGAGGAGGCAAGGGAGGAAGCAAGGCAGAGGGAACTGTGAGATCAAGTTCCACAGTGTCGGGGCAGAAAAGCTGAAAGCCTGGTCACTGATGGTAGGATGGGTTGGGCGGGAGATATGGAGCAGACCGGAGCCCGCTGAACGGAGGAAACAGGCAGGTTAGTAGGGATAGCCTTGAAAGCGAGGATGAGGATCTTGAATTTTATCGTCTGGGGAATAGGGAGCCAACGGAGCCGGGTGAGGGTGGGACTGATGGGGTCGCGGAAACTGGTGCAGGAGAGGACACAAGCTGCAGAGTTTTGGATGAACTGCAGCTTGTGAATGGAAGAGTTGGGAAGGCTGACAAGGAGGCAATTTCCGTAGTCAAGCCTAGATGCATGCGACAAATGCATGGGTGAGGGTTTTGGCCATCTGAGGAATGAGGTAGTGGCAAAGTCTGGCAATGTTGCAGAGGTGCTGGAAGGCAGTGCTGGTCATGGTGCAGATGTGGGGCAGAAATGACAGTTCAGAGTCAAACAAAACACCCAGGTTCCTGATTGGCTTTGTGAGGTGGAGTGTGCAGCAGTGGATGCTGATGCTGCCAGCGCCTGAGGTGAGAAAGCGCTGATGCAAGCCAATCAGAAGGGCCTTGGTATTGCGAACGTTGAGCTGGAGAAAGTTATCCCTCGTCCAGGACTTGATGTCAGACAGGCAGGCAGTCAAGACGCCAGTAGTCCTGGAGTTGATGGTGGAGGTGGAAAGGTAGAGCTAGGTGTCATCCGCGTACATGTGGAAATTTACCCCATGTTTGCAGATGATGTCACCGAGGGGGAGCACGTAGAGGTTGAAGAGGAAAGGACCAAGGACAGAGCCCTGAGGAATGTTGCATGAGTCGATG
This sequence comes from Hydrolagus colliei, assembly GCA_035084275.1. NCBI lineage: Eukaryota > Metazoa > Chordata > Chondrichthyes > Chimaeriformes > Chimaeridae > Hydrolagus > Hydrolagus colliei. Next base: position 128,018,588 of record CM068743.1, read on the forward strand.
GAGGGGCTGGAAAAGACATTGGCAGAGACGAACTGAAGACTGTTTGAAAGATACGACCTGAACCAATCAAGGACGGAACCTTGAAGGTTGAGGTGGAAGGAGAGGCGGCGGAGGAGGATTAAATTGCCTATGGTGTCAAAGGCGGCAGAGAGGTCAAGGTGGATGAAGAGGCAGAAGGAGTCCTGGTCAGATATGGTCAGGATGTCATATATACAGTCAATTCACTTTACGACGTCATGCTGTGATGCACTTTGAGACATCTAGAAGATGTGAAAAGTGCTATATCAAATGCAAGGATAATTATTATTATTAAAACATGGGTACAACAATGGCATTTTTTTCACCCATACTGTGCTCCAATTCAGCTGTAAATACAGTAGACCCTCGCCGAACGCGGGGGTTACGTTAATGGAAAACAGTGCACTCGGTAAAATCGCATTCAGTAAACTCAATAAGTAATGGGAAAAAAGGGGTTAGGGAAATCCATCCACAGGCTATCCAACCTCAAACCTCCAGGCACATTCACACCCGACCAATGAAAGGTGCGTACTGAGGTGGGCTACAGCCGGCTGGCCCGCTCTCCCCGCTTGTCACTCTCCCTGCTCTCACTGACTCACTGGAACAATAAAACAGCACCTTACACTACCACAGCTTGGCTAAATAATTTTACCTTTGGTCCTGGAAGTGTTAGAAACTCGCTCTCTCTCTTCTGTTTAGCATGCAATGCCATCGGGTTGCTCTGAGGCCGAGGAATCATCGGACTTAGGTGGAAATTGGCGGCGTCCTCTCGAGTGTGCATTGCACACGGGGCCGGCGCACTCCTAAATGCGCATGCATGCGGGGCCAGCCCAGGGCGTATACGCAAATTTTACTCGCGTTATGCAAAAAGGTGCCGCATTTATTTCTTCGCGTATAGGCAAATCCGCACTTGAGAAAGTCGCATTCGGCAAGGGTTGACTGTACTTAACTATACTTTAAAGCATTGCTTTTTACAGGACCAAGAGAAAATCTTAATTGTTGTACATTTGTAAATGTAGGTCATACAGATTACATGTACAAAAATATTAATATTGTGGCACTCAAGTGATTTTTGTAAATAGCCTGGATTCACACCAAAGCAATGCATCTCAGGACTACCAAGAAAGGGAGGAAGGGATGTCCTGAAACGTACCTGCTAGTGAATATAATGTTGAGCTCAACTGATTTCACCCTCTACATATCGTACCACTCACTCAATATCTCGACTCACACAGGACAAATTAAGACTTGGGTGATTGGTTGGCACCTGTGAAATTGGCCCCAGTATGAATTGGTACCTTCAGCAGTGGAGGAACGAGCCAGTCAACAGACTGAGACAGCAAACATATCTGGACACTCAACTATCTTGATTAGTTGAACTACGTGAAAGAATATGTGGACAGAGCAGCAAATTTGTATTACAGTGGGTAACTCTGGAGAAGATGCTAACACTAGTATCAGTTTGATGTGTTGAAAAGCTTTCTCCAATTCTGTATTTTCTAAGTGAAAATTTAGGCAGTAAAAAAAAATTACATTTACTGTAGCTGCAAATCTACTGCAGCCAACACAAAACAATACACTCTGATTATTACACTGGATGTCTAGGACCAAGTTAACAGTATTATACAGTACAGTATAATCCTTTTAGTCTTAACTCCATGGTATGTGGTGTTGCACATTAAAATGTGTCTCATTCTTTAGTAAATTGCTATTAACAGCATAGGCTGCAAGGGAGCCATGGCAGAAATTTGTGCACACGAACAATTTGCCCTATAAAAATTCACCCAGTTTGAAAATGTTATGGTTAAAAGTGCAGAACACAACTCCTTCCAAGGCTAAAGGTTTTTTGGCACAAACAAACAAGTATATAGTACGGACCACAGTTGCTTCCAATTGTGCTTTTTTTGAGAAAAGAACAACCATATTATTGTTTTGCTCCTGATAGCTAAAAGCTGAATACAAGTATCAATGGTGTACTAAGTCAGATTATTTTCTGTTTGAATATTGTATGTGAATATTTATCTTATCTAGATGCTTGGCAGGAGAGTTCGTTACTGAACTGGAAGCACACAATAAACTGCTGTGCTTAAATGATTGTTAAAAATGTAACCATCAGACTTGAAGAACTAACAGCAAAAATATGTTTTTTTTAAAAAAAGACAAGAGACTTCACAATAAGCAGATGGAACATCCCTGCACTGTCACTCATCGATGCCCTGCAGCAATGCTAGACCACACATGACACAAGAAAGGAATGTGGTGCTTCAGGTGCTATAGAAGTCGTCAGTCTCCAAATTGTCAGAACGTGGCCACATGCAGTATTCTTTCTTTTTTTGTAAAAAAAATATTGCCTATGCTACAGCACTGCGATCTAATCTACTGCATTGGAAGTGTGGAGAAGAACAAAAAGAGAGGCTTTGGAAAAAATGTAGACTGCCCATGTATATATATATATATATGCAGTATAACGCCTTTCACATTAGAAATAAAACTGAAACAACCTGGTGATGAAAAGAGAGACTGAGCTCGGAGACACTGCCTTACATGAACAACAACAAAATTACATTTATAGAGTGCCTTTCACGTCGGGAGGACATCCCAAGCATGCTAGATTAATGCAAGTTGTTGTTGACGCAAAAATGTGGGAATCTAAAATCAAATTGGCATTAACCGACCTTTGTCTTCCAGATGCTGATCAATATTTCCTGTTGTCCATTTCCTGCCCATTCTGCTTTATTTTTTAGTCTGAAAATAGCCTTTGCCTCAACCATATTGTATTACATTCTTCTGGAGGAGTTATTGGATGAAGAAGTTGAGGTTTGACAATATGTTAATCACTGTCACCCAACCACAAAAATCTGAATATTTCCAAATAACTACAGCATCTTGAGAATGAGTCAGAATTCCCCCCTTCCCACTTTGGTGATTTTGATCCTAGCTGTAAAATTGTAATTCTTATATTGACAATACGGTGCCATAGACAACCAAAGACAGGGGTCATTACAGTAAAAGTAAATTCCAGTGGTTTAAACCCATTGACATCAAACTGAGTTATATTGGAAAGTGCGCCATCACTGTGCAAAGCAGTTCAATGGAGAACTGAAGACTAACTGAAGGTTTTCAGAGAAACATTGTAGTACAGTACACGTTAATTTGCAATCCTCACACCATAGGGTCAATGTGACTACTCAAGTGTTGTGCACACTGAGTGCTGTACAAAAGGTATTAACATTTGATTATGCAAGTCGTGCAACAGGTAGCATAGTCACCTCAACTAAATGATAGACTAGCATAGACACTAGTACTTTAGCTACTATTATGTTATACTAGATTAGCACCACACCAAAACACCAACAAAATAATGGTAAATTTTAATGTCTTTTAAAATGCAAATTGAATCAGGTTTCAAAGAATTGTTAGAAAACAAACTGCAATGCCTCCTCTCCACCAGATGTTACTGCACCTTTTTTAAAATAAATAAATCATATTTTATGTGCAGAATTATAAAAGCTTTTTCCACTTTTATCTGCTCACAATAGACATAAGATTGTACCAGTTTTCTTAGTGCTACTAATTAGATGGGATATAGACTTTTCCTGCAAGGCAGTTAGTGGGAAAACACACAGCTGAACTCTTTGTAGTCCAGAGCAAGATGCAACATGTTTTGTAGACAGTAACATTCCAAAAGCAGCATTTTAGAGGACACGGGAAGCCCAGCTTTGAGCTTTTAACACAATGACGAGCAAAAATCACTCAAAACGTAAAGGAGTAAATGATGAAAACTAACTATTCTTTTGAATATATATTTTTTAAAACAAGCTTATTTTCAAAATAAATTACCTGTTCTTTGCTCATCGAGCGCATACAGTAATATTGCATTTCAGGGCAATGCAGCACTTAACTGTAAGATATGACCTAGAAAAAAATAAGTACACATGGGAATATGAGATCAGTCCCAAATCTCTACTCTGTAAACAATACCTCATTATCTCTCTCCTCCCCAAGGTTTCAGAGGAACGCATTCCAAAATGGATTAGGCTTTTCGTCCATCACATTTAATGGAACACACATGTTTAACAGACCTGCAGTAACCTGCATGTTTTCTCCCCTTTTCTTTCTGCCATTCTACTTTTTGATTAAAAGAGGCTCCTTATAAACGCAATGTTAGAAACAGGTTGCTCACACCTGTACTCCACGTTATCAGATTGAATCACTCGGTCACTTAAAAAGCAACACGGACCTTATAGTCAACAATTCAAAGTACATTTCTGTTATCATTAAACACAGGACTGAGGGCAAACAGATAAAAATCAGACTCAAGGAAGCACAAGCAGTCATGAGATTCTACGCCAGGGGACAGCTTACTTCTCATTAACAAAAGCTCACTAAACCTGGCCTTCAGGCTACGAAAAATACCTGGTTCTGACGGACATAAACACGCAGTGATTGATGAGGCTTTGTTCAGCAAAACCGCAAGTAAATGGTTTACAGCTGCACTACAATATGATTTGCTTTGTTACAGAGAAAAGTGCCATAATTTAGCAAATAAGGTCAACTCAGGATCACCGTTTGTGCACAAACTTATGAAGGACAATTTGCATAACGTTCCAAAGCTACTAAGTTAGAATGCAGTTACATGCTCAGGTATTACAGTTTAGTAAAATATGCATCACTAAAATCAAAATTCAGGAACTACGAATTGAAGCATCAAATTCAAGTTTGTTAATTATCATTTCTTGAGCACTGTTAGTTGCTTCTTTCATTCAAGGTCAGCTGCTAACATTACCTAACTTACCTTCAGTGCAGGACTCTTGCTCTGCTCAATTCTTTGGCAGGTAAGAAACAAAACAAAAAAACAAGACCTTCCAGCATTTGTTTAACAAACCCAAATGGGTAACTTGCTTCAGACTTTGAAGACGCTGAACACGATCAACACTGAAACATGTAGCCTCTGACCAGCTGCCTCAGTGAGGATAACTAAAATGTGCTGTATCAAAATCCTGCTCTCAACCCAAAGTAACTCCGGCTGGCGACTCACACAAGCCACTTCTGTCTATTACCCACAGCCCCCTCTGTTGGCTGTGTCGCTCACCAGACTTCCTCCCTCAATTACAATGAATTTTTCAGATACCAGAGGCTCTCTCTTAGGATAGGTGGGCAAACAAGAGTATAAATCACACTGCTGTCAGGAACAAACACTGAATGTGGTCATTCTTTCAATCTTGACATACACATCTAATCTTTTCCACACGTACGCAAACACACACAAAAAAACTATGGTGTACCATGCACTTCGATTTTGTCACTGAACACTCTTTTAAACTTCAGTTTTTGTTCACTAAGCAGAGTTGCCCTGTAGCCTAGGGCACCTGTGGAATGCAGTGTTTCAATATACAGCGTGTGGGCAGGACCCACCAAAAAAAACTGATAAGGCTGCTTTCGTGAACTCTCACACTTTTAATTCCGCCGCAGCAGATAAAGAATAATCTGTTGAATATCATGTTTCAACAAGATGTTTGCCTTTCGGAGAGAGAGAGAGAGAGAGAGAGAAAACTTTTGGCTTTCAGTAAGGTGAAACGTGTTAAAAAGGAATGACACGCTTTAAAAACAGTTCCTTTACTGTGTGTCATCAGTATATTTCAGTTAAAAATTCCAGGGCCTCACCTGAATGATTGCCTCAAATTTATTTCTTCTTCCACTTGTTTTGGAGGTGCATATGGAACAATTTCCTGGGGGACGCTCATTATCCCTGCATTGATGGAACATTTGTGTATTTACTCTAGAGTCCAGGTAGCTCCTTATATGTCACTGCATCAAAGATTATTACAATAGCAATAACATGTTATTGCAAATTGCATTGGAAATTCTGGAAGCTTTAAGAGGAAAAAGGCCTTGTCATGCGTTTAGCACTGAGGATATAATAGTGATAATTGTCACATTAATTACTCTATTCTTTCCCCTGCATCTTAATAATACTCACCATTGATAAAGGGCTTTTCGCATTTGAGGATGCCAAAGTGCTTCACGGCATTTACTTTAAAGTGTAGTGATTGTGTACCCTGTAGGCAAACGCAACAGCCAACTTGCGCACAGCAATGTCTCCTAAGCAGCAATGGTGGAATGATGAATTTGAGTTGGTGGATTAGAAAGACTAGAAAAGTAGAAAAGGATAGACATGCCTGACATTGATACACACAAATATCCACATACAGTGAAAGCTCGTTTATACAGCACCCAACCAACCGGAACGCTCAACCAACCGGTATCTCCCAATACAATTCACCATTCCAGCAAATGGATCTCATACGGGGCACTCGTGAGTATGCTCACTTTGCGCACGCATTGCACGCGTGCGCATGCGCACTTATTAAATTTAACGAACACTGGAATTTTTATTTTGCCGAGTGTGCTGGCATGCTTGATTGGTATGTATCCATACAATATTCTGTTCTTATTTAGTCTATTATTAAGATGGTAGCTTTTAAAACAAATGAATTTTTTGTGTAGGATTTTCGGCAACTTGCCGCTTGAATATCCGGCTTATTTAATTAACCGGGACCGAGGATGCCGGATAAATGAGATTTTACTGTATATTTACCAAGAGTTTAGGGTGGAAAACAACGACAATGTTACTCATTTGTTTCACTCTCCTGCTGGAAAAATAATCTCACAACTGGCAATAGCAAAGAATAGGCAGATCATAGTTCACCCATTTCCTTGTGACCCAGAACAAAAATAAAGAAACATAAATCACTTGTGATTGATTATGCCACTCGTGCAGGTAACGTAACAGAGAATAAAGTTAGCGCATAATATCTATTGAACAATTTATGTGGACAATTACGACCAACCCCAATAATACTTCAAAGTATTAAGAGGGATCCACATCGGGACATGAACACACAAAGTCTAAGTTGATACTCCAATGCAGTGCTGGTTGTTGCATTGTCGGAGGTGCTGTCCTTCAGATGAGACGTTAAACCGAGGTCCCATCTGCTTGTTCAGGTGGATGTTAAAGATCCCATGGCATGATTCAAAAGGAGAACAGTTTCTCTTGGTCAACAATCCCCCAAATACAATTTGTCACTCACTCCGTGGCTGTTTGTGTGTAACTGGCTGCCCTGTTTCACCCACAAAAATGCACAGTCCATTCCTTTCACATTAGAAAAACATTTCAAAATGCTTCACAGGATTTACTGTAAAGTGTAGTGACTGTGTATTTGTAGGCAGATACAGCAACCAATTTGCAAAGCCCCACACAAACTGCCATGATGTGAAAGGCTAAATTTGAAAATACTTGAATTTTACAGCTTCTTAATCTAAATATCTAAAACACAACTCAAATTGCAGTGCCAAACACCCAGACCTATTTTATATGCTCCTGAATTCTGCTTCTTACTTTCTCAATCAATTGCAGCACTTTCCTCCTCCATTTCAAACCAAATGTAATTAATTTTACACCTTGTGATACTTTGCAACAAAACAGAAAGCTCCTGATTTCAAATAAGAGCTGTACTAACATGAAAAAGCAAAAGTTAGCTCCACCACAGAAATCTTTATTCCTTATTATATATCCTGTGACCAAATTTCATCAAAGACATAACGCAGGGCAGGAACCAACTCATCAATGAAACTGTTTCTTTTGATGAGGTTGTGCTTCCATAATGTTCTAAAGCTGAAACAAGTTATTAGCTGTTTAAACTTAAGTTATCAAAAGAATATGAAGCTACTGACTGCGATGTACTCCTCATGCCCCCACTGAAACAAGTGATCATTTTATTCACCACAGACAGAATACATTACTACATACAGAAGACATAAGCACTGTAATGGAATAAATAAGCATTACCAATTTGCTCCATCCAGGTTTGTCAAGCAACGTAAATGAAAAACGAAAACCCTTTTATGTCCCTGCACATCAGTGCTGTTGCTTTCTCAGGGTGTGTCCAAGTTCAGACTTTAAGTGCTATTTAACATGGATTTTACTCGTGCTCAGTCAAGCAATGTCTGGCGTAGCACCTCAACAGCCCAAGTGTTTGAGGGCTTTTAAACATAAAGCACAGCTATGTCCATACGCTCACATACTCCACAATAACATGGCTCTTTTTTGTATGATTTGTTTCATCGTGACTTAATGCATCCCACTGACACCTGAAGCTAAGTCACTCGTGCCATTTGGCCCCACAACTGTTCGCGAGAGGGTAGTTTGGAGTCACACAAAAACAGTTCACAAAGTATTAATTTATGTCGGGTACATTTATTGCTCCTTTCTCTTAATAAAATGAACTTAAAAATTAATGGTTTAATTGAAACCTCAGCACAAACATAGTGTGAGAAGAAGGGTTTCATTATTTCCATGAGCAACCCATTAAACTCAAAACAATGTTTGTGATATATCCTCATTGAGAATAAAATGGAAAATCAGACTCAACCCTCGTTGAGTTTCCCCAATTCACTGACCTGGTTTTACTTACAGACTGCAGTATCATATGAAGCATTCACTACTCTACATCATTGATTCTGTTACCTTAGAAACTCAATTGAATAAAATGTTACAGCACAGAGACAAGAGAAGCCTCTCTCTGCAAACAGTCTCTTCATAGTGTCTAGTTGATTTAAAACCACAATCTGCAATGTTATCTTCACTTACTTTCTTTAACAGTGAAACAGGAGCTGTTCTCTACAGAAAATAATATACAGTCTTTCCACTGACCACTCTATACCATTCCAAATTCAAAGTGACCTTAGATCCCATTGTACGTTTTATTAACGTCATCTCACTTTTTATCATTCCCCAGAGTCTTTTTATGTCAAACATTATCTCCAGCCACGTAGATGGGCTACACACTTCCTCCTGAGCCTCCACAAATGTTGTTCCAGGTTCCATGGGGTACGTTAAGAAGAGTCTGAGGAGGGTGGTCCTCTGATCATCCTTTCCTCCCTGTGGGAAGTCCCCAGCCTTCACTCATCGCATTCAAATCATAACATAATTGAGACTCAGAACCGCCTGCGATGGCAGAAAGGAAACCACATTCAACCATTATACCAATATGGCATCCTTTTGATTTCATTCTTTTGATTTTCCCCTCAAATATTTCACTACGAGTACAGCAGCCAATTGCTGCCCAAGCTCCACACTTCTACAGGTGGAACTACCACTCAGTGGGATAGGGATGCATGCTCGAGCAAATAGTGAAATAGTGTAACAATGCTCTCATGCATTTCATGTTGAGATGTGTTGCCCACCAGGATGCTCATAGGCAGTACCTGATACAACAACAACAACAACTTTCATTTATATAGCACCCTCCATACCGGACAGGGTCTCAGAGTGGCAAGGGGGAGTAGTCGGTGAGGTGGTGGGGGGGGGGGGGGAAAGGGGCAAGATAAATAGGATCTTCTTAGCTGATCTGGTTCCAGGATAAGATGTTTAACACCAGAATGTCGGAGTTAAGTCCATCTTCTGTGGTGGTCTAAGAAGGAACTCCAAACTAATTGTGTGATCTTATGGTTGAAAAAAATTGTTGCAATAAGGCAATGGAAACAATGCCTTGAGTTCCCATGAACAGGTCCCATAAACGGTGTTACCTACAGGGATCACAGTGTTCTTTCTGCCATTAAACTATCATTTCAGTTGCCTTTTTTTCTCCTAACAAACACATTTTCGACCACATATACACCATATGTATCCAATCTGGAACCTTCTTGGTTCAAACATCTAATGTGCCATGTAGTGCATCTATTCAATGAGCCATCAGGCCATCGGATGAGATTATATTATTTGAAATGCAATGGGATGTGACAGACTACAGCAGGATTCAGTTTCACAATGTGCAACATGTTGCCAAAGATTAAGACGATTATTTGAACCTGATCCTTCTCAGATGGAACCTTGTTGAGTGGATCCAATTGTGCTTAAGGCCATATAAATTACCTGCACATCTCTGACACTCGGCACAAAGTTCTTAAACTTACTGGATGGATTACAATATATTGGACATCATCCACCTCAGCACTTAAATTTAGAGACAGCCTTCAGTGTCCTCCCACTTTTTAAATAAAGGTTCTCATCCTGTACTGTACATTATTCATTTGCTGAACTTTAATTAATGTTCCAAAGACAAAGAATTAATACAAACAAATCTGCATTCAGTAACACCACATTAACCAGAAACAAAAGGCTGATTTTTCAACAAGGACGCATGAAAATCTACATCCAGTGAAACAATGCCATGATGTGTTTGTTTTTGCCTCGGGAATTTATGCATAAATTATGCCAAAACACCAGATATTTTTAAAACACCAAACAAAACACACCCCATCATAAATAAACAGAAACAAGTCATTAACAATGACCTTCAAAAAGTAACACAAGAAGCATACTTAGCGCAACAAAAACCCAAAGAAAACACGGGAAACGGAGGATTTAATGGGCCCCGCAGGAATTACATGGTCAGCAAATTTTCTCCTTCTATTATTCCACTCATTTAAAGGAAAACAGTGGGATTCCACTTATTTGAATGTTATTGTTGATTGGTATTGTTACTTCAGTAAGATTGCAAGCTTGCCAATTCACTCAATACCCTCTATTGATAACCACCACAAATAACTATCAGAACATTTTAACAATTTGCAGGTAATATTTGTACAAAACATCGCTGGTTATAAAACAACTGCCTTGCAATGTCCCTTCCTTGGACATTGTTTGGATTTCTCATCTGTCTGTCCACCATCAACTGTGTTAATTTTCATCTTCCCCCATCTCCTTCTGCCTTCACTCAGTTCAGTCATGTTTAGCTGAATATTTAGTACAGTATTTCAATTATTTAAGATATATCGTCTTTGTCATCAATATTATTTCTGATTATCTTATTTTGCTAAAAGAATCAGTGGGAGTAACACCTAATAAATGTTGGCTAGAATCATAGAAACAAAGAAACTCCTAAAAAATGAAGAAGCTATCGGGTAGAAATTCCCCCTTTTGCTAGATTTACTCTATTAACGAACCATTTCAGTGCAGAATTCAGAAAATTGTTTGAGTTCCATTTTAATTTTAAACGGGGCTTGCAAAAAAAATCTGAATTAAAGGAAGTATTTACAAAAGCAAATTCTGTATGCCCTAAATAACTATGTTAATAAAGTAATGATCCTTCAATTTTGATAAACTGTAGTGTTATTCAGGAGAGGAAGAAATCTCAAATGTTTTTTAAGAGATACAGTATGGACTGTGTATTTTGAGGTGACTATAGCAGCCAACGACCCATGGCAATGACCCACAAACAGCCGAAAAGTGAATGATCAATTTTACAACAACAACAAAAATTACATTTATAGAGCGCCTTTCACATCAAGAGGACATCACAAGGTGCTGAACAGTTGACCCGAACAGGGGGGGGGAAGGGTAGGAGCAGGGGGAGAGTAGGAAAGGGGAGAGAGTTAAGAGGGCAGCAGAAGCCATGGTCAAAGAGGAATGTCTTGAGACGAGCTTGAAGGAGGAAAGAGAGGAAGCGAGGCGAAGGGATTGTGGGATGGCGTTCCGGAGTGTGGGAGCTGAGAGGCTGAAAGTCCGGCTACGGATGGTAGCGCAATTCAGGCAGAGTACATGGAGCAGGACAGAGCCCGCTGAACGGAGGGGACAGGCAGGCTGATAGGGAGACAGCAAGTTGGAGAGATAGGCGGGGGCAAGGCCATGAATGGCCTTGAAAGTGAGGATGAGGATCTTGAATTCGATCCTCTGGGGAAAATTTTAGGTGGAATATTGGTCAGGATAGTGGGGGAATAAAAGCTCTCTCCTGCTGCAAATATTGCTGAGGAATCTTTAATGTCCACCTAAAAGAAAGGTGTGACCCCAGTTTAATTTCAAAATATTTGACCTCCTTGCATTGGAATGTCATCTTGACGCGATGAGTTTCAACTCCTGACTTGGGATTTGAAAACACAACACCATGACTCAGAGGCAAAAATACTATCAACCCAACTGGACATTGAAAATCTACAATCCCCAACTTTAACTTAGGTTATTAAACTGAAAATCTGGTTTAAGGTTTATTTATCACTATCCAGTCACCTTTGCAGCTAATAAATCTAGAGCCAAATGGAAATTTACCCCATTTACCCCATATGAAGAATTGAAAGAAGCACAATTTTCTTTGCTCCACCACCATGTATGAATGAGATCAAGGGTCAATGATTCTGCAAATGCATTGCAAGAGGAATGAAGTTTTCATGAATTGCGATTGGTGAGCTGAAAGAAGTTCAAGGAAACAGTGTTGAATGGAGTCAGATGATGAAAGGGGAATGTCTTTGACATTATACAACAATCCCCCAAATATGGACAAAGTTCTCACTGTCACCAGGAAGCTACTAAGCAGAGACCAAACAAAAACGCAAAATACTGCAGATGCTGGAAATCTGAAACAAAAACTGAAATCACTGGGCACACTCAGCAGGTCAGGCAGCATCTATGGAGAAAGGAAAAGTGAGTCAACGTTTTGGGTCCACGAGTTCTGATGAGGAGTCGTGGACGCAAAACGTTGACTCACGTTTCCTTTCTCCATAGATGCTGCCTGCTCCCAGCTATTTCACTTTAAGCAGGGGCCAGCTGTTTTGCTGCACAGAATGAATAACCTGCAGATGGAAAAGTGAGGGAGTGGTGAAACAGTATTGGTGGAATGCGTTATGGAGTCAAAAATGGTCAGCCTCCGCCACTACCTCTCTCCTTAGCCGCAGAAACCCTCATCCATACATTCATTACATCCAGGCTGGATAATGCTATCTCCGGGTTTGTCAGCCTTTATCAATTAACATCTGAATATGTATTTCTAGATAGCCAGAATTAGTTCAGCACAACACATACAGTAGACTTGTGAAGCCCGACCCATTGTTTCTAAACCCATGATGGTTGTTCCTTTAGTATTGTACAGTATCAACCTATAAAATGCAATCATACAATCAGCTCACTGTGTCTAAATTCAGGCACTGACTGACTCAAATTGAATCGCAGATATACAGTGAAGTACATGCACTAGCTCTATTTCTGCTCTTTCATATACCAGAAATTCTTTTTTTTAAAAAGAATCTCCATTTTGTTTTATTCAATCTCGATTACTTTCAGCTCAACATGTCACATGCAATGGCACCAGCAAACATCTGCACACTGCAATTTTATTCCATATAGTACAGTACTGTCATTTATTGCTGGATTTCATAAATCGCCACCTGGTGATACGAAAGCAGGTACTGCAACGATACTAGGGAAATTGACATTTCTGTCCAATCCTGTGCAATAACAACAACAAAATGACACGGAGGCAGAGAGAGCCCTGATCACAGATGTTTCAAATGTTATTACAGACTCTGAGCAGGGCTGTCTCCGTGCTATTGGAGGCACAGAAGCCGGATTGTAGGGGTTCGAAGTGGGAGTAAGTCGAGAGAGAAAGGAGCAAAGCAATGATAATAATAATCCTTGCATGTGATGTAGCGCTTTTCACGTCTTCTAGACGTTTCAAAGAATTTACTTTAAAGTGAATTGACTGTATATTTGTGGGCGAAACGCGACAGCGAATTGCGCATACAAACAGTCGTGAATTGAAATGACCAATTTTTTTTGGAGTGATTATTAGGCGTGTGGAGTAAGGAAACTTGGCCAAGATTTCGCCCTATCTGGAATTGAACCCAGGTCTCACTTGTATGGCGACTGAGCTACAGAACTCCACAAATAATTCAAAACACTTCATAGTTAATTACTCTCAAGTATTTTGTGACCAAACACTATGTACAGTATATAGATCATACTCAACTCATTCCAATGTATCCTTTACACATGATCTTTCCCTTCATTAAGGAAATCATATCCATACATATTATTCTATGTGCTAACAAGAACATAATACAGATGGAAAGATCGGTTACAGATGTTTAGAAGAATAGAAAATGTTTATGTAAAGAATAAGAATGAGAATATTATACTGACGCCTGGTAATTTCATATTTTTCAGCAATGATTTGTCAAGATTGGGTTAATGACAGCAATGAGCTGTGAAACATTTTGAAACAGTTTGACATTATAGGCACTATACCAATTGCAAGAATTATAATACCATCAAAAGATGAGATCTCATGACAACAACTTCATGACAACAACAATAAATTGCATTTACGTAGCCACCTTTCACATTGGGAGGACATCCCAGGGTGATGGATAATCGCGGTGGTGGGGGAGGGGGGGGGAGGGGTGACCAAAAGTGCGGTCAAATAGGAAGGTTTTGAACTGGACCTTGAAGAAGGAGAGGAAATAGGCAACACAAAGTGTCTCTGGTTTGAAGTTCTAAAGAGCAGAGATAGATTGGCTGAAAGCCTAAATGCCAATGATTGGGTGGACAGGGCTGTGGCATGAAGCAGGCCAGTGCCTGCTGAGCGGAAGGAACAGGCAGGGTGGTAGGTTTAAACATTTGATTTCAGGACCTTCCTCATCAATCAATGTGCTTCAGAGTGCATCTTCTTTGAAAGATTAGATGAACAATAATTGTCACAGTTAAGACATGAGAAACAGCATACAACAGCACATTTCAAGCTAGCATGGAATAAAAGAGGAAAGTTTGGAGAAAAAGCTTGGAATTTTAGAAAAATATGAAACGTTGAGTTGGAACGAGGTGATCAAGGCCACAAGTGAAGGAATGTTCACCCATCGCTCAACATATTAATATCAGTTAATGCATTTCAGAGTAACTCTTTATGGGTGAAACGTTCAATGTGTCAATGTGCTGAATCAAATGCTACGTTTTTTTTGTAACATTTAACCTGGCTTGTGTTGTATCCGATGACGGATGCAAGACAGATGTTGAAGAGGCTCCCAGGTGTGGGGGCAAATGTCAAGCCTTGGATAAACTTCACAGTCATAGAGTTATTTTGTGATCAAACACTATGAGGACAAAGCATCGGACAACCTTCTCAAAATGCCCCCCACCCCCCCATTTTCATTTAGACAAACTAACCAAACAAATGCCAAAGAAATGCCAAACAAAAAATGTCCGCTTCCAGGTGGTCAGACAGCCGCTGATAATACTTCCAACGTATGGCACACATGTGCAGTTTGCACCGGTTAAGCAATGTTGTTAATGTGACTTTGTGTTTTCTGCACCTGCACGCTAAACACAGAAAACAAGACTAACGTCACTTCACGAAGGAAACAACATCACTGATGCTTTTTGTGCATTTTGCACAGGTACAGTACATAGGGAGTTACATAACACTTCTGTATCACTAGCTTCACTCCCTGTGCAGTGTACTTGCATGTAACACACAGAATATAGTCGCTACACTTTACTGTACTGGTAATAACCTGCAAAGTGTTTTGAGATGTTCTCCCAACATGAAAGAAGCCATTTTAAATAGAAAGGTTATTATTGTTGTTTAATTAAGTGATGTCAGCGACAACCTCAAACTCAACCATTTGCTTATAACTCAGTGCTCGAGAAACTGGACCCAGATAACCACATTATAATGATACTGTGTAATGTATAACAAGACTGTACTTGGCATAAAAGAAGAATGAAATTCTTGCTTCAATAATGAATAAGATGGGAGTAATAGAATTTATAGCATCATTCAGACCGTCCATTATGTCAGTGTTAGGGCTAGCTCCCTGACGTAGCGTTCTACTCTAGTCTCATTCCTTCAATCTTTTCCTCAATTCTTTAATCAATTTCCCTCAAATATTTATCCAATTCACTTTTAAACGCTGATAAAGATTTGGCTAAATGTAGTTATGGACCCAGCTCACTTCATTTGAGACATTGAGATTCTCAATGTCTACAAAGGAGGGTTAAGAGTAAATTCATCAAAGATAAGAGGTTACTGTACTTTTCTCGACTTGCAAGAGACATGAAGAATTCAAAGAAACTTTTCATTGCCTCAAAAGATACAAAGGAGATCAAGGTTAAGTGACTGGGCAATTGCTCTGCAAAGGGAATGAAGGTCATCTGCACTTAGATTGCCTGATCTGAAAGAAGTTGATGAATGGAAAATGGGAACATCAGCACAAGAGTAATGAGGGTTAGGTCAGCCCAACCATAACATGGAGAGGTAGTTTGGGGCTGGAGGTTAATCAATGCTCAGCTCTAACAGATGAAAGAGACACATATGCCTCAGACTACTCCTCCCGACAAACAGTTCTGAATGCTAAGATCAGTCAAGAATGCTCTGGAAATTTGAATCAGGGCTAAGGGGAGGAGTCTTGTCCTGTCAATTTATTCCAGGACAGGAACATCAAAACTAAATCCTACAGGGAAATGTCATGCTAATACAAAAGGATCTGTCCTCTGTGCTTCACAGCCATCAGCTAATCTTCTGTACACACTGTGAGCATAATCTAATGGGAGCATCAACATCAACAGTTCAATTTGAGCCTCAGGTCCCTGATGGCTTGATAACCTCCAATTATTTTTGAGGCAACAAAACACCCTGCATTTGCCTGACCTTAGAGAACTTTCTCTATGTTATGAACTGCATTGAAATGTCTGCCTTTAAACCAAAGATCTCATTGATAAGCAAATGCTTTGAATGACCATTTGAACCAGGGGGAAAATGGCTTGAAAATTATAGGCCCAAACCGTCATTTTGGGACCCTAACATGATGAAGTCTTTACTTAGGGGAAGTCGCCTCCACAGTTCCCAGTATTGTATTTATTCTATATTAGAACAAGTTACATTTACATTGTGGTCTTCACAGAGGATGACAACTCAACACATCACAGAGACAGAAACAGAGTCAGTTTCTGATCAAGGGAGGCGAGAAGGTCATAATATTAAGGTCTACCATGCAAGTCCAGTATGGAGTCTATTATATAGGTTTTGTAAACCATGTGTAAATTCTGAGGCCTATTCTTCAAAGCACAGGTATATAAAAGTCAAGTACAGATGAAATCGCCAGTTTTCTGAATAAGACATTATTCTTAATCAATGAAAAAGTCAAATATAGTTCAAATCATCAATTACATCATTGACCTTAGCATTGACGCATGGTTTACACAAGCCATAAAATAGAACTCAGCCTCCGCAACGGCATGTTTATACATTGCTGTTCTGGCCACTCGAACGAGTAGCTACTGCTGCACCATTTAGATATCAGCCCACATTTCCAAATGGCCCTCAGGGAAAAATACTTGCACAGATACAAAATCCCATTAGAAATTTATTTTCACCATCTTTACCCAAAACACATGAGGGAAGCTGCAGAATGCATCTGAGTATCAATTGACTTTGCTCCAAGCCTATATCTTGGTTCTGCTACCGTATTTAAAGCCCTCCACAATCTCGCCCCACCCTACATCCGTGACCTCTGAACCCTTTATCAACAATGTGCCCCCTCCGATCAGCAAGCTCTGGCCTGCTCCATGTCCCCCAATCCACCCGCCCCACCATTAAGCAAGCCTTTAGCCACTCTGTTCCCAACTTCTGGAACTCCATCCCGCAGTCCCTTCTTCTTGCCCCCTCCCTAGCCTCCTTCAAGTCTTGCCTCAAGACTTTCCTCTTCGATGGACCTATCGGCAACTCCCAATCCCTCACTTCCCTCCCTCACCCCTGTCCCCAGCTCAGGTCTGAAATAGTGACTGTCCAGCGCCTTGGGACGTCCTCCTGCCGTGAAAGGCGCTATATAAGTGTAATTTTGTTGTTGTTGTTGTATGCTATTTGGCAAGCAGACTTGGCAAAAATGCTTATTTCTAGTGATTTTGGGAAGGAATAGGTTGCTCCAAACTTGACCTTTTCATTCCACAGGAGAGTCAGACCTCTTCTATTAAAAGTAAAACCAAACAAATTACTTTTATGGTCATTTTGAATTCCACTCTCAAACCTACTCCACAAATTAAATTAAAAGATTTGAGAAAGAAAAAAAGAACTGCATGGAGACATAAAGAGATGGCAGATGCAAAAATAAAACATATTGATTGCTAATGTTAAATAAATGCTTTTAAACAAATGGTGATGTCAATTTTATAAGTTGAAGTATCTAAAAAATGGACGAAACTAGACTTGAAAACAAAGAATGTGTCCTTCCATGATTTGTGATTCAAACCAGTGATGTTTCCTTGAAAATCTGTTGAGCTCTACTTAACTGGTTTTAACAGTGCGTGTATCCTGCGTGAGGTAATGTACATCGGGACATATTTTTACAAAGGGTATAAGTCTTCTGGATAACTACATAGCCTCAGTGCAATAAACCAAGATTTATTGCAGTTTGGACATATTTTGTAAGTCTGCTGGAATAGAAATGTACAGTCTGGGATTTTTGAAAAACTTATTCTTGGCCAAAAAATTGCATTGCAATACTTTAGTGTGTGTAGCAGAATTGTCCGGGGGCAGGGGGAAAAATTCCACAAGTCCGAGATCAGTAACCAACTGTTTTGGCTCTGTACTAAGTCTGATAAATCCGTTGATAGTTATGTTATGTCTCACTGGTATTCACACATTTTATACAGCCAGGTTATTAAAAATTCTTCTCTTCATCTAAATAAACATCTAAATTACATTACTAAGAACAGAGTTGTAGTTGTCTTGGAAAGTCAGAAAATGTCAAATTTATAGCTGTAGTTTCTAAAATGAGACTTTACATGGAAACACACACAAGCTTTGTACAAAATAAATTGCCACAATAGCTGTGCATTGGTGAGGTGTATTCTCATCTCTGCTATGTTCCTATGCGAAAGCAATGGAAATCTGGCTTTATTTAATGACCTTCAATTACATTGACTTTCATATAAGAAAACATTTCAAAACACTTTACATGGATGGTTTGGAACAGTAAACTAGGTGGAAAGAAAATTAATCAAGTACACTTTGAGCAGGATTTTAAAGACTGGGACGTGGGTTAGGATTTGGGATAGAGTAGTTGAAAGTTGTGATTGAAGCCTCAATTTTTAACGATGAATTGAAAGGGGACAATGGATGTCCAGCTTTTTTAGTTTGTGCAGAGAAGGAAGTGTATAGCACCCAGGGCTTGGATACCTTTGCACAAGTAGAATGGAGCAAGGGTGGAAAGGGATTTGAAATCGTCAGCACATGAAAAGATAGCGTAGCTACAACTTTACATTTGTATAATAAGTCAGAGAAGTAATTTCAAGGCCATACAAACTTTCTCCAGATCACTTCAACATGAGAACAGTAGAGTATGCAAGCTGGTGGTTGACTAATGGTGTTGAAAGGAATGGAGTTCTTCAGCCAGGAATTCATAGGAAAACTGGATGGCTTTGAAATTTGCCTAACTCTGATGTTGAGTATTTTGTCATCATTTGGAAAATTATTCTCAGCATTCATTTTCCCCAGAGAAAATAGCATGAGTATCGGTTGTAGTACTGCAGAGTTTATGGTGAGCCAAGGGGTGCTCTTATTTTGACTATATTGGCTATTGTATTATTGTGTGGCAGCTTGCAATCGTAGAGCACCAAGATGGGTAACTATATTGATAATAGGAAATAACCACATGCGTTATGAGCAAAAGCTGGGAATTTTCATAAATAAGTGGTGGACTTTTTTTTATTATGGACCTGGCGGAATGGGCTTTTCCAGTGCACAAGTTGTATCTGGATGTCAAAAAACATCATTGCCAAAAACCACGTTCCCATATTTAATATCCTTTCTCCTCCACATCCATGCCATGATCCACGTTGCCTTCCCTCACCTCCGCAACACTGTCCCAACTCTGCCACTACCTCACCCCTCAGGACGCTGAAACTCTCATTCGTGCTTTCATTACATCCAGGTTTGATTTTGCTTGTCGGCCACTCCAGTTCCTCCCTCCACAGGCTGCAGATCATCCAGAACTATGCAGCCCATGTCCTCTCCCGCACCAGGCTCCGAGAACCTATCACCCCCATTCTCACCCAACTCCACTGGCTGCCCATTGTACAGAGGATTCAATTTAAAATCCTGGTCCTCATCTTCATGACCTTCCATGGCCTTGCCGCCAACCACCTCACACCGCTCTGCAACTTCCTAACACTCCATCCGTTCCCTTTGCTCAGTGAACTCCAGCCTGCTCCATGTACCCCGACCCACCCACCCCACCATTGATGGGCAAGCCTTCAGCCACTCTGCACCCAATGTTTGGAATTCCATCCTGCAATCCCTCCGCCTCGCCTCCTCCCTACCCTCCTTCAAGTCCCGCCTCAAGAACCCCCTCTTCGACCATGCCATTGTTTACCCCCCCCTTTTCCCTCCCTTCTCAATCCCTCCAAAACACTGACTGTCGAGCGCCTTGGGACGTCCTCCTGATATGGCAGGCACTATACAAATGTAATTTGATTGTTGTTAATGCCACTGAAGAGATTGACTGGGATTGTATGAGTTATCACACTGCATTCAAGATGATGGTGCTAAACAATGCCAATGCCTACCAACTGGTTGCAACTGGTGCAAAGCAGCACAGACAATGACAAAACAGACACAGCGCAGCAGAGAAAATAGGGGTGCCATCAGCTGCAATCCCACAACCTAAACACATCATTGCTCAAGGGAGAATAACATCTAAGAACATTGAATGTCTAAACGTAGATCCTTACCTTTGCATGGTTAACTTAATTAGCTGTTTTGGAGTCTATTGCAAAAACGCATTCTGTTTTAAGTTCAATGGGAGGGGGGGGGGGGGGGGTTGGAATTGAAATCAAGGTGTTGTTCAACTCTTAAAATTTCTGATTCCCAAGTGTACATTTAAAATATCCGTTCTCCATGTATCTCTCCTAATTCAGTGAAGTGCCACTTAAGTATGTAAACTATTAACATTCTTCAGCATAACTCCATTATAGTAGGGGTACCACTTTCCTTTGTTTCATGCTTTCAGAGTTTTCACTGATGATGCAATGTTTTTAGAAGTGTGATTGATATTACCAGAAGCTTCCTGTAGTTCATTTCCTTGTGTTGACAGCGCAATATCATCAACTGCATGGTGCCACTTTTCTGCCTCTGTGCTATGGAATACCACCATGCTGCTGTCAAGTGCATTCTTGGGATGTAATCCACCACAATAGCAAATGTGGTGGTAGATTGCACACGTTAACAAACAACAACAACAACAATTTACATTTATATAGCGCCTTTCACGTCGGGAGGACGTCCCAAGGCGCCAAACAAATGTTATTTGTATTCAGTCGAAGTACTTTGTTTTAGTTTATATAAACCACGGGTATATTGATACCCGTTCTGCATTGTAAATTTCTAGTAAGTACCATGTCATTACCATCTTCATGAGTTTGGAGATTAGTGGAGTCGTCACATCTCCTTGTGAAGTTTACACCTATTTAAATAGATTGATAATATTCAGGGCATTTGATCAAACAATATTCCAGATAATTTGCTGGGTAGAGCCTTAGTCAAAGAAGAAAAATAACAACAAAATTACATTTGTATAGCGCCTTTCGCAATAGTTCCTGCTCTCAAAGACTGCAAGCCCAATGTCACAGTTTACCAATGAAAACAGTTGGGAGAGTGTGGATCCACCTTTGGCCCATTCAGTATGATAAATATCACATGGACCCCAAATTTAATGCAATGACTTAAAAACTGACTTTCATAGTTGTTTTCAGTACAAAAAGCCTAAATGATCTATGCTAGAGCAAATCTGGAGCCTTTACATAGGGTCCATTGATCCTTGTTCATCAGACAACAGATAGGGTTTCATGTTCTGTACAGAAGGAATAGAATTCCAGGAAACATCTGAACAGTGTTACACTGGACAGTGAGAGAGTTCCAAAGAACACGGTCAAGGTGGCTCAAAGCTCACCTATCTGAGGCAGAAGTGTTTGCAGATGTGCAATAGGTCCAGATTAGCAGAGCAGAGTGATTGGATCAAAGAGTTACGCTGAGGCAAGGACATGGTGGCATTTGAAAGTTTGAACAAGGATCTTGAATTAAAATCTTAGGAATAGGAAATGGCGCACAATGAGATGATGGGGATGAGGCTGCAGAGCCAGAGAGTGAGTGAATGAGAAAGAGCAAGGAGAGTATTGGTGAAATAAAGTTTGTAGGCAACAAAGGTGTAAAAATATAAATGTTTTGGTTAGGAAGAAGGGGGAGCTTTATAATATCACTTTCATTTCTAGCAGAATCCCAGATGAGAAGCTTCTTCTCATAACCCTGTCTTGGTGTTCCAATCATGAGCTTATGGAGAAATGCAGAGCATCTCTGAAATGTAATTTTAAAATCCTGGCATGCATCAGGCCATCCATAAAATGCTTCAAGTTTAATGACTTTAAACTCATCAGAAGTTCACAGCCAAATTCTGTGCTACACAAAATCTGGTACTCCGATCACACACTCCTCTTGTGGCTCCTCTATCCCAAGCAGATCAATTTCAGATCCTTGTTTTTGTTTTTCTATAATTTTATACAGTGCATCATCCACCTCCAGCTTTACATACCAGCTCACACTCCTTGTTCTACCATTTCCAGGCGGAATTCCGGGGGGGAATTTATCAGTCAATATTCCTGCTCATGATCGTCACCGAGTGATGTTGGGTGAGGGCAAAATTGGTCTCAGCAAGTCTTTCCGAAATGAAGTTGCTATGAATATCTGTTAGGATGAAGCAGAAATCTACAACAAAATTCCCACAGTGCTATCAGTCCAGCTGTGGGTGATCCTAGCTCAGAAGCACTCTCACCTTGAGTCAGAAGGTTGTCGGTTCAAACTCCATGTTGGGGTTGAGCTGCACTGTGGGAGATGCCATGCTTCAAATAAGCGGTAAAACAAAGTCCCACCTGCCTGTTCAGGTGGGCGTTAAACATCCCGTGGCACTATTTGAAAAGGGAAAGGAGTTTCACCCACAACAATCCCCCGAATAAAATTTGTCATTCACTTCATAGCTGTTTGTGAGATATTGCTGTGCAAATTGGCTGCTGTAATCCCCCTCAAACATACCCACAGTCATACCTCTGTACAGTATACCCGTGAAACATTCTGAGATGTCTCGACGGTGTGATAGGATGCCTTATCAAAATCAAAGATTATTATTTTTACAACCAGCACTTTTAATTAGCAAGGTGAAGATTCTGGCCGTAACAGCGTAACCTAAACATTGATACAGACCCAACAATCGAAACAACAGCCATGAATATTTATCTACAAAATGTGTTGTCCGTTTCAATCAATTGAATTAAACAGCCTGTAGAATGAATTGCTGATTAGTTTGAGTATACATTACAGTTGCCTTTGGAAGAAAACAAACTGGCCTGTTCCTAGTTTAGGAGATGGTGTGCATTGGAGCAATTTCGAAGCAACCAGATTCCAGAGATGTTGAATTATTTAATGCACTATTTCAAAGGAAATGTTTTTAATCTTTCATAGCCAAAGGAAATATTTTGTCTTCTTGTCAAGAGCTTTTAAAGCGAATACCTCAAATTAAAACCAGGTGTGGGGCAAGGGTCAATCTAACTTGACTTTTGCTGTCAACCCTGAAGAATTTCCCAATCAGGATGCAACTTAACAATTAGTGTCTTAACTCTTTGAAAACACAAGAACCTTTGTAGATTTCAAAACAGACACGTTTTCTGTCCGACAGCATTGAAATAATTGACTTTCTATAACTTCCAAATTATGAATAATAGTTAAAAAGAACTTTTAAAACTGTACTTAACACTTATTCTAATTGATTTTCTGATATATTACAGCTTGCAGCAAAGACGATTCATTTACAACAACAAATCCAGATATTTTCTGCCATCCTGCTGCTCTGTCTGAAAATAGGTCTTTACAATGCATTTCAATTTACATTGACATAACACCTTTCATGTCAGGAGGACTTCTCAAAGTGCTTTCCACCACAAGCTGGACATCCAAGGTGCAGAAGGGAGAGGAAGAGAGCTGAAGAGAGTAGGAGGGGGAAAGATGATGGAAAATGCAGTCAAAGTCTTGAAGTGGTCTTTGAAAGAGGCGGGATGGGACAAGTATGAGAACATTTATTTTAACTTAGTCTAAAAACAAATTAAAAGGGTGATGTCGTGGTTTGAGGTTTCTAGTGGCTGAGAGTGGAGACATTAGGATGGAAGACAGGAAAGATAAAAATAGAGGGGAGAATTTTAATTTAAGGTTTTCAGTAGACATAACTTTTGGGGCTTTCAATAAGCATAAAATAAAAAGTTTTAGGGACAGTGTAATCCCTCCAGATGGAGACTGATAACAAGCAGATGTCCCCTGGAAAAAGGTAGTTGCCTGGTTGTCACAGAATTATTTTAGCAATTACTGGCATTCATTTTTATTCTCAATCTTCTGAAACAAACACTGATTTAATTCAAAACAGGAGAAAGGACAAGAATATTTTGTGTGATATAAAAAACATAATCTGTGTGATATTTACATATAAACCAAAAGTCCGCTGTATAAGGCAAAGCTAAGAATCACATATTTACTTTACAAACTTTAGCAGCTGATTTTCTTTTACAAAGGTAGTTTGAAAGATCGTATGCATGCAATGTTTTTATCCCTTAAAGCCAAAGTTTTCGACCTTAACCCAAAAGTATTTCATTTTGGTAAATGTGTTTAATTTGGATTGTGTTCATATAAATTCAATGAATGAAACACAAATGTTTACTTTCCTATTAGTCTGTGATAGTGATATGAATACATTCCTCAGTTTTTTGGAATGCTGATTTTCAAAGGCAAGAAAAATTCTTGAACAGTAAAGAGGAGAAGCAGGGAAATGAGATGAGGGAAGTTAGCTCTTGTGGTGAAGCTGACACAAGCATAGAAATAATGCCCCAAATGCTTTCCTTCTGTGCTGAAACCATTCCACAATTTTAAACAACCACTATTGTTAAGCAAAAATGTAGTGTAAATTTGCCTCAGGAATTTTTTCCAGAATGAAATAATTTGTAAGAGAGTCACTCACTGCTGAGATAATTGAATGACACATCGTGATTTTCTAAGGTCATATTGCTTCCCGGTTAAAGAAACTATTCAAAATAAAATTCCTAAGACCTAAGTGAATAACTTCTTGGTGTTTATAGATATTTCATGCAAGATGAGCAACTCTGGATTAGCAGAAACTAATAACCCATTGGCTTGAGTTAACAGCATTGACTTTAGAATGGAGATGAGTTTCCTGCTGAGAAAGTCTGAACATTGAATATATTTTTGATCCACCTGATTTATATTATTCCATTGGGAACTTACCAAGGCGGGTGAACATTCCAAGCTTTACAGAGGAGGATTGTTTGGCATGTGATTGTGCAACACTCCATATTTCAAGCACTTTTGAGATGATCTTTTAACATTAAAAGCAAATTGATGCCCATTCTAAAGTCGTATCTCTGTGCTTAAATTGGAAATGAAGATTTCCTTCGGATTTAACAATGAAAAATATGTATAAGGCAAGCATCAATACTTTTTTTCCACCTGATACTGACATGAATTAATCAGAATTAAGTATTATAATAATAATCTTTGCACTTGATATACCACATTATAACATTGTTGAGATGTCTTGAAGGGCTTCACAGAATTTATTATAAAGTGGATTGACTGTGTATTTGTGGGAAAGATATGCAGCAAATTGCACACAGCTGTATCCCACGAACAGTTATGGGTTGAGTGACCAAACTGTTAGTATTTTTATTTTTTTGGATGGATTATTGCTTTTGCTTTGTGAGACAAGCACGTTAACCACTGTGCTGCGGGACACCACAAGTATGGGGCAAAGCTTGCAAATCACAATGTTCCTTTGAATTGCAGGATTGCTGCTGGAAACAGTTCTCAACAAGATTTTGTTTCAGATTTTCTTGGTATGAATGTTATTATTCGGGGGGTTTTCCCACATTATACACTGTATTAAATTCTCTATGTTTACTCATTTAGAGATCATAAATCATGTGGGGTCTTCAGGTGACATTGTGATCATGTCAGCTCGAGTCTTTTTAACATAATGATTAGATGACTCCAATTTGATGGAAAACCTAAATACTTTATACAAAACAAGATAGCCAGAACTGGTTACTGCACTTGTCCCCAAAATCTCATATAGAGTTGGAAGAGCATAAAGAAGGTTACATTTTCAGTCCGATTTGGAACCAAATAAATCATAGAACAGTAAAACTTTGATAATCCGACATTCCGAAGACTGTAAACTCCCTAAAACTGGCAAGATTTCAAATTATATACAGTATTAGTTTTTTTCCGATGTCGGCAAATCTCCCAAAGTTCGGAACAGCTGCTTGCAGTTCCCTAAGTGGCCGCTCCGTCATCCAGCGCTGTTGTGGGAGCTCGGCCATTGTTTGGCTTCAGTGCTGTGTTTACAGCACATGTAGTGCTCAAGACTTTTCATTCGGTCACCCTCCTACTCCCACATTCTGTTGCCCTCCACACCTCATGATTCCGCCCCCAGCTCAGATGCAAATCTTTGACTGTCCTGATGTGAAAAGCACAAGACAAATGTAATTTGTTGCTGTTTATCCAGCATTGCTAAATTCCCAGTAAATCATATAACTTTGGTGAATTAAAACGTTCACATTTTTGTTGAGCAAAGAAATGATGCCCATTTTAAAGTGCTATCCAGAGAAGTTTAAAGTGAAGTTTTATATTCGATGTGACAGGCAAAATATGTGTAACTCAAGTGTTAAGACTCTCCATTTCTTCCCCAGGCAACATAAAGCAGATCACACTGACCTGAGTGACCTTGTGTTACTCCACTGAATCGGTCACTTACCCTGCTTTCCTTAACTTCCTGGAGCTCTTACTGGATGGTTAAAACCAATCAATAGTTTCTTGAAGACATATGCCTACAACCCACCTCAATTATGGAGTCCTGTATCTCAGTGGTTAGAGCACTCGCCTTACAAGCAAGAAACCTGGGCTTGATTACCAGCAGAGTGACACCTTGGGCAAGTTTCCCTACTCTACATGCCTGTTAATAAACCCTAAAAAAACAACAATAAAATTGGACATTTCAATCCACAAGTGTTTGTGGAACACCGCTGTGCACAATTGGCTGCTGCGCTTACAATTCAGTTTACAGTATATTCTGTGAAACACTTTGAGACATCTAGAATAAATAAAAATCACTATATCAAATGGAAGGATTATTATTTATAGCAATGTTTGAAACCAACACCAAGACATTTAATTTTTTCTGTAACCAGCAAAATACCTGGATGTAATTTTGTCATTAGAGAAATATCTGAAGGATCCTGAAAGTGCTGAGAAGAATTGATGGTGCAGATGAAAATGACAAACATCAACCTGTATTTACCTAACACCCTTCATGCACGATAACGTATTTCACTGCTGCAAGTGAGTTGACTGTTAGCACGGAACGAGAGAACAAAATGCTTCCCCTAGAACTAGAACAGTTCGAACAAAGCAGTTGACAATAACATAGATAACTCCTTCAAAAAGGAGGTATAAAAATATCAACTGATTGAGAATTGGAGCAAACAAGATCAAGTATAGATTGACAGGATCAAACACTCCATGTTACTAATTCATGGTTTTTAAATGGTGGGAGAAATAGACTAAAGCCAAACAGAATCATAGAAATGTACCGTACAGAAGGAGGAAATCCACCCAAGCAAATCTACAGCAGACATTAGTGCAAGGTGTTTATTTAATCCCACACCTTGCCCTATCCCCATACTGTTCCAAGACAGAAAGCTTCTTTCCTCCTGCAACCCACAATGAACACTGGGACCACCTTACTTGGCAGGACATTCCACATTCCAATAACACTGAGTGAAAACAATTTTCCTAAGCTCTCCCTTTCGCTCTCTTGTGGCTATCTGAAATCTCCATTCCCCTTGTCAATGACTCCCCTATCGATGGAAATATTTTCTCTCTATTCACCCCGAATAGTACAAGTGGATGAATATTCTGCAACTTTCATTGACTTGGAGGCAAGTGAGAATATGTGCAGAACTTTCCATTCATCAATTAAATGGATGGGGAAAGAACCCAATTCCTTATTAATCCTTATTCTCCTAGAATCATTATTACATTACTACATTATTGAACTTATTTTAAAAGAAAGTTGATTCAGACGTAAACATTGTCAAAGCCTTGAAACAAGGAAGACTAAAAGCTTCCTTTTGCTTATTGCCTCTTCAGCTTATTTATAATAATTTGTGGAGTCCTGTAGCTCAGTGGTTAGGACACTCGCCGCACAATCGAGACTTGAGTTCGATTCTCGGCAGGGTGAAACCTTGGACGAGTTTCCTTACTTCACACACCTGTTTATACCCTCTTATTCCTCAACAAAAAAATAATAAATTGGTCACTTCAATCCACGACTGTTTGTGGGGCACTGCTGTGTGCAATTGGCTGCCACATTTCACCCAAAAATATACAATCAATTCACTTTATAGTATAAACTGTAAAGCGCTTTGAGACAACGTGAAGACATGAAAAGTGCTATATCAAATGCAAGGATTATTATTAAGACATAAATAAAGCCTTTAAATTAAATGATGACACTTCATCCTACAGCGAATGAGTCATTTTATAAATAGTAATACTATATTGATGAAGAAATTTGACACTCGTAAAATAAAGTCTCATTGGTGCATCAATAAAGTCAATTGAATCTCACAAAAATCAATGATTCAACTGAGCTTGGACAGAACCTGAAATTCTAGACAAGTTTAAAAAAAAACCTCAGCCATTTCCCTTACTTGAAGTATCTCTGTGGTAAATGCAATACATTCACAAGCAGAATACAGCATAATTACACTGCCCCAAACTGAGCTGGGAGATAGAAACTAAAAAAAATACATTTTTCTATTTTAATTTCAGCCAATATTTATGATTCATGCAAATCAGAATGTGATATTGTATCAGCACCATTTCCCCACAAATATATGTCAACAGGATGGAAGCCATATTCCTTTGCTCCCATCAAGACCTTCTGTCCTGTAGCTCTGACCTCCTCAACCTCCCAGGCCTAATCCCTCAGACTCACTGAACCCATGTATAACCTGGCATCAGGTACAACCCATGCTTGTCCTTCCTACCCCGCATTGAGTCCCTGACCACAACCACCTTCCTCCACCTCGGCCACATTGCCTGGTTCTGACCTCCACCACATTACCATATCCCAGACGCAGCTAAAACACTCGCCCATGCATTTGTTACCTCCCGACTGGACTTTTCAAATGCCCTCCTCGCTGATCTTTCCAGCAAAACCATACACAAGATCCAGCTGATTCAAAACTCTGCCACCTGCATACTCACCCGCACTAAACTCTGTAGCCCCATCACACCAGTTCTAACCAAGCTCCACTGGCCAAGTTGAATGGATGAATTTCAAGATCCACATTATCAATTTAAAATCCCTTCATGTCCTTGCACCTCCCATCCTGCAACCCAATTCCAAAAAGAACTAGGCAAAGGTTGGCAGAAGCCAATGTTTGGCACCCCAAAGTGTGTGTTGGGGTACTGCTGTGTAGTCTAACCAACTAAAACCCATAGCTTGCCAGTCAGATCACTGCTTTACCACTGCTTGTCCAGCTAGCTGGGATCTGTGAGGGCTTTGGCTTGCAGAGTTATCAAAAACTGATTGAGATTCTCTACACAAAATGTTTGCTATACTGGAGAAGAATTTTTATGAAGTCCATCAAACTACAAGATTTTATTTGATGCTTTTTTTCCCCCAAGATTGTTTTGCTCAAACCTGACAACTTTCTAGATTTAAGCCAGACTCCACGTTTTGAACAAATAACTCTGGGTTTTTGTGATGACTTGATTTCCTCTGGAGTTTCACCATTTCAAAGTTAAATTTGCAACCAAGAAGAGGTAAGTTACCAAAGTACCTTCTTTCTTAATGTACCTATAGAAAAACACAATCCCATGTTATGAGCTGCAAACGGTTTGTGAGATATTGATGTTCACAAATTGGTTCCCTCATTAGCCTACAGAATGCACAGTCACTACACTCAGTATATCATGTGAAATGCTTTAAGACACCTTAATATTATAAGTAGTATGATTGGAAGCAATCTCCTCCTCCTTCACATCATAAGTATCTGAAATTCTGCCTGTGACCTTTAGCTTATATTTACTTTTTGACATCCAATGAGAACAGGAAAACAAAAAAGATTAACCGTGAAAGGTCATGTGGCCAAAGTTAATTGAAGTCAATTCTCCTCAGATACTGAACAAAACAACAGGAGTTTGTCAAAGAAATTGAAACAGACATCAACTCGGTCCACCATGGACCCAGTTTATCACAACCGTGAAAAACCACTGAATGGCTTTGCCTGTTCCAATATTCAAGATTGTATCTCTTCAAAGTAGGTAACAACAACTTCCACTTATGTTACACTTTTGTGCAAGATAAAAAGCAGTTCACAAGATCCAGGGGAATGACTGAATAGAGAGGAATGGAGAGGCTTGGTTTGTGTGTGTTGAAGAACGGCACAATTGAAGAGATACATTCTTTAAAGGATTTTGGAGGCACTGAATGAAAGTGCACACCAAAGGGAATTTGAGGAAAGAATGTCAGAGAGTGGTGGCAAAGTGATAACTATTCCAGCAACCATTAACAGATGCCTTTCTAGGCACTGTAATAGTTCTGGGGAGTTTTTCCCCCCACTTCCAACTTTCCCCTTTTAACCTTGCATTTCATGGAACACAAGAGTATATTTTTCTTCTATGTGCTTGGACAGTGAGTCCTGCAGGCTCTATGATTAGAGGGCTCCTCAGCCTGGTCCTTTCCATGGTGATTTTACCCATTCTTTAACCATGAAGGCTATTATGCGTCCCATCATTGCCCTTGCTAAGATCAACTCAGAACACACGGTTTATGAAACGCAGGAATTCCTTGGTCACTACGGATCAGCACTGATCAATCGGACTATTTGGGAGTGCTACATCTCCAGTTTGTTCACCTTGTTTCATGAAGGTGTTGCACTTTCTCCCTTTTAACCTGCACCCCTCCAACTCTCTGCCCACTTTCTCCATCTGCCTCACCTTCCTACATGGATCCAGTAGGCATCCTTCACGTGAGTGACCAGACAGTCAATGCTGCCAGTCTATTTGACTCTGGAAAAACAACAATAACAAATGACATTTATATACAGCCTTTTGCATCAGGAGGACGTCCCATAGATTAACGTATCACAGATCAGCTTTATTTTGTCTCCTCGTGTCCACTTTCCAGCAAAGAACAGCCAGTGTCATTGGTGACCAAAAAGAAACAGAAACCCTCACTAGATTTTCCTAGGGACACTGGAGTGATGTGTCACCCTCCATCAATACCCTGCATGATATCAGCTCAGGCCAGGATTTGAACCTGTGCCTTTCCTGGTCTATGTAGCTCAATAACACACAACATAATGCATTTATCCACTGAGCCAAGCAAGCACCTTTCCACCAAATCACAAAGCATGTTTTTCCCTGTCATTATATACAATCATTATTAAAATGCTAAAAAATAAATCCCTAAAATGTGGTATCAACACATTATCCAATTCTGACAACCTGTAAATTTGTATTCATTTCATCTTCAAGAACTATTACCACATGGAATACACTTAAAATATCTAGGTCAAAAAGGTCATAAATTCTGAACAGTTAATGGGAGCTCTTATTATGTTAGAGAGAAGCAGTCAACCTAACAGTGACCTCTGTCTTTATAAATACTTGATATGCCTTTACTTGTGGAGAACAAGACGGAGGAAAAAAATCTATTGGAACTAATTGGACTTCAACCTGACTTCAACCCCCTTAAGTCCAGCAGCTCAAGAAAAATGTACTCGTCAAATTCAATGAAATGAGTCTGATGAAAAGATAAGCATAATAACTGCATCTTTTGTGTTATAAATGACCATGTCTGATAAGAACTCACATCAAACGGAACCAGTTGAGATCTGGTACCAGTGTATCAAAAGGGTGAGCTTATTCACTTTGTAGAAATGTAAACAGTTTGTCTGAACCCAAGATAGCGTTTGCCTGCAATTCAACCTTGCATTCGCCATGTCGCTTTTTAAGTCTACAATTTTCCAAACCTCTTCCACATATTTTGCTGCGTTTTCTTGCTGTCTGTCAGCAGCCCTGCTTTTAAACGGGAATCTTTGCACATTTCAAAGTTTAAAAAAAGTAGTCTAGCTGGAATATATTATCAAACACATTTCACAAGTTTGAAAATAAATTAAAATGATTACTGAATGCTGGAATGATAGGGAAATTTCTAAGCCACTTAAGATTTTCTCTTGTGGTTTTGAACATCTGTTGAACAGCATGAATTGCAATACACTTGTAAATCTTTCTCAGTTATGTGCTCTTTATTTTCAATTGAGCCAAATCAAAAAGAGATTTTGTGAAAGGCAAAACGACCAAAGCAGATTAAATGAATTTAAAAAGACGGCAAGGCTAAGCAAACACATCAACACCAAAGCAAACTGTCGGCGATTACTTTTATCGGATGCTTAAAAGGCAGGCACAGTTTGAAAATGTGGCAACTCACACTACCTTTTCCATTAGATTTTTCTTTTCTTGCACTTCATCCAGTGGCATACGGCATACCTCATCCTCCAGGCAAGCTAAGCTTACTGTGCAGCCCATAAGGATTGTTTTGTCCCTCTTTGCTTGTAATTCAGTCGCACAAACACTGCTCAGCAATCAGCTCTTGTCTGCACTTTTCAAGAAGGCGTTTCTCAGGTCAACTTACGATACTTTTAGGCAGCATCAAACTAAATCTTTGAACGCCTGCCTAGACTTGACCTTCAGCTTCTTAACTCAGAATAATCAAAACTCTTTTACTGTCAACAAACAGCTTCTATATATTTAATGCAATGTCTACCAGTCAATTTGAACTAACTAGACTCGGTCCCTCACAGTGGAAAAAACCTCGGAATATGTCGCATGCCTTTGGCTCCACTAAGGAAATCAAGCCTTCCTATCCTGGTGGGAGGGTTTCTGAATCTGGGTACTACAGCCAGCAACACAGTTTGAAAAAAAACATTGGAAGCTTCTGAACATAAATCATTCATTCAGCCAAGAAATATTAAACTCTCTGCAAATGACCTGTACAAAAAATGACATACGTTCAAATATATATGAAGTAGTAATTATTTCAGAAACAAATACACTGCTCAAGACAACCATATATCAACAATTAATCTGAGCAATGAGACAGTTGAAACCAGTTCCACACAAGATCAAAGTGATTTTTACCAAAGCCACATGTCATCCAATACACCACGATGATGTACATTACCTGTATAAATATTCAACAGACTGAAAAAAATTAATGATGGTAATGTCACCCTCAATTATTTCTTTCATGTTACATCTTTTATTCAACACAAGAATCGCCGTCTAAAAGTTTTTTGCCCTTATGAGCAAAAACTTTATTATTTCTGGAATTTGAAAAGATGCCTTCGGGGGGTCCTTTTAATGAAATCCAGACCTTCAACTTTGGCTGGAGTTAACAACAGCTCAAATATCAGGAAATGAGCCCCATCTGCTCTGAACGGATTCAAATCACCCTGATTTAGAATAACAATTTCAGAAAATCTAACCAATAAATGCATGCCTGCAGCCATTGAATATGGTTTTATTTTATTGTCTCCTATTCGGTTTATCAAACTACATATATAAACAGTTTGAAAAGCCAGGAAATTTATTGAACTTTCTGTAAGATTGTGGTTTACTGATTTTTCCAAGGAATTTTTCTTTATATAATCCTATGAGAGATCCACATTTATATATATAGAGAGAGAGGGCAAGAGAGAGAGATGAGAAACATTCTTATTTTTTTTAAATCACCTTTCACTTTAAGAGGACATCTCAAAGTGCTTTGAGAATATAGAGTAAACTGTAGTGATTGTGTTTTGTTGGTACATATGCCAGCCAAGATCCATGCTTCACAATGCATTTCACAAAGAGCCACAATGTGAATGACAAATTTTATTTGGGGGTTTGTTGATCAAAGGTCCTGTAAAAAATCCCTTCTCTTTTCCTATAGTGCCAAAGAATGTTTTAACATACTCCCGAAGAAGTAGACAGGACCCTTGTTTAATGCTTGATCTAAAGGATGGTTCCCCCATCAGTGAAGCATACCCCCAGCACTGCACTGGGGTGGTGACCTATAGCACTAATACATACTTTCTATTTCATTCTTTCACCTAAGAGAAAGTCTCAAAGTGCTTGGCTGAGATGGAATGTATGTGGGAGCAGATAGTGGGGCCAAGGGAGGTCATTAGAAGACAGTTACGATACTGTAACAATGTAGTGATCAACAGTTTTTCCCATGCTTAGATGCTTGAACAAAGTAGTGGTAAGCTTTCCCTGTGAACCACCACAGGTCACTCCGGTAATCTATTTCAAATTACAACTTTGTGATTGATTAAAATAATTACAATATCAACTGATCTTAACGAATCCAGCATCAATAATGAGGGGGGTGGGGGGGGGCAGGAAAGGAAAGCATTCTAAAGCAGGGTAGGTCAGCACACCTCAACCAACTACAGTATATTACGCACTATGTGTGATTGTATTTTCATCAAATATTTTTACCTAGTAAAGAATCTAAAGAAAAATAGTCAGCAAGGAATTGGACGTTAATGCCAAAAAAGAGATTTAAACAAATTTTAAAAAACCTTTCAACCTTTCATCTACAGGGTTCTCCGCACTACATTCAATCTTCAGGTTCCCAACACTACCTACAATCATCTAGCTAGACTTGTCCCAAATCTCTGTCAATGTCACTTTCAGATGGTTCATGGCCATTTGTGGGACATTACCATGCTCAAACTGGCTGTTGCATTTACCTGCAAAACACTGTCACCACATTTTACAGTGATCATGTGAAAGGCTTTGAGACATCCTCCCAATGTGAAAGGTGTTGTATCAAATGTTAGTGCTTATTATTATAATATTATTATTACATCCCAGCACTTTGGAATGTCATCCTGACGTGAAAGGAGATATATAAATAAATGTCATTATCATTACTACAGTATTTTATTATTAATATCAAGACATCCACTGGACTTTGTGCAGCGAGAGCCCAAGGTGACGCTTCTCTTTTGACTTTCCCTTCCAATCGGAACCAGCCAGTCTTGTGCACTCGCATCCCTCTTGGATTGCACAGTGGAGACCTGTGTTGCAACAGACTAATTCATAGCACACTATGTGCATGTTCTGTCAGACTATGCTATCCCATTGCCTAAAACGCTAGAGTAGTAGTTTTTTTTACACACAAACCCATACCCATTCAGAATAAAAATAACTTTATGGCACAGCCAACTTAAAGCAAAGACTTGCAGCCACCTGACAGGCCAATTATGGCTTGGGCTACAGCTAATAGTCTAATTCTTATTGATGGCCACTGTGAGTTTAGTGAGTAACTTCCTGTCAATTCTTCCAGAAAATGAGCATTTGTGCTCTGGCTGGCAGTTCCCATACAACTGGTAATCTAGATAATCACAGATAAAAAAAACCTACCTTTTAATTACTGACTAAATGCAGCAATTATCACAAACAACACTACAATTTCTTAAATTGTAATACGCCCTTTGTTCTTCAGTTAAGATATAGAGCAGATAGCAGCCAGCATCCCCCCCAACCTCAGCACCTCAAGAGTTAAAAGAAGACATTACCCCTTTCAAACCATTTAGTTAGCCAGAACTCATGCTCTTAAGAGTAAGTATTTGCCATAGGATAATGAATCTCCACATACCTGCTCACTCACCAATACACTCTTCAATAGCTTTTTTTATTGAACTGGTTCTGTTACTAATTACCCACAGAGGTTGCTGTGCTATTTTCCTTCCATGGTATGGGTTCCTGTCATCTACCAGATGTGAACCTGGTTGGCTGAGGGGGAATCAGTCTATGCTCCACCTTTTCAAAACTGATTCATATCCAATTGGCAACCCAGAACCTCCATGAAAAGCTACACCAATCCTTTCCATTGAGAGCCTTAAGCATCTGTCAGCTCAGAGCTGAGGAGCCAATTCAAGACAAAGAGTCTGAACTGCCCATATCCATAGGGTGCTCTGTCAGTCC
The DNA here is from genome assembly GCA_035084275.1 of Hydrolagus colliei. Taxonomy (NCBI): domain Eukaryota; kingdom Metazoa; phylum Chordata; class Chondrichthyes; order Chimaeriformes; family Chimaeridae; genus Hydrolagus; species Hydrolagus colliei. Next base: position 128,054,584 of record CM068743.1, read on the forward strand.
ACATTAAAAATAACTTCTATTTAACAATCAAATCAGAAATATAAAAATGTGCCATTTCTGTCATACTCAATCAAAGATAAATTTGCTTTATGTTTCAGAAATGGGAAACCTTCTAAATGCAGATTGCATTTGGTGGTGTCACCTACTTTATCCAGATTACTTGTGTGCAGGAAGACATGAATACAACACCATCACAATAATTTATTTTTATATAATACCTTTCACGTCAGGAGGATATTTCAAAGCGTTTCACGCAACTGACTGGGAACCCGAACCGGGGGGAGTGAAAGGGAGGGGGAGCGATAACCGAAAACACAGTTTAAAAGGTCTTAAGGGAGGTTGGTATTCTTTTATTGCGTTTAAAAAAAACAATACAACTCCTGCTCCCTTTAATTAAAGGGGCCGTCTTTGTTTCCCAGTGCTTCCAGTTTTGATTCCCTGCCTGACAGACTGCCATTCCTCATTACTGCCACTGTGTCCCAGTGTGGGTCACTTAACTCACAGGCCTACTTCACATCAATGTCACTAGTTAGACAGAGATCTTCTCGTTAAATATAGAAGATCCCGAAAGGCCAAATGTTATCCAGGCACCAGGGAACCAGACATTCAGATACCTCTTGCACCTCCATCCTTCTCTTCCCAACTCCACTGTTATCTTCCAGGAGTCAACAAAATATCACAGCTGTTCTGCAGCAATCATGAGAGCTTTGATCCAAATATCCCTGTGCTTCAATAATCCTCACCAAAATGTTATAATTCCCAACTCCCAAAATTGGCAGGTTGCAAACATTTTGATTTTTCAACATGTTAAGTGTATTTCTGTCTCTATGGATGATATACCTTTCATATATAAATGCACAAAAGCACCCACTCACTTACCCTTCCTTCAAAATCTGTCACTGTCGCAAATGCTCTCCAAGAGACAGGCAGAGAGCACACCATTGGAGTTGTGGTTCTCAGTCCATTAGACATATACAGCAGCAACCATAATTCTGCAATGCTCACTTAAAAAACAAAACACTCTTTTTGCTATTTCTTGACAGATTATAAATAGCCATAACATAATCCTGGCATTTGCTATAGTGCTTTTCATGTCTCTGAAACGTCTCAAAATGCTTCACAGAATATACTGTAAGGTGAATTGACTGTATATTTGTGGGTGAAACACGGCAGCCAATTGTGGACAACTGTCATGACCAAATTATTATTATTACTGTCATTATCTCTGGAAAAGCCATCTGCCAATCAACTAACAATTGATTTCCTACTGTCTGCTTGGTTAAGAGACGTGTGGAGTAAGGAAACTTGCACAACATTTCGCCCTGCTGGGAATAGTACTCAGGTCTCTCGCTTGCGAGGCAAGTGCTTCAGCTACTGAGCTACACATTATTGGTACTGTGCTGTATTGGTAAAATACAGCCAGAAAGGTTTATCTAAAAAGGCTGCTTTCCTTATTTCTTTCCATGGTCACATTTAAAACCGACAATAATGCATTAAAATAGCAGATAACATTTCAGGATAACAGGCCTGATTCAATCCATCAATTTAACTGAGAAAACAAAGATTGACTCAGAAAAAGATTACATCGAACTCAGATTTCAACTATTAGTTGTAGTTGTCCATCCTACCTTATTAATGTTCTTTTCCTGAAGGAAGTACTATCTACTGTGTATGTAGGGGTTTCTATCAATTCACTGTAAATATATGAACCATAAGAAACAGCTGGAATCTGAAGGGGTGGCTAGTTTAACCTGCCAATATGAAATATATAGTTCAGCACTTACATATTCTTTGCACGTACTCTGTAGTAACAGGGTTTATTTTGAAGCTTCACTGAGTTCAGACTGCTGAATTATGTAACTGGTCCATTTAACCTTAATGTTGATTGAACACATGGCAGCAAGCAGCAGGAGACCAGACAAGCAGCAGCCGTGTTGGCCATTAAAAAGGCTTCAGGCGCAATACCCTGAACTATATCAAGGACTGAGATTCAGAGATCTGGGAAGCGTGTCGAGAATCCAGCATTAGTATTTCACTAACTTTCAGACGGTGATCACTAATCAAATGCTGGTCATGTATTTTCCTCCCGTCAGAACACTTTCCTTCCCTGTGTGATCCTGGGATCTTTAGCTCACACACATTCATCAAATTAAAGTGCGGCTTGTCCGATTCATCTCTAGGGATGTCTTCAAATCAGTCTCAAGTATTTAAATGTTTCAAAGCAGACCTTAAATTACATTGCATTTAAATTGGAAATTCAAGTTAAACGTAACCCAGAGTAAAACAAAATTCTTGAAGTATTTCTGCCCATGTTGTATGGTGTTTTAATGTTAAAAGTGATGAAACAGTTGGTCTGTTACTGCATCATACATGAGAAAGAAGGGAATAGAAAGATTATAGTGGAGAAGCAGGGGGCTCCTGTGAGTTATAAACACTGACAAGGACTAGTTGGGCCCAGTGGTCTGTTTCTGTGCTGAAACTTCCATGTAATTTTATGTAAATAAAAATAAATCACATGGTGTTATCCCAAGTATAGCAAGTTAACAAAATACCAAACATGTTTATATCATTGAAAACAGTCATGTACTTATTCAGAATTAAACTACTGAGGCAGTCTTATGTATCTGTGAAACAAAGTACAGATAATCTCTGCAACTGTGTTGCTGAAACAATCTTGCATTAGTTGCTGGATATAATGCTAAATATTACATTTTGGAGATTCTTGGTACAGTACTAGATTAGCAAATTCAGACTGAGAAGATTTATTAGAAAATGGGTAAGATTCCTTATTTCCTATTCCTACCATGTCAAAATTTGAACAGTATTTCAACTTATTATTGAAATATAAATCTGTACAACAGCGCCTGACAGACAAATGCTCGCATTATTCAGCCATTGTGTTTAAACTCGAAGGATTGCAATTAAACAGCAGAAAGGAAAAAGCCTTGTCTCCATGCAATGTGGGGTTGCTCTGCGTGGTGTCAGTATTCGTCTGCAATAAGAAACTGTTCCAACAGTTCATGTGATCAGTCAATCAGGCAGTGCCATTGTTTTCACTAAATATATCTGCAGTTTTCCTGCAACGTGTGTGGAAGTGCATTGTTGAGTAATCCACAATCACATTCACTTTTAGGAGACTGGTGAGGTATCAAAAATATATATATTATCATATAAATAATAGATTTAAAAAATAAGCTTGCAGCTTTCTAAACAGTTATGTACTAAGCAATACCAAAATCAGTTTCCCCATATCACCAAAGCTCAGCATTTGAAATGTAGAAGAACAAAACTGCATTCATTTGAACAAACCCCAAAATTATCACTAATTATATAGGACAGTATAAATGCGCCATTTAGTAACAATGACTCAGAGCAAACTAATCAGGCAGCACAATTTAAAATTAAAACGTAAGAAGCGACTTACTGAGGAAAGCTATTCTATACAAAAGGAAATAAATAGATATTGGAAGGCCAATGAGACAAAATATGAAAAGATTTTAAAAATATAAACAAAGACATGAGCTTCTGGCAAAAGAAAGAGTGAGAGACATATTGATGAGATAAGTAGTTGCAGTTTGGAACCACAAAAAGGCTCAGGCTGGTTACACAAAGTCACAGGAATGATATGAATGAAGAAGACCATTCTATATTTGATCTCATTGTTTCAGAATACTTATTATAGCATCAAACGGGTTCTTACACCAGTCTAGTGTCCCTAACACCCCTTCTGGTAACCTCTATGAGATGTTGATTATACACCAAAGGAATACTCTACTATTTCCTTCTTAGATTCATAGATTCATAGAATTTTACGGCACAAAAGGAGGCCATTCGGCCCATCTAGTCTGTGCGGCTCTTTGAAAAGAGCGATTCAATCCCACTGCCCTGCCCGCTCCCCATAGCCTAATAGACCTGTTCTCCTTAACAACCTTGTCTACCTGTCCTGCCACCTTCAACGAGTCACTAACACAAATCCCCAGGTCTCTCTGTTCCTTCACACCATTTAAAATTGTACTATCTAGCCTATATTGCCTCCCTTCATTTCTTCTCCCAAAATGCATCACCTCACACTTCTCTGCATTAAACTTCATCTGCCATGTGTCTGCCCACTTTACCAATTTGTCTATATCCTCTTGCAGATGGCTACTATCCTCCTCACTATTTACTATTCTCCCTAACTTAGTGTCATCTGCAAACTTGGAAACTGTACTCCCTACACCCAAGTCCAGATCATTGATGTAGATTACAAAGAGCAATGGTCCCAAAACCGATCCCTGTGGCACACCACTGCTCACTTCCCTCCAGTCTGAAAAACAGCCGCTCACTACAACTCTCTGCTTTCTGTCTCACAGCCGGTTGTGGATCCACTCTGCCACTGTCCCTTTTACGCCATGGGCCTTTAATTTCCTAATAAGTCTCTCATGTGGCACTTTGTCAAATGCCTTTTGAAAGTCCATGTAAACTACATCAACTGCGCTACCATTATCCACCCATTCCGTTACCTCATCAAAAAATTCTATCAGATTTGTAAGGCAAGATTTGCCTTTAACAAATCCATTCTGTTGGATAACTGGTGCCAACATTGCCTGCCTCCTCTACCACTAAAAACTTAATCCATACTTTTGACACATGTAGGCATGACTATGCCAATGGCTTTTCTTAACAAAGTCCCTGGCTCTTCCCTACATAAGCTGCAGACTATCGAGAACTCTGCAGCCCACGTCCTCTACTACACCAAGCTCCATGAGTCTATCGACCTAATCCTCGCATGGTTCCATTGACTCACCATCCCTTATCAAATCAAGTTCAGGATCCTCAAATCCCTCCATGGTCTTGCCCCATCCACTTCTGTGATCTCTATCAATCCTACACACCCAGCAGCTCCCTTCACTCAGCAAGCACCAGCCGGCTTCATGTCCCCCAACCTGGCTGCCTTTCAGCCATTCTGACTTTGCTCTCTGAAACCCCATCCCAGAGTCCCTCAAGTCATTCCCACCATCCCCTTATTCAAGGCACATCTCAAGACATACCTCTTTGACTACACTTTAAGTTATCTTCCCCCCCCCTCCCCACTCCCCCCACCCACACAATTAGTTTCCATTCCCAGCTTGAATGCCCTTCTGGCAATATTAACCACCCTGAGAAGTCCCCACAAAGTGAATGGCATTATACAAATGACTACAATATAAAATAACCCTTGACAAGTTATCAGCTGTTAATTAACTAATCCTGACATAATGTAAAGCAGCAAACAGTATTTTGCTAATATGGTTGGGCAGACAACGTACCAGAATATTTTTCCCCTTTACTAACAGCCGGTCATTCTGGTTTCATACACTACTGCTTCTGTTCCCACATCTGCAAAAGCTCAGCGGTACCCATGTTTTCCCACAGTGCCAAGGAATTTCTGGACAGACTTTAACTGAACCGCAATAAGGAATTGAAAGTTGAGACATTCTGAAAGTTTCTATTGCACTGCTGATTTATTTGCTTGCATAATAAATACTGCTTCTGATACCAGACCAAAATGGACTTATATTTTTAAAGCTACAAACACAAGATCAAATTGCAAGTGAAGCGATTGCTGAAACAAAATAAAAGAAAATCATTAGGCACATAAAAATGCAATCTAGCCAACTAAAAAAAACTTTTATCAGATACACACAGAATATGAAAGACATTTGTGGAGTCCTGTAGCTCAGTGGTTAGAGCACTCGCCTTACAAATGTGAGACCTGTGTTTCAAATCCAGGCAATCCACTCAGAGCAAAACCTTGGGCAAGTTTCCTTACTCTGCATGACTAATAATAATCCTTCCCCCAAAAAAACCTATAACCTTGGAACAGAGAAGGTTGCGAGGAGACCTAATAGATGTTTTTAAGATCATGAGGGGATTTGACAGAGTAAACAAGGAAAAAATGTTTCCATTGGTGGGTGTATCAGTGACTCGTGGTCACAGATTTAAAATAGTTTCAAAAAGAAGCAGAGGGGAGGAGAGGTGAGGAGAATTTTTTTCACTCAGCGAGTTGTTCGAATCTGGAATGCATTGCCTGAAAAGCTGGTGGAGACCGATTCGATAACAACTTTTAAAAGAGGTAGACATTTATTTGGGGAGGACGGGTTTGTACGGTTATGGTGAGAGAGCTGGGGAGTGGGATTAAATTGCTCTTTTTAAAGAGCCGGCACAAACTTAATGGGTCAAATTACCTCCTTTAGTGCCGTAAGATTCTATCATTCTATGATAATAAATTGGACATTTCAATCCACAGCTGTTTGTGGGACCCTGCTATGTGCAATTGGCTGCTGAGTTCTACCCACAAATACACAGTCAATTCACTTTACAGTATGTTCTTTAAGATGTCTTGAAGATATGAAAAGCGCTATATCAAAAATGCAAGGATTATTATTATTATTTGCTGTATTAAAAATGTATGAATTTCTAGGACTGTAAACAATATTGCAATCTTTCCGATCCCCAAATGAAAAACAATTCAAACTAACTTTTTCTTATCAATACAAGTACAGTACAATACAAAATTATATTTGTGAAGCACTTTTCAGGCTGGGAGGAAGTCTCAAGGCACTGAACAGTCAAGTGTGAGGACCCAAGAGGGGAGGATGGAGAACAGAGAGTGTAGGAGGGTGGACAAAGTGGAAGGTCTTGAGGTGTGTCTTGAAGGAGGTCAAGGAGGAGTGAGATGAAGGGAATGTGGGAGATGGAGTTATAATAATAATAATCGTTGCATTTGATATAGCGCTTTTCACATCTTCTAGACGTCTCAAAGCGCTTCACAGAATATACTGTAAAGTGAATTGACTGTATACTTGTGCACAAAACACAGCAGCCAAATGTGCACTGCAGTGTTCCACAAACAGTTATGGATTGAAATAATCAATTTATTATTGTTTGTTTCAAGGGATTATTATTGGGCGTGTGGAGTAAAGAAACTTGTCCAAGGTTTCATCCTGCCAAAGCAAGGTGAAACATTTAAAATACAGTAATATGGGCACAGTCACATTTTTCTGTGCTGGGAATTAAACAAAAATGAAGTTGTGGGAAACAGTAATATATTTAATATAAAGGAGAGTCCTTTTAATTTCATATACCAATCAAAGTGATGACTTTTAACTAGGTATAAAAACACAGCCAAGTGTAGACAGTACTGAGGGAGGGATGTGGGAAGGAAGGAAATTAAAATGAAAACAACCAGATATTTTTTAAAGAGAGAAAGTAAAGAAAGCAAGATGAGATGGATTTTAAAGTATTGCTGAGCTGGTGTGAAAAACTTTTCAAAAGCTTTTCATGGGTTCATTAAGGATATTTATACAGGATATATTGTCTTAAAAGATTCCTGCCCAGTTGTGGTTAAAATGGAAACAATGTAAGGCAGGAGACATTATCCACTGACACCCACATACTGGTATTCCTAACTCCTTCATTCAGGATTACTGCTATTTCATAACAAAAGTGAAATATTTGGTTTTGGAGTTAATTGGGCTCGAAGTTTGTTTTACTAATTATCGGTTGCTAATAAATTCTATAATATTTTTCTCTCTCCTTCAGTATAAAGTATATATTTTTTAGTTTCTTTAACTTTGATAGATGACTGAGCCACTTGCGAAAGCAGATATAGGAACAGTGTTCGGGTAAATACGAGAAGTTCAATGAAAGCCATCTGACATAAGTGACAATCTTAATGTTCTCTTACTACAGCATCAAAGCTGTGTCTTAAATAAGTCCAATGTTGTGGTTTCCACTCCCGTTTTGGTAATCTGTTGTTGTAAACAAGTTAGCTGAGACCAAGCAATGAAACAGACAATGGGATCAATGAATATTGCAGAACAGAAGGAGGCCATTCGGCCCACTGTGTCTGTACCGATAGTGATTTCATTTTTTTTTCAAAGGCTTCTACTGAGATAGCAAAAGTACTTGAACGGAAAAATCTAAATGTGGTGTTCATGAAAAGCAACTGGGGACGTAAAATGAAACTATATGGAGAACCTTGTTATGCTGACTTGCAAAATACTCTGGTGCAAGGTGATTAATATTTTAGCTATTTTGCAATCTCAGGCATTCATCACATCAAACAACAACAACTTCAATTTATGTAGTGCCCTCCACGCCGGACGGTGTCTCAGAGCGCTTCACAATAGCGGATCCTGGGATCGAGCCAGGAGCAGGGGGAGGAAGGTGACCAAAGGCGCGGACGAACAAAAAGGTCTTCAGCTGGGACCTGAAGCTGGGAAGAGAGAGGGGCGAGGCGATGGTAGTGAGGAAGGGAATTCCAAAGCCTTCGAGCATGGTGGCCGTCGAGGGAGGAGCGGAGGATTCGGGGGACATGGAGGAGGCCAGACCCAGTGGAGCGAAGGCAACGGGAGCTGGTTTGAGGAGAGAGATCAGAGAGGTAGTGAGGTGCAGAGGAGTGGAAGGATTTGAAGACAAGGGTGAGGATCTTGAAGTCAATCCTCTCTGAGATAGGGAGCCAGTGAAGTCTGGTAAGGACTGGGGTAATGGGGGAGCGAAGTTTGGTGCGGGTGAGTATGCGGGCGGCAGAGTTTTGGATGAGTTGGATTTTATGGATTGTGGTGGAGGGGAGACCGACGAGGAGGGCATTGCAATAGTCCAGCCGAGAGGTGACAAAGGCATGGACCAGGGTTTCAGCAGCTGTTGAGGTGAGATATTGCTGGAGACGGGTGATCTGTCAGAGGTGGAAGAAGGCGGTGCTGGTGAGGGACCGGATGTGGGGGAGGAAGAACAGTTGGGGGTCGAACCTGACGCCTAGGTTGCGCACAGGTTCGGAGATTTTTAGGGGCAGATATCTCCATCGAAAAATCGATATATCGAGGTAAAAAATCGGGATGCGAGCACACTGAACTACAAGACCCAGAATGCTCATCTCTATACACAATGCACAGACCGAGGTGCAAAGCCTCCATATTGTATTCATAGTTCTCGAATACAATATACAGGTATGCAAGGGGTGGGGGGAGAGAGACGGCTGGGGGTGGGGGGGTGAGGGGGAGAGAGACGGCTGGGGGGAGGGGGAGAGAGACGGCTGGGGGGAGGGGGAGAGAGACTGCTGGGGCGGGAGGAGAGGGGGAGAGAGACGGCTGGGGGGGAGAGAGACGGCTGGGGGGGGAGAGGGGGAGAGAGACGGCTGGGGGGAGGAGAGGGGGAGAGAGACGGCTGGGGGGAGGAGAGGGTGAGAGAGACGGCTGGGGGGGGAGGAGAGGGGGAGAGAGACGTTTGGGGGCGAGAGAGACGGCTGGGGGGGGAGAGGGGGAGAGAGACGGCTGGGGGGAGGGGGAGAGAGACGGCTGGGGTGGGGAGAGGGACGGCTGGGGTGGGGAGGAGAGGGGGAGAGTGACGGCTGGGGGGAGGGGGAGAGAGACGGCTGGGGCGAGGGGGAGAGAGACGGCTGGGGGGGGAGGGGGAGAGAGACGGCTGGGGGGACGGGGAGAGAGACGGCTGGGGGGAGAAATACGGCTGGGGGTGTGAGAGAGACGGCTGGGGGGGGAGGGAGGGAGAGAGAGACGGCTGGGGGGTTGGTGGGGGAGAGAGACGATAGGGGTGGGGGGTGCGAAAGAGGTACGGCGGGGTGGGGGGGGGGAGAGAGACGGGGTGGATGTGATAATATACAGATAGATAGAGATGGGGAGGAATGTGAGAGAGGAGAGAGGGAGAGACACACAGAGACACACAGACAGAAAAACACAGAGATGGAGAGAGTGAGAGACACAGAGAGAGAAAGATATTTACCTGCTGAGGAGATAGGCCCCGAATGCGCGCGCGCATGCGCAGTACGGAAAAAACTGAAAATATCGATATTTCGGTATATCTCGATATGAGCCCATCGATATATCTAATCGGAAAATTTTCCATATCGACGGACCCTAGTATACAGTAAAGTGTGGTAACTGTGTATATTTCAAGCCTTCTGAAAACGGAAAGGCTTTCAAAATGCTAGCACCTTGCTAGCATTTTGCAAGGCAGACACATTTAAAGTTTGACAAACAGTTTGTTATGTTTAAAAATAACTTGAAATCTTTCCCAATAATATTTTTGTGATGCCCCCAAAATCCCAGCCATCATCAAGAGAAGTCACTTTGAACCTAACAGCACTGTGACAGATCAGAAGCAAAAGTACTTAACAACTTAGACTAACAAAAGGGGAAATTTTAACATGCTCTAATGTTTACCAGTAACACACTTAAAAAGCACTCATTGCTGGAGTAGCAAAAGAAAAGCGATGCAAGACTTGCTCAATAAACTCCACATTAATTACCATGGCTTGGGCATTTTCTCTTCAAAACAGGATGTGGACCTTATGTTTACCAAGCTAAATGTGGGAAAGTAATTGCTGCCAAAGAAGACATCTGAAAAAGCAAGAGGAATGGAGCACTTTCAACTATTTCCTCCATACATTACTTTCATTTCATTATTGAAGAGTCTGGTATTTCTTCAGGGTAAAAGGGCTTAGGGTCATGACATGCTATGTAATAGGCAGCCATCATTTACATGTGAAGTCTCCATCAATGATTTGTCCCTTTTCTTTCTATTCTTAGATTTGGTGTTTGGGGGGAAAAGAAGGGGGAAATAAAGTAAGCCTTTAACTCTGTAGGAAGCTGATTTTAAGCTTGAATTTGAATGAAGAACTGTATGGCCCCTTTCTTTTATGACGCCTGAGCCAGCTCCAGATGCTAATCAGGAAAAGAACAACAATCATCAGAAGCAACTAAGATCACAAAGGCTAGCTGCGTTCCTGCAGGAAAATGCTAGAAAAAGCAACCCGAGGCAGGAGCTACAAAACGTCAATTAACCAAAGGCGGGAGTTCTTGCTTTCATTGGCTTTAAGTTTTGAAGAGCTTATCCAGTAAGCTACTTTCTGAAATAAAAATTCCCACATTTTTACCCTACAGAACTGTGCTAGAAGTAGTACTGACTAGAAAAAATCAAAGGATAGGTTCCTTTTGATTTTTCACACACACACATATATACATATATAGATATATAGTTTAAACTTTGTGCCTAGGAACAATCACAGAAAAAAATGTGTTTAAGAAGACAGGACCAGCAGCTATTGATATACTTTTGTTAAAGACTGAACCACAACGATTCAAGTCTGATCAAAGCATACTCATCCACTATTAGAATCTAAACCCAAATTTAATCGCCAAAGTGGCATTTCACTCAGAAAGCGATGGACTCTCCTGGATCACATTGTACTGTTTGTATTGCGGAGCAAAAGAAGTTTGGGGAAAAGAATCAACTATAAAACATACAAGATGTTTTATAGATACAACTGTCCGAGGTATAGATAGGCGTTTTTGTGAACGGAAACGCGAATCTCGGAAGGTGTGTTGCCTACCAGGTGCCAGGGTTGAAGACTTGACTGAGCGGGTGCATGAAATTCTGCTAGGGGAAGGGGAAAATCCACTTGTGGTGGTCCATGTTGGGACCCATGAAGTTGAGAGGAAAAGACCTGAGATGCTCCAGGGAGAGTACCAGAGACTAGGGAGTAAACTGAAAAATGGAACTTCAAGAGTGGTGATCTCTGGGTTGCTTCCAGTGCCTCGAGCAAGCCAGTTCCAGAATGCTAGAATAAGGCACATCAATGCATGGCTGGAGAAGTGGTGTAGGAAGGAGGGTTTCTGGTTCCTAGACCATTGGGACCAATTCTGGGGTAGGTGGAACCTGTACAAAATGGATGGGTTTCACCTGAACAGGGCTGGAACCAATCTCCTTGCAGGGAGGTTGTCGAGTTTTGTGGGGAGGGATTTAAACTAATCCCGGGGGGTGAGGGTGGGAAACTGATCAGTAGTTCAAATACGGGAGGGGTAATAAAGAGGACAGGGGTAAAGGTAAGACGGGAGAAAAATGCAGAGGAAGTAATTTGTGCCTTAGAGTGCATGTATGTAAATGCACGAAGTTTGAGAAATAAAATTGGTGAGCTGCAGGCTCAGGTTGCTGCGAGGCGATATGATGTTATAGCAGTAACAGAGACTTGGCTCCAGCATGGGCAGGAATGGGAGTTGAACATTCCTGGTTATAATGTATTCAGGAGGGATAGAGAAGGGAGAAAAGGGGGTGGGGTGGCAATTTTAGTTAAGGACTCAGTGACTGCCTTAGAAAGGAACGAGGTGGAAGAAGGACTAAAAACCGAATCTATCTGGTTAGAAATGAGGAATAAAAAAGGTGCAGTTACACTGTTAGGGGTATACTATAGACCACCAAATAGTGGGGAGGAGATAGACAAGCAGATCTGCAAGCGTATCACGGAGAAATGCAGAGCTAATAGAGTAGTGATAATGGGTGACTTCAACTATCCCAACATAGACTGGCAGAATAGTAGAGTAAAGGGCAAGGAGGGAGAAGAATTCCTGAAGTGTGTGCAGGACAACTTTCTTGATCAGTATGTTTCCAGTCCAACGAGGAAAGAAGCATTGCTGGATCTAGTTTTGGGAAATGAGGTAGGGCAAGTTCAACAGGTTTCTGTAGATGAGCATCTAGGGAATAGTGACCACAATATCGTTAGATTCAGAATAATTATGCAAAGGGATAAGGAACGATCACAGGTGAGGACACTCAACTGGAAAAGGGCTAATTTCAATGAGTTGAGGTGGGACCTAGCCAAAGTGGATTGGAAAGAAAAATTGGCAGGTAAGACAACTAACGAGCAGTGGGCAGCGTTCAAAGAGGAGATAGTTCAGGCACAGGTCAAAAGCATCCCCACAAAGGTGAAATGTAAGGCATCCAAACCTCCCTGGGTGACTAAGGAAATCGGGCCAAAATAAAACAAAAAAAAGAGGCTTATGATAAATGTCAGGCTCAAAATTCAGAAGGGAACAAAGCAGAATATAGGAAGTGTAGGATAGAACTAAAAAAGGAAGTTAGAGGGGCAAAGAGACTGCATGAAAAACAATTAGCGAGTAAGATTAAGGGGAACCCTAAGGTTTTTTACCAACATATTAAGAGTAAAAGGTTGGTCAAGGAGAGGGTGGGGCCAATTAGGGACCTAGGAGGAAATCTCATTGTGGAGGCAGAGGGCATGGCTGATGTACTGAATGAGTACTTCGCCTCTGTCTTCACAAAAGAAAATTATACAGCCAATGCCATGGTATTAGAGGAGAGGGTAGGAGAAATGGATAGAATAATTATAACCAGAGAGGAAGTTCTAAAAAGGTTGACGTCGCTCAAGGTGGATAAGTCACCTGGTCCGGATGGGATGCACCCTAGGTTACTAAGTGAGGCACGGGAGCAAATAGCAGGGACTCTGGCCACGATCTTTCAATCTTCCTTGGACACAGGGGTCGTGCCAGAGGACTGGAGGATAGCTAATGTTACTCCCTTGTATAAAAAGGGGCAGAAGGACAAGCCTGGTAACTACAGACCAGTCAGTCTAACGTCAGTAGTGGGCAAACTTCTAGAGTCCATAATCAGGGACAAGGTAGATCTTCACTTAGAAAGATATAGGCTAATAAAGGACAGTCAATATGGATTTGTTAAAGGCAAATCTTGCCTTACAAATCTGATAGAATTTTTTGATGAGGTAACGGAATGGGCGGATAATGGTAGCGCAGTTGATGTAGTTTACATGGACTTTCAAAAGGCATTTGACAAAGTGCCACATGAGAGACTTATTATGAAATTAAAGGCCCATGGCGTAAAAGGGACAGTGGCAGCGTGGATCCACAACTGGCTGCGAGACAGAAAGCAGAGAGTTGTAGTGAGCGGCTGTTTTTCAGATTGGAGGGAAGTGAGCAGTGGTGTGCCACAGGGATCAGTTTTGGGACCATTGCTGTTTGTAATCTACATCAATGATCTGGACTTGGGTGTACGGAGTACAGTTTCCAAGTTTGCAGATGACACTAAGTTAGGGAGAATAGTAAACAGTGAGGAGGATAGTAGCCATCTGCAAGAGGATATAGACAAATTGGTAAAGTGGGCAGACACATGGCAGATGAAGTTTAATGCAGAGAAGTGTGAGGTGATGCATTTTGGGAGAAGAAATGAAGGGAGGCAATATAGGCTAGATAGTACAATTTTAAATGGTGTAAAGGAACAGAGAGACCTGGGGATTTGTGTTAGTGACTCGTTGAAGGTGGCAGGACAGGTAGACAAGGCTGTTAAGAAGGCATATGGGATACTAGGCTTTATAAATAGGGGTATAGAGTACAAAAGTCAGGAAGTGCTGACTAACCTCTATAGGACTTTGGTGAGGCCTCAGCTGGAATACTGTGTTCAATTCTGGTCACCACACTACAGAAAGGATGTGAAGGCATTGGAAAGGGTACAACGAAGATTTACCAGGATGGTGCCAGGATTGAGGGACTTCAGCTATGAGGAGAGGCTAGATAGGCTAGGGTTATTCTCTCTGGAGCAGAGAAGATTGAGGGGAGACCTAATAGAGGTTTATAAGATCATGAGGGGTTTCGACAGGGCAAATAGAGAAAAACTATTTCCACTCGTGGGTGAATCTGTGACTCGTGGTCACAGATTTAAAATAGTTTCAAGGCGAAGTAGAGGGGAGCTGAGGAGAAATGTTTTCACTCAGCGAGTTGTTTGAATCTGGAATGCATTGCCTGAAAAGGTGGTGGAGGCTGATTCGATAACAACTTTTAAAAGGGAATTAGATCTTTATTTAGGGAGAACGGGTCTATTAGGCTATGGGGAGCGGGCAGGGCAGTGGGACTGAATCGCTCTTTTCAAAGAGCCGGCACAGACTAGATGGGCCGAATGGCCTCCTTTTGTGCCGTAAAATTCTATGATTCTATGATTCTATGTTTTTGTATTTCAAAGAGGGATTAGAGTTAAAATTCATGCAGATCATTTTTTAAGAAAATATAAAAAACAAACTGCCAAACAGGGATTATATGTTCTACCTTGCCCCATCTAGCAAATTAATACACACACTGATCTAATCAAGCAACCTATGCCAAAACTAAAGTGCAGGAAAGACAATGATTTCAATTCCCCCCCACCCCCCGCACTCCATCCCCCCAACCCCCCATCGGTTCTTCACACAGCATGCTCCTGATGATGGACGACTGTTAAGAGGAGATGCCAAGTTGAGGGTAAAAGCGCTCTGAGACACCGTCCGGAGTGGAGGGTGCTATATAAATCAAAGTTGTTGTGGTTGTTGTTGAGGGTAGAGAAGGCAAGGAATAAAAAGAGGCCTGCTCTGCCAAGGTAATGTGTCTACTACTTAAGCTGGTCGTCTATCGCTAGGGAATGGCATAAGGAGACACAAAAATTGTGACACAATAAACACGGAGCAGTGAGGACATTGTACAGAAGTAAATGTGTCCTGACTTATTCTGGACACGAAAAAAATATTTATATTCTAAGATTTAGAAGAGTAATGTTCCACTTAACACCATCAAAATGCCCTTGCAACAAAATAGTTTTGTAAAGGCAAGTTTATATAGTACACAAACCTACTATTTTTCCTCCATCCCCTCCCTAAGCACATTCTTTGTACTTTTGTAATTACACCACCGTAATTATGGGCAACGCCTCCAGGGTAAGTTGCAACACTTAATGTATTTAATCAGTCCGTATTTCATCCAACGATGAAGAAATTTGAGCTGTAATAATATACAAGCCATTTCAGTGTAGTCATGAAAACGTCTGACAACAGTCAGACAGCACGTTTCAGAACATGAGGCAAAGTAAAGCTGAAGACCCAGGCACTAAACAGATCAGCAGCCGCTCTTTAAACAAAGCAAAAGTGGTCAGTGAATGAGGACATCATTTACACCATTATTAAAAAGTCCTTTCATTTCCTAATTGGGCAATCATACCACCTGCATTCCTCGCAGCCTGAAGTGCAGCACCATGGGGAATCATCCTGGAAAATGCAGTTCAAAGCATTCGCTGCCAGTCTGGAGCCAATAACCAAAGCAATCAATAACACCAAACACAAGTCATCATGGTTTTACTACAGTGGAAAGCATAGCTCCACCCTAGCTATAAATTGTGCCTCAACTAAATAGGCTGCCTACTCCAGTTTTAAAATATTGCAGCCCCCCCTTTTTGGGGGGATTAAGTCACAATCCCTTCTGGGCTGTTCTTCTACATTAAATAACAAACTTTACTCATGTGACAGCAGACGAGGGGGTAAAAAGGAAATCAACTTCAAATTAGAATTTGAACTTCAAAGAAAGGTTTGAATTTTCAGTTTTAAAAATAGAGAAATGGGAACTAAGGTGGAATCAAAGAGGGTGGAACAGTATTACCTTAAACACCCCAGCAACAGGTGAGTGAAATGGGCGTTCCATTTCACACAATCTGACGCCCAACACTGCTCATTGTCTCTGCCTTCACTGGAATTTAATTTAACACACGATCGAAGAATTTTTCTAAATGTTCTATGTTTTAAGATGCACAATGTTAAATTTTAAGACAATGTTCTTAAACATTTTAAGTTTGGATGTTCTTATAGTTTAACACAACTGCTAAGAAACACGAGGTGTTTTGGGCATCAGAACCTTGGTTTATCTATAAACACAGCCATGTGCAGACTAATTTTTAACTATGCAGTATTAAATCCATTACCATCTATGAAGATGGTAATGGATTTAATACTGCATATTAAAAATGGTTAACCATTTAAAAATGGTTAAGCCATTTTTTTCAACGATGTACGTGTACCTATTTACTTACTATGCATTCATTTAAAAAAAATAATGAATGCGTAAAGATGAACATTCTCAATACTTAGAATGTCCCAGTAATTCAGGAAAACCCAAAGGATTGCATTACATCGACCAGCAGAAACAGTGAAGCGTTTCAAGTCAAAAGGCAAGGAAATCAAGAAAAGCTTATGAAGACTGGCAACTGTACCATATGCCACAACAGCTTGGGTTTCTCGTTTGTCACAATGATCACTTTCATTAGAACAGAAATAAAATCCCAAAGGAGAGGGCAGACTTGCAGTTTGCTTCCTGCTGTGCTATTCTGGTGTGCTTCACTTAAATGTATGGACTGCTACGGACTCTCTCTTAAAATAATAAGTAGCTACATGAGCATACTTCAAAACATAAACACAGGAACACAATGGACATTTCCAAATATTAGCCTACTCTCAATCATATAAATGCAGCACAAAGCAAGTGCAAATTCCAAAATTTTTGTCTCACTTCCTCTCTCCCAGTCTTCAAAAGAAAGCCTTCTAAAACATAAATGTTTGCAGTGTCAGTGTATAACTCAGTATTTACAGTACGTTTTTGTTTCCTATTTAAAATGCACATCTTGAAGCACTTAGCTATTATGATAGGAGCAGGCAGCAAGAAGAGTTAAGGATGTTAAGCAAATTCTGTTGAGAATATAGAAACAACCTATGATTCTATTATATATTTTTGACCGTGCTTTTGGTCAACATCATTAACGATTCCTCCTCTGTGTTCTCCAACAAGATTATTTACGTACTTTGAGACATTCACTCCAAGTCGAAGGTGCCATATAAGTTATTATTTTGCTATATCTATTATAAAATGATAGTGTTTCAGGACTTCTTGTTAGCGTTTTAATTGTTTCACAATACAAAACTTGAACCCTCGAAAGTGCGTGCCAGTTAATGAACTTTCATGAAACAACAACAATGAAGTCAAGCAGGAGTATGTAGTTGTTAAATACTTGCAATTCATTGCACGCTAAATGCATGCTTGTCCTGTGATTGTTACGAATCCACCAGTTTCAATCAATCAAATCAATCAAAACTTACATTTATATAGCGCCTTTCACGTCGAGAGGACGTCCCAAGGCGCTGTACAGTTAAGTGGGGACAAGAGCAGTTAGGGAGGCGTTAGGGCAGGAGGAAGAACAGTAGGAAAATTGACTGTATTTGTGGCGAAGGAAATGTACAGTTTGCCCTGTACATTACTGAAAATAAATAATAAAGCTTACATTTGACGTAGCAACCATCCACATCAGTAGGACATCTCAAGGTGTTTCACAGGATTTATTATAAAATGTAGTGAATGTGTATTTGTAGGTGAACTCAACAGCCAATTGTGCACAGCAGTGTCCCTCAAACAACCATGAGTGACAAAAAAAGTGACCACTTTTTTTCCCCAGAGATTGTTGGCCAGGAGAAGCTCCCTTCTCTTTCCAAATGATACATTGGGATCCTCGGTTTAACATCTCTTCCAAAGTATAGTGTTACAGGAAAAATAAACATAAAGGAATACTGAATATATATTCAAGTTACTTATTTTTCACCACGGAATGAAAACTACCGGCAATCCAGTCAC
This sequence comes from Hydrolagus colliei, assembly GCA_035084275.1. Lineage (NCBI taxonomy): Eukaryota > Metazoa > Chordata > Chondrichthyes > Chimaeriformes > Chimaeridae > Hydrolagus > Hydrolagus colliei. The sequence continues at coordinate 128,072,838 of CM068743.1, forward strand.
TGGGAATCAAGTAACTTGGTAATTCACAAAACCTCTATGCAGGGGGTTGTATCTGAAACCTATGCTTGACTAGCATTCAGAAAAATACCATGTTATAGTAAAACATTTTTAAAAGATACGACATCAATATCATAGAGCCTTTGCCACCCTTTAGACTAGGTTAACCACAACAACAAATTCCATTTGTATAGCATCAGGAAAGTATGAACACAACAGTAAATAACTAGACACAGTTCTCCTGTTTGAATGGTGTACAATACCAGTACAGTTCATCTGCATTCCCATCACTGTCTTGGCGTAAGAGGGAAATCAAGCACAATTCAATGTTTAAAAGAGAAGCCTAACTTCTAATAGCAATTTCATCTCTAACTGCTGAAAGAATAAAGGGTCCTTTCCTTTACAACGTGGAATGGAATTAAACTCGAATGCAATACGCATCACTCACTGCCTTAAAATCATTTAAAAACAAATTGTTGCGCTAAATGCACCCATGGAGGTAAAAGCAGTTTCATTGTAAATTAAAAACGGTTGTGGTTTGTAACAGAATAAACCGAAACCTGCCATGTTTACACAGTGGGGGAGATCAGTCAACCGAATGGCAGAATGACTCCAAAACAATACTAGAGGGGCTTCCAGTCTGCAATAACACAAACTCCAGGCTGGCGTCATGAACTTGTAAGGGAAGTATCGTACATAAAGACAGATTTAGAATGCAGTCTGGCTACACTCAAACTTTCATAGTCAAACAATGAGAAACAGAAGAGGCAGATTTGTTTGGTGATTACTGTTCACAAGATGATCAGCTTTGTGGCTCGAAGCTTCACAAATTCGGTGTTGCTAACTAACATTTCTGAAATCTCCTGAATCCGTCATTCATTACCAAGTGCCTGTGTGGGCACCGTTAACTATTAAGTCAGTTGCCTATTACAGTCAATTAAAAATGAGAGTCTATGTTTCAAACACTTATTTTCTTCTCATATATTTAGTCATTTTCCGAGGTGCCTTCGGGGAGAGGAAGCAGATGACAAAATAGACTGTGTGCTTGTTTAAAAACATACAATTTACTCCCACTCTCTCTCTCTCTCAACAGACTGTCACAACAACCATCACAACAGCTTGAAATAAACTCACACTTGCAGCATCAACCAAATCCTCTTCCAGTTTCTTTTGGAAACATTTTGTTTCGGAATTCTGACAACAACAACAACAAGAATAAATAGCATTTATCTAACGCCTTTCACGTCATCAACAGATGCTTCTATGCTTCAAATCTTTATCATTTTGTTTCTTGCCAAATGCCAGCGTGAAGAAAGCAGACACATTGCTTAAGCTCTCCCAATACCACTTCACGATGGCAACTGCGGGGTGGACTGTCCCTCAAATCCTGCCTCGCTTCCTGAATTGCGTTTGCTCACAAAACACACAGTCACTCCACTTTACAATATACCCTCGGAAGCGCTTTGGGAGTTCCTCCTCCTGTGAAAGTTGCTACACCAAATGCAAAGATCATTATTATTATTATATCAAGCCCTCTCCCTTGTACTTCCACACAACACAGATAAAGCAGAAATTCACCGCATCTCATTATCAAGGTGGAAGGGGGTTGATGGAAAGAAGGATAAGGGAAAGGATTATTCCATAACACACGACTGTATATTAATTACAGTATAGCAAATGTACAGTGCCTACAGACCATTATTTCACATAGAATTGCTTTCCATCAACCTTTCACAGCAGGAGAAACTGACATTGTTTTTCAAGAGAGGATCTCCTTTAATAGGCATTAGATTTTGCTTTTTCAGTTTGACACCATGTTAATGGGGATCCTGCAGTTCAGTGGTTAGAGCAGTCGCCTCGCAAGCGAGAGACCTGGGTACAATTCTCGGCAGGGTGAAATGTTGGGCAAGTTTCCTTACTCCACAAGCCTCTGTTTACCTAGCAGTGAGTCGGCATCCAGTTGTTATTTGATTGGTGGATCACTTTTCCAGGGATAATAATTCCTTTTTAAAAAAAATTAATTGTCATGTTTCACCCACAAAGTACTCAGTCATTTCACTTTACAGTATATTCCGTGAAGCGTTTTGAAATGTCTTGATGACATGATAAGGCCATATAACAAAGGATTGTTACTATTATTAAGTAAGTAAAATACATTCATTCGCATATCCTTGGTAATCATTGAGACATGTTGACTATATGAGAGGGTGTGGCATCACACTCAAGAATTATTATGATTATTATTATCATCATCATCACATTTAAATTGCTTTCAGTTCCCGTGAAAACTGAAGGATGCTCAGAGTAGAGCAAACACACTTATCTTTTTGATCAAACAAATTCATTCCAACAATCTTGGTAACATCACTTCTCAAAATAGAAATTGTGAAATACGCTATGGCATGTTTTAAGATTTTACCTGTTTATAACCGTGGTGTAAAAGAGGAAGAGAGTATTCCTGTTGCTCCGTTTCCGTAGCCTTAAGACAGCAGTGAAAACTAACCCTCAGCATTTTGCCTGTGAATGACGCTGTGAAGCATATGTGCCGCAAGCTATCACTGCCTATTTCTTGTTAACCGCTTCGATCATTCTGTGTGTAGCAGTGGGTTCACCTTCCACTCGTCAACAGAGTGATGCAAAAACACCATTTACACCCTCCTAATCCAGTCTGTCTGCGGATTGGTTAGACTCCACAGGATTATTCACATGTCAACATTTGTTTCTAACACATTGTTGAACTCCATTGCAGCAAGACATCACTGATAAGCCATTCCTCATTGGGGGGTATGGCCTGTGTTCCCAACCGTCCAACTAATCCTATTATGTTGTGCACCATGTACGTGAGCAAACATCTCACAATAATCCAGTATATCATACAATTTCAATCTAAATGCTTTTTCCAATGATTCCTTCCAAAGACAATCCCATAAAATAGCTCTGAAAATAAACAGTGTTTTAACGGGCATTTGTTGAGGTGTTGGAATGGAATGCCACACTATCAATGTTTAGTCCGTGCTCTGACAAACAAATACTAAATCAGTGGGCTGTATAACAAACACCTTGACAAGCATCCAAAGGGATCAGAGACTCATTAAAGCAGCAGGAAACACTACTAATGCAGACAGTTAACCACTGGGAAACTCATCAACATGGTTTAAAAAGTAAACAACAACAACTTCCATTTATAAAGCTCCCTTCACAAATAATAATGGAGCGCTGCAAAGATTGACAAAATAGACAATTGTGAACTTATTTAATAACAATTGAGAACAAGTCCTGCTGCATTCTCCAGACGCACAAATGAGAATCAAGGTAAAAATAATCAGCCACAAGATGCCATTTGTCAAACAAATTAATGGATGTGCACAACAGACTACAAACTATATTTAACAATACTTCACTTTCGATCACCTTGGGTTATCAGTTATTGAATAATAATAAACGTTGTATTTGATATAGCGTCTTATCACACCTTCACAGCGTCTCTCAAAGCGCTTCCCAGAGAATACTGTAAAGTGAATTGACTGTAAATGTGGGCAAAACGCAGCAGACAATTGTGCACAGCTATATCACACAAAGAATCATTAAAGTTATGAGGAATTAGCTCTTTCAAAAAAAACTACCCAAAGAATGTTTATCACAGTATTTCAAAAGGAACTGCAAATTAAGTTCAGCCCAATTCCCAGCGATATTTTTTTAATTGAAGTTCATACTCATTGGAGACCGTTTTATAAGATCCATCTACAATGGAGGAGATAAGTCATTGAACCCTAAATCCAAAGGGAAGTTTTGGAAACCTAAAGAAAAATAATATCAGGTTGGAAGTAAACAGTTGTGGTCTGAAGCGTGTTATCATTTCTGTTCGTATCTCTCATACAATTTATAGGAAGCTGGAAGTGAGTGTAAACATTTGGTTTAATTTTCTGTCACCCAGAATTGGATTATTATCCAATTCATGTCCCCAATAGTCCTCGATGGGGAAACAATTGAATGGATGGGACAAATATTGAACTTGCCTTGTAGTTGAAGCAGAAAGCAAAAAGCAAAAAAAAAGCAAAAATTCTAAAATAGTCAAGCGGGAATCAGGGGATACATCCCATTTTCTTCAAACTGTAATTTTTGCCATTTCCTTGGTGGGCCAGTCACAATGTTATCTATTAGGAGGGTGCTCGATCGCAACTCAAAAAAATCTCTGGAGCAAATCTCTCCACACTCACAAGCTAAATTGGATGGTTGTTTTGTAGGCAAACACAGTCGGCCTTCACCCAGCACTTGTGACGTTCTTCAAACAACCATGCCGTGAGTGATTAAATTAACTCAGTGGATTATTACATTACAGACGCTTGTCTGTCTGTGCTGCAAAATGAATCTAATGTTCATTTTGTAACAACAACATTCCCATAAAACTGGAGACTTGGGGCGATGAGTTATGGAATGGTATGTCAAAATGGTGCCACACCAATACACAAGCTCACCACCCTCCTACCACAAGGTACACAATATACTTACGTCAGGACTGTATAACCACTGAAATGCAAAATACTGCAGATGCTGGAAATCTGAAACAAAACAGAAATCGCTGGGAACACTCAGCAGGTCAGGCAGCATCTATGGAGAAAGGAAGGTGAGTTAATGTCTCTGGTCCATGACCCTTCATCGAAACCCTTCACCAGTTCTGACGAAGGGTCGTGGACCTAAAACGTTGACTCACTTTTCTTTCTCCATAGATGTTGCCTAACCTGCTGAGTGTTCCCAGCGATTTCTGTTTTGTATAAATACTGTTCTGATTAATAAAATGGGAGATCAATCTGCATTCAGCTGCGTGTTGGCAAGCAACATGGATAACATGGAATGACATAATGTTTTATGTTTGACAAACCCCATACACTAATATTACCAAACTGAAGATCACTTGACTACAATTAAACAGACTGGAGCATTTGGATCACTCTGTTCTGGATTATTATTATTGTAAGGTTGCAATTACAATCTGTAGACTTATCAATCAAATTATTTTGTTCCATAGGGTACTATAATGCATCGTAAGGTCACAACTTGTAATGGCACGTTCTCGAATTCAGCACGATACCTGAGTTTATCAAGAATAGAGGATAGCTTTCAAGTGGAGGCGCTTCACCTGGTGGGTAGAAAAAATATCTCAGTAAATCAAAGGACCACAGCAGCATAGCATCTGAATGATGCATTGGGATGAGCACATTCATTAGGACACTTGAAGGTCACAGTAAACAACTGTACCAGGAAACCCAAGTGAGTAATAGCAGAACACACACACCAGAAGATAGTTTTACCCTTAGTCATCTCATCAGGAGCAAAAATAATGCTTGTGACCTCTTGTCCTACTCTCTTGATCGCAGGTACAGATCTGGATTTACAACAACAACAACAAAATTATTTTTATAGAGCCCCTTTCACGTCCCAAGGCACTGATTTACCTTCTGTAGCCCACCTTGAACGTGTCTGCAGGGTCCTCTCTAAAACTTTTTTCAACTCGTGATACAGCACAGGTCCTCACACAAACTGAACAATTCCACCCACCCATCAGCTAAATGGCCAGAAACACACCATTACATGCGATCAGTGGTTCTAGTGGCAACCAAAGAACATATCTCTTTGCACTGCTTTTAAATCAGCTGCTGACAAATGCTTACCGGTAAGTATTTAATAATAATAATAATCCTTACATTTATATAACGCTTTCTACATCTTATCGACGTATCAAATCTTAACTATTTGCAGCATTAAAGTACTCATGTTTTCAACAGACACCCTCTGTTGAGAACATTTGTACTTTAATGCTGCAAATAGTTAAGATTTCTCAGTAGCTGATTTAACAGAAGTCCAAAGGTCCAGCGAGAGTGATATTACCTCACTCATCCGGTGCTCTGATGGAACGCTAAACCAGCCTCCTGCTCACGGAAAACAAAATTCCAATTTGTCATGGTAGAAAACAGATTGTAAGATGGTCGACTCTTTTCCAACATTAGAAGCAAGCAATCCACTGCATTTCCCAAATTCAGTGTGATCGTTGACATCACACCATTTGTGGTTGAATCACAGCCAGTATTGAAGCTGAATTCGGGCTTTGATACCAAAGGCCACTTCAACCACATGAGCTACAGTCTGAACTGACACTCCAGCGTAGTGCAAGAGGAGTGTGGCATTGTCAGAGGTGCTGTACCTTGATTGAGATGCACCGTGGACTGGGAATCTGTCTGCTCACGCAGATGTTAAAGCTCCATGGTAGTATTCGAAAAGAGAAGGATGTCCTGGCTAATATTACCCAGATAAAATTGGTCGTTCATCGCTTGTGAGCATTGCTACGAAATTGTCTGCTCCATTTGCCTACAAATACACAGTCACTGCAGTTTACAGAAACTGCGAAGCGCTTTGAGGTGCTTCGACATAGTAACGCACAGTATGAAATGAAAGGATTAATTAGTGCTGCTAAAAAAAACAGTAACGCAGATGAACATGCCTTGCATTACTCAGAGACAAGCGGAGAGTTAAATGACTGAGAAAGCACGGTGTGAGCCACCGCAAATGGATCTGTTCTGCATAAGGAATGGCCTGCTATTAACTTGTATAAAAAACTTGAGGTATGATATGATCAGCAATGCGCAAGTAATTTTTTCAGTAAATGGACCTTGACATCATAATTTTCCCCTGGCAAGAACATAGGGACTCTGATAAGTCACCAAAGGGGATGACTGATAAGATAAGAAAATTAGTGTCTGAACGCGTTGCAAGGAAAATAACACTGGTTCACGCTGTGTTATATAAGATTCTTCACAGAGATAAAATATTAGCCTAAACAAACACAATCATGTCAACAATGGATACAAAAGGAATCGACTTATTATTTCTAAATTGAAGTTGTATTGTGAGAATTAGTATTACATTTAGTAACAAACAATCAAAATGCAGTTTGGGATTTATCTATATTGTATTTGCTATTTGAAACAAATGGATTTTCTTATTTCGCTCTCTCTCTCTCTCTCCCCCACCCCTCTTCCTTCCTCCCCTCAACCCGATTCAACAGCTTTCAATTGCATCCCAAAAACTAATAGGGTAATCTGCGTTCAAAATTAAACTTCGCAAAATCTCACATGCATGCTAAACATTACAGACCAGACAAAAGAGCACACAAAGTGTGAATATTAATGTTAGTCTGGAGAAAGGGTGAAGATTAGGCACTTCTGAAAAACAACTAATTGGGTCACAGTTGTGCAGGCACAGATTGCTAACAAATTCACTCAGTTTGTTCAGTGTTTCCAGACCGGCTTTACAAAACGCAGAGTCATGTGGAAGTGACAAAGCAGAGTGTTGTCTTTGGGAGAAGGCACGTTATGCAAACAGCTCACCATCACCATTCAGTTCCCAAAATGGAGGTGACATGGCAGAGACGGGTGAGAAAACTTGGGAGCGAAAGTTTGATAAATTATCTGTGTAAAAGAGCTGAAGTGATTTGGTCAGGGTTTATGTGTGTGTGTTGGGGCGGGGGTGGGGGGGTGAGAGAGAGAGAGGGAGAGAGAAAAATTTATATCAAATGAAGAACAACTACACCAGTTGTTTTCTAGCATACAGAGTATACAATATTCATATTTTATCTGCAATAAGAAAAAGGTGCCAATCTGACCCAAGAATAACAGCTTTTTTAACATCACTACAATTGTATTGCAAGTTTGAGAAATGGTAAGAAATAATAATAATCATTACATTTTGATATAGCGCTTTTCACATCTTATCAAAGCGCTTCACAGAATATACTGTAAAGTGAATTGTTTATATATTTGTGGGCGAAATGCGGCAGCCAATTGCATACAGCAGTGGATTGAAATGACCAATTTTAGTATCGTGTTTTTTGGGGAGGGATTATTATTATTAGACATGTGGACTAAGGAAACTTGCTCAAGGTTTCACCCTGACCTGCCTGGATTCGAACACAGGTCTCACGCTTGTAAGGCGAGAGCTCTAACCACTGGGCTACAGGATCATATAGTAATAGTTAAAAGCTAAAACACAAGTGAGGGTTGTAGATTACAATGTCAATTGGATGAAAAAGAGAGTCAGCAAACAAACAGAAAACAACAACAACAACAAATTACACTTATAAAGTGCTTTCACGTCGGGAGGACGTCCCAAGGCGCTGCACAGGAGGCGTGTGACCCGAGCTGGGAGGGGAGTGTACGGGGAGGGGTGAAACACGTAGGGGAGGTCGAAAAATTCTGGGTGGAACAAAAGGCACGGTCGAAGAGGAAAGTCTTCAAACCGGCCTTGAAAGAGGAAAGGGAAAAAACGAGACAGTGGGATTGGGGGATGGAATTCCATAGGGTCGGAGCAAAAAAAATGAAGGCCCGGCCTCCGATGGTGGGGTGGTTCGGGCGGGGGGCTTGGAGCAGGCCAAGTCCTGCTGAACGGAGGGTCCGGGTGGGCTTGTAGGGGGAGAGTAAATTGGTTAAATAGGGCGGGGCAAGGCCATGTAAGGCCTTGAAGGTGAGGACGAGGATCTTGAACTCGGATCTTGAAAACAGATTACAATTAAAATGCCTCAATATTGCAAACATCTTGTCGGAGAAGTAAAAAACAAAAGTGCAATTTTATCACTTGCTCGTTTTATCCGTCTAGCGAGATACGAATGCACCATCGATACCTGAGATAAAAATTGGGTTTCTAAAGGTTTTGTCACATGGTGAGATCTGCCTTGACCTTTTAAGCAGTGCCCTATGGTTTCATTCTACCACCACACAAAAACAGGAAAGATACTGGCTATAAGCCAACTTTGATTCAGAGACTCCAGCCAACCCAAGCTTCACAGGCCAATTTCCCCTTTAACCATTTCCAGGGCTCCAAATTGCTGCTGCAAGGCTCACCAATTTGTTCTGCAAGAGGATCACATTTAATGTAATGCAGATTGCACTTTTGATGCAGTTTTCAATCTGCTTCAAATGTGCGTATGTATATAGTACTGAACATAATGTACCTGAATTCAGTTGCTGGTCAGGATTCAGTAAATTCAAGCTGCACCACTAATTGGGTCATGGGCACGGAATACAATGGATTTCATTTTTTTAAAAGTAAAACTTTTTTTCAAATAAAATGGAGCATAGTGAGTTGCTTTGAAGTGTAGCAGTTGTTATGTCGGCAGCTTTGGCAGCTAATCTATGCCAGCAACGTCCCACAAACAGCAATGAAATGAATGAGCATTCAGTTTTAGTGACATTTGTTTGATTGAGGAACATTGTGCAAGACAACAACTTAATAATAATAATCCTTGCATTTGATATAGCATTTTTCAATCTTATCAACATCTCAAATCGCTTCACCGAATATACTGTTTTATTATTGACCAATTTTATTATTGTGTTTTTTTTGAAAGGATTATTATTAGGCATGTGAAGTAAGGAAACTTGCCGAAGGCTTCGCCCTGATCTGCCTGGATTCGAACAAAGGTCTCACTCTTGTAAGGAGAGTGCTCTAACCACTGAGCTACAGGAGCTCGTATGAACATTCCCTTTAAATTGGGCCCTTCAGCAACTTTCAGTTGACATCTCTCAGCTGAGAGGGTTAACTCCCTCTCTGAAGCCCAGAACAACTCTACACTTGGCGCTGCCAACATCAAACCAAAGGGCAGTGCGTGCACAACCGGGTTCTCACAGCTTCAAAGAGTTAAAGAGAAACTGTAGATAGCCCATTTTGAATCAATTGACTTCCTTATTTTCCCCTGTGCCCTTTAACCCAAGCAAGCTGTGAAGGATAGGGATAACTTCCACTTGTACAAGGATACACTCAAATCCACTTTTCCACTTCCAGTCGTATTGCCAGGTCCAATCATGTTATGGCCTATCTGTTTGTCAGACACCAATACCTGGATGACCACAAAGTTACTGCAGCTCAACACGGACAAGATAGAAATCATCCACCTCAGTTCCTGCGATAGGCTGCTCATCTCAAACTCTGACTTCCTTATCCTCCCTGGCCCATTCCTTAAACCCACCAAACCAAACTTTCATTTACACAGCGTTCTTCACATAGGATAATGTTGCGCAAAGCACTTTAGTATGTTGGGATCAGATGCAAAGCAAGATAGGAGTGGGGGGGAAAAGGGTGGTGACCAAAGGGAAAGTCAAAGAAGTAGTTTTTAGGCAGGATTTAAAAACAGATAGAGGAGTTGAGAAGGAAAGATAGAGAGAGTGAGGTCCAGAGATCAAGACATTGTTTCAGAAGGTTCACCCACTAGGATGCAGCAGGTGCAAGTTAGCCAAGCAGAGGGAGCAAGGATAGGGAAATCCAATGGTATGAAAGGTTTTGTAGATGAGGATGAGGACTTTGAAGTCAAAAGCTATGGAGTGGGTGGAGCCTGGAGAAGATTGGGCTAATAGGCCTGCAGAGTTTGGGGTGGAGAAAGATACATGCGGAAGTGTTTTGCATCAGTGAACTTCTGATTGTTAGTCGATTGGCGGTTCGCTTTTAATAATCCTCTTAAAAGAAATTGGTCACTCCATCCGCGACTGTTTGGGTCACTGCTGTGTACTGCCATGTTTCACCCTCAAAATATACAGTCAATTCATGTTACAGTATATTCTGTGAAGAGTTTTGAAATACCTCAATGATGCGATAAAGCATGATATCAAATGCAAGGATTATTGTTAGTGTCATATCCTGTTTGGTTTCAGTACAGATTTGACTATAGACTGACATGAAGACTCAGTTTTCTGAATGTGTTTATTTTATACATTCCTTTTATTGATACTACGAAAAGCATACACTGATTTCAATTGATCAAACAGAAAGCTGATAATTGAGGCATTTCAAAGATATTACCAAGCTTTTCAAAGCATCTTCTTCAACCCACCTCACAGTTAAAATGACAGCTATAATATTTTGACCTTACAAGTGTGATTAAAGTAAAAAGGTCAGGAAGGGTTCTATTGTGTCACAAATTCTCCTACTCAGAGAATGAAGCGTCAAGGATCCGGGATTTCCTAAAGCTTTGACTCCTAATTAGTTGCACAAAACTTTGAGCATAATTCAGTTAAATCAGCAAGAAAATAGATGATCACTTGCTGGTATATTCAGACAAGATACAAAAGGATTCTTCAGAAAATACATCTAGTTTGCCCACCCTGGGAATGGTAATACTTTCAGAGCCACTGACAAACCAAACCAAATCTACAGCAATGCCTCCAGGCAACTGAAGTTCCCAGGAGTTCACTTTCTCATCTCCTCGATCTTCATGGAATGGATCAAAATTAGAAGTAGATCATAGGCAGCTAATGCACAAGTTCCACTGATTGTACTCTACCGTCATCTAATAAAAGAATGGTTTCCACAAATGGATTTATAATATAATACTCCTTGCATTTGATATAACGCCTTATCGTGTCAGAGGATATATTGTGAAGTGAATTGACTGTATATTTTGTGCGCGAAACGCAGCAGCCAATTGCGCACAGCATTTGTTTGATATCATAAGCCCTGGCTCGGTCCCGGGAACCGCTATTGAGAAGCGCTCTGAGACACTGTCCGGTGTGGAGGGTGCTATATAAATCAAAGTTGTTGTTAAGCCATCAATTCACACAAACTATTCACACAAATAGTGTAGATCTTTGGCATAATAAGGTTGAAAAAAGGGCGCAAATTGGCATAGCCACCAGAGATGTAACATGTGTTTTCTGAAGGAAAACCCCTGTATATACTGTGACACAAGAGACATCAGCAATGGGTTGGAGCCTAGGTCCTGAGGGCAGAATGACATGCAGGTAATAATCATCATTATTATTATAAACCAGATTCCCAAATTAACAAAAGAAACCCAGTTTGCAAACCTCACATTTTAGACTCCAATGAGTATCATTAGCCTATTGTTAGATGTTTAAAAATAATAATAATAATCCTTGCATTTGATACAGCGCTTTACACATCTAATCGACGTCTCAAAATGCTTCACAGAATATACTGAAAAATGAATTGACAGTATATTTGTGGACGAAATGCGGCAGCCAACTGCACACAGCAGTGTCCCACAAACAGTCGTAACTTCATGAGAATAGCAATGTTGTTTTCGAAAAGAAGGCTATCAAATGATGTTTCCTTAAATGAGATTTTGCTCCCATAATTATGGTATTAGCCTCGAGCAGACACAAAGTCGCACACTGGTGTCATGCTGGGTTTAGACTCAGTTTCCCCTAGAATATTTTGTTACATCAATACAATAAAGAAACTTTTTCCCTCAACTGCATGTTGAGGTTTTTTGTGCCACTGAAGCCAAGGGGTGTCAGTCTGCGAAAGGCAAACACTCACCATCAAGCACTTAGATTTAAGCTCCCTAAGACACTACTCTGCGTGGAGGTTGGTATATAAGTGAAAGTTGCAAGTGCAAGTTGGTGTTGGAAGGTTACAGTATGGACTAGATCAACAATTCTAAACATGGTCCCTGTAGTTCCCAGGTAGCATCACCACACATGGAGAAATGGCCATCGGTAATGGATTGATATGCAACAAGATGTACATCAACGTAGTCACTCACACCGCCCAGGATGGTCTAACTGTTCTCCTGCTTCTCTCTGAGCAACCCATGGGCACAGCTGATTGACCCCTACACATGGAGAAATGGGCATCGATAAGCCAAATGAATCCCCGAACCAGGAAAGGAGAGAAAAAAATCCTCTTGCTTTGGAAGATCCTGAAGAGAAAAAACTAACAAACTCTGGTGTCTGTTTTTCCTTGTGGAGCAAGCCCAATGATCAAATCAAGTTCCCTAAATGAGCCCAGGAAGCCTGTGCTTCTTTCTTACAGAAATTTTTAAACAGCATTTTCATTCAAGTCGTTGTGTCAAGTATACTGTCAACAAGACGGAGACTCTTCTGCTTTCCATCAGTAACGCCTCACCTCGGATACTGATGGCTTCACTATTCAGGGGTTTACTCTCCACCTCACTGAGCCAGTATTGAATCTTTGTTGTCTTGTTAGACTTTCAATCCCATATCCATGCCATGACCTGTTCAATGGAACTCCATTCCGGAATACATTCGCCTCATCCCTTCCCTCCTTCAACGCCTGTCTCAAGACTTTCCTCTTTGACTGTGTCTTCGGTCAACCTTCCAATCCCATCCTTTTGCCCTCCATCCCTCTTGAATCCAACTTCCAGCTTGGGTGCAAATGTCCCTGTGCCTTGGGATGTCACCCGCTGTATAAATCCAATCTGTTGTCCTAGATGAGAACTAACTTACTAACTTTCTACAAATGAATGTCAACAAGACTGAGGCCCTTCTGATTGGCTTGCACCAGTGCCTTCACCCATCAGGTACTGGTAGCATCAACCTCCATGGTTGCACTCTCAACCTTATCTAGCTAGTCAGGAACCTAGGTGTCTTGTTCGATCCTCAACTGTCTTTCCTTCCCCCACATCCAAGCCATGACCCGTTCTGCCTTCCCTCAAATCCGCAAAATCACCTGACTCTGCCATTACCTCACTTGTCAGGCCGCTGAAACTCTAATTCATGCCTTCATCATGTCCAGGCTCGACTACACCAACACCCTGCTTGTCAGAGTTCCCAATTCCTCCCTCCATAGGGTGGGATGGGGGACATGGAACAGCCGGAGCCCACCTGCTCATAATAGGCGACTTCAACTTCCACCTAAACTCCCCTTGCACCACATCCTCAGATTTCACTGCCCTCTTCTCCTTCCTAAACCTCACTCTCCACATCAACTTGTTGACCCACAACTGTGACCAGCCCTCGACCTCGTCATCACACATGGCCTTGACATTTACGACCTGTGCATCACAGACAAGACCATCTCTGATCACTTCCTCATCTACTTCTCCTCTCACATCCTTCTCTCCTTCATCAAGTCCTCAACCATATTCTTCCACCCATGGAAAAGGATTCCACCCCCAAGACCCTCACAAAGGCCCTCTCATCCTCAGACCTCCGATCCCTCTAGCCTTCCACCCGAAGTGACCCTGAAGCTGCCGTCATGCATTCCATGGCCACCTCCCCTCCACCTGAAACTCTCTCATCTCCCTGAAATCCAGCACCTTCTCCAAACCCGCCTGCTCATCCTGGTACAACAGCCATCTCCACTCCCTAAAATCGCAAACCCGTGTACTCAAGCGTGGGTGGCAGAAAACCAATCTCACGCTTCATCACCAGCTGTGGCTCAAGCACCTTTGCAGCTTCCTTCATTCCCTGGTGCAAGCAACAAAGGTGTATGACTCTAACATAATTCTGGACGCCAAAAATAACCACAAAATCCTATTCTCCACTTCCACCACCTTCTCCATGAGCCCACTCTTGTAAACTCAATTATCACATCCAACGCCGAGTGTGAAGAGGTCATGGATTTCCGTACCTCCAAAATTGACAACATCCACCTGGCAGCCTCATCCTTCTGCTGATCACAAGGCATCCACACAGCATTTCCATTCACACGGCTCTCACCTCCTCCACCTTCCCGGCCTGCCCCTAAAACTCTCCGAACCTGTGCGCAACTAGGTGTCAGGTTCGACACCCAACTGTCCTTCCTCCCCCACATCCGGTCCGTTACCAACACTGCCTTCTACCACCTCCGCCAAATCGCCCGTCTCCGGCAATATCTCAGCCCAAAATCCACTGAAACCTTGGTCCACGCCTTTGTCACCTCTCGGCTGGACTATTGCAACGCCCTCCTCTCTGGTCTCCCCTCCACCACAATCCACAAAATTCAGCTAATCCAAAACTCTGCCGCCCACATACTCACCCGCTCCAAACTTCGCTCCCCCATTACCCCAGTCCTCGCCAGACTTCACTGGCTCCCTATCCCAGAGAGGATCGACTTCAAGATCCTCACCCTTGTTTTCAAATCCCTCCACTCCTCTGCAACCCCTATCTCTCTGATCTCCTCTCTCCCCAAACCAGCACCCTCTGCTTTTGCTCCTCTGGGTCTGGCCTCTTCCATGCCCCTGAATCCTCCGCTCCACCCTTGGTGGCCGTGCCTTCAGTCACTATGCCCCGATTCTCTGGAACTCCCTTCCTCACTCGCTTCGCCTCGCCCCCTCTCTTCCCAGTTTCAGGTCACAGCTGAAGACCTTTCTTTTCGACCGCGCATTTGGTCACCTTCCTGCCCCTGTCCCTGGCTCGGTCCCGGGATCCGCTATTGTAAAACGCTCTGAGATGCCGCCCGGCATGGAGGGCGCTATATAAATCGAAGTTGTTGTTGTTGTTGTTGTTGATCACCCAGCTCCCCCTCCTCTGCCCACTGTTATCAGTCCCTTTCCTCAGGATCAGTCCCACTCCCGCTCAAAACCGCAGACATCACTCCGCTCCTTTAAAAACCTACCCTTGACCCCTTCAACCACAGCCAGTAATGCCCTATCTGAAATCTGACATTCCTTGCAAAAGCTCTGGAACATATTGTTGCCAACCTCCACACCCTACTCGAACCCCTCTAGTCCGGCTTTGGCCCTGTCCACTGTACAAAGACAACATTTGTGCTCGTGAAAGCTTGAAAACAGACCCAGACATTTCTTGTATCTGAGCTAAAAACCAAAGAGGATTAAAAGTTCCTCCAAGTGCGTGGGCAGGAACACGAGAGCAGAGACAATTCCACAAACCTTCATTCGACACAAAGCATTGACTCTATTCAAATCTAGAGTGCTGTGGAAACAAGCACTCACTGACCGGCTAGTCAGATCATTCAACGCTCACTTCATGTTGTGCATATGTTTGTATGTATATATATATATGTTTGTGTGTGTATTAATGTAGATATGTATGTAGGTATATGTAAGTATGTATTTTTGTGTGTGTGTATATGTGAGCAAGTAAGTGAGAGAGCAAGAAAGCTAATTTATTTTTTCATTATGAGATAGGAAATATTTTTCAGGTTTTTATGATGAAAAAGCAAAATGAAAAAATGTACCAATACTGTTCTTACATATAAAGATCTACACACCACACAAGCGTAAAGTACAGCAAAAAAAAAACATTTCTCTTGGTCCAAGGTACATCACATTCTCTAGGTATGACAGAAAGAACCAAATATGTGACCTTGCATCAATCACCTCGGTCTGACCACAATAGCAAAGGGAACATTGCCCTGATCAGTCCACATATCTATTATGGCTACAATAAATAAGTAAATATAAAGGGATATATTTCCATATCTATTTCTTGTTTTAACTAAGGTAGAATATTTTGATTGTTTTGCTCCACAAGAATAACTAAAACTTGCCTCAAGAGGAAACATTGGAGCATGGAGCACAACCACCGGAATAACATTTGTATGCCCATTTTTAAAAAAAACATTCCAAACGAGTGACATTCAGCAGATATTTTTCTTCTCCAATTTCCTTCCATCCTTTCCTGAAGACAATGCGATAGATAAGTGGTTTCATGGAACCAACATGGGCAATGGATCTCTAGTAATTTGCACAAGTCACCGTTCTTCAATGTGTGAGTTCAGGCTAAAACTTCTGCTGGCAAATCAAACATGCAGGCATCAACTCTTGATCGATTCTCACTGAACATCCACAGTTCATAGTCTAATCTGGTGGTTCGGGGGCGCAGCAATGTGTGGGAAGACGCACTTTGGATTCAAGAAGAGAAGGGAGATTATTGAGGAGAAATGTCTTGAGGAGAAATGCAGAGGGTCTGGCAAATGTAGACCTCGCTGCCCAAAGTGGTGGTTAACGTAGATTGAACAGATGCCTTGAAGGGAAAGCTATATACATATGAGGAAGGAGGAGACTCCTGTGAACCATAAATCCTGCACAGACTGGTTGGGCCGAATGGCCTGATTTTGTGCTGCACAATCTATCCACATAAATCTTCCAAATATAAATGATAATATACTTCAGGGCTGCTGGCGGAACATCGCTGCAAATATAGTCATTACACTTTACAGTAAATCCTGTGAAGTGCTTTGAAATATCCACTTGATAGTATAGGCACTATTTCAAATGCAAGGATGATTATTATTAATAATAATTATTACTTCTTCTGTACTACCCAGGAAGTCACTGAATAGCAATTAGAAGCAAAAGTCCTGAAAATGCTAAAAAAAAAGGTTCTGCCTGTGGCTACATTTCGTTGTTATATTTTTCCCATCTCCATCGCAACATTGAGAAAGCATATGAACCCACCAAACAGAGACTGTGTCTCATTCCAGCAGAAAAGTAACCAGTCATGATTTTCATTAAGATGCCTGCTCCAGTCAGAGCACCCGAGTTTAACAATTATCCTTGGGAAAACACATATAATACATTTTGTCAAAATTATATTTCAAGATAGACAACAGAAATAATTCATCGTACAGAAACATTTTTCAGGTTGATATTGGAAAAGAACCATGCAACCATGGAATTGGAACACCCATCACTACAATACTGCCACCTGGAGGTATTGCGCAAACATCAAAAGTTACATTTCTTTACAGCAGCAACTCATCTTTTGCTGCAAACATTGCAAACGCTCAATTCTATTTGCTTGTCGTGGTGTTATGATTCGAAACCACTGCAACCTGCTGTATAACAACAAATTATTATTACATTTGTATATCACCTTTCACATCAGGGGGACGTCCCAAGGCACTGGACAGCTCACTCCCTGAGCCGAACAGCACAAATTCCACATAAATCGTAATATAATTGATAGTAGATTCTTGCAATGCGACAACAATTGTCTTGAAGGCATCTATCCTCTCACAGGTCCATATCAAGCTTCTGGACTGAATCCATCATTGATTTATGAATGTTTAACCTGTGGCTGTAGGTTTCAGCCCAATAACTGTTGTAATATCACTCCAAACCTCCAATTCAACAACAGCATTTATATAGCACCCTTCACATCAACAACAACAACAACTTCGATTTATATAGCACCCTCCATGCCGGACGGCGTCTCAGAGCGTTTCTCACATCGGGAGAAACTCAAACAACTTTACATCTACCCACAGTACATTTTGTATTTAGATCACAAAAGTGCTCCAAGAATGCCTCAGGATCTTGTTGTATAACATTTTGCCGCTAGGCAGATTCCACGGTAGACAGACAGACTGGGCAGGCAAACACATGCGTGGTTGTATGGAAATCAAAGTTTGCAATTTAACCTTTTGGCTGCTGATCATTTGCAAATGCTTGGGGAAGGGTGGTACAGACCTGTGACCAGACTCTGTCATTGCAGGTACGAATGAGCATACACTGAGCTACTGGCAGCCAGAAAAGGTATCTGCCTGTTTCAGGACACAAGGTTTAGATTGCAGTACGATTGCAATTTAAATTCAATTTATAGGATATTCTGTGAAGCTCTTTGAGGCATCTTGAAGACATGAAAAGGCGCTGTATTATTATGTTTTGGGTTCTCAAGAGTAGGGTTACCTCATTTACCTGTTATCTCCACTTTGAACATTTCTCCCCTCAGACCTCTGAGACCCTCACCCATGCTTTTACTATGTCCAGACTTCACTACGCTCTCTGAACTTGCCAACTCTTCCCTCCACAAACTGCAGATTATTTAGAACGCTGCAGCCCGTGTCCTCTCCGGCAGTTCCACCCTTGTCCATCCCCATCCCTCAGAGGACTGAATTCACAATTCTCGTTCTCACTTTCAAAGCCCTTCATGGTCTTGCTCCTACCTCCCTCTGCAACCTACTAAACCTTTAGTGACCAGTTCACTCCCTCCCACTCTTGTGAGCACTGGCCTGCTCTACATCTTCTGTTCTGCACGCTCCACAAAAGGCGATCGGGCCATCAGCCTTTCTGCCCCCACCCTTTGGAATTCCATCCCAGAGCCACTCCACCTCATCCCCTCTCTTGCCTCTTTCAAGGCTCACCTCAAGATCGTCCTCTTCGACAGTGCCTTTGGTCATCTTCCCACCCCCTTCCCATCCTCCCATCTTGATTCCACCCCTTCACTGTCCAGCACCTTTGGATCCCCTTCCAACGTGAAAGACACTGTATAAATGCAATTTGTTGTAGCTTTACTTCTCAAATGAGTGCCTCCACCATCACCAACCTAGCAGAGGGTAGTAACAGGGTAAGCAGTTACAAACTATTCTCATTAGTATATTCTACAACTTAAAACCATTATCTATAACAGGCACAACCAGCATGACACAGGGTCGTGGCCTCCCTCATACTGTGAGGGCAGGAAACTCCTATTCTCTTTTACTAGTGGGAGGAGTAATGAGCTGTCTCAGAGGTTATTTAGAAAGGAGTGAACTTTCAAACACACCATTGTAATATTTCAACTGGGCTCCAAACTAAAGGTTGTAGAACAAGCAGGCATCAGGAACGGAAAAAGTCAAAAGCTGCTTCACTGAGAATAAATATCTTTCAAGCTTGTGAGGTACCCTGACTTTTTAGTCAATTGAACATTTATCATTCAAGTATTTACGATTTCACAATCACCTTGAGAAGGTATAATTCAAGGAAGGAGTGCAGAAGCCTAATTTGCTACAGGAGTCCTGAAGCTCAGTGGTTAGGGCACTCGCCTTACAAGCGTGAGACCTGTGTTCGAATCTAGGCAGGTCAGGGTGAAATCTTGGGCAAGTTTTCTTTCTCCACACACATACACCTGATAATAAACCGTCCCAAAAAAAACACAATAATACAATTGGTAATTTCAATCCACTACTGTTTGTGGGACACTGCTGTGCACAACTTGCTGCCGCTTTCGCCCACAAATATTCAGTCAATTCACTTTATAGCATATTCTGTGAAGCGCTTTGAGACGTCTAGAAGACGTGAAAAGCACTATATCAAATTATGAAGGATTATTATTATTATACTCATGGGAATTACTCCAGAATCCCATGAAAATAGTCGTAATTAAGCCAAATTCACATCAGCACCTGGCTCCATGCAGAAGCACTGAGTTTAGCCTGCCACACCATCCTAGATTGTTTACAGCATTACTATACACTACATTAAAAATGAGAGTGGAAAAGATCTAATGGCTAGAATGAGCCTGCTACAGTAGATGGAAGTCACTTGTGAACTAAAATCTATAATATTCCATTTGATTGGTTCAGATCATACCTCTCATACTGCCTCCCCTTCATCTCCACAAAAGGTTTCTCAGTGTCCTCAGGGCTCTGTTCTTGGTGGTGACATCATCCGCAGACATGGAGTCAACTTCTACATGTACGCAGGTGACACCCAACTCTATCTCTCTGCCTCCACCTTGACTCCAGGACCACTGCTGTCCTGACAGGCCGCCTGTCAGACATCAAGTCCTGGATGAGATCTAATTTTCTTCAGTTAAAGGTCAAAAAGACTGAGGGCCTCCAGATTGGCTCCCATGAACGCCTCCACACCTCTGGTGCTGACAGCATTACCATCCATGGACGCACACTCCATCTCATTGAACCCGTCAGGAACTTTGGTGTCTTGTTCAACCTTCAACTATCCTTTCTACCCCACATCCATACATTCATCCCTAAGTCCTTCTGCATCACGCCCTCCCTTGCCTCATTCAAGACCTATCTTAAGACCCTCCTCTTCGACCGTGCTCTCAATCACCCTACCGCTCCATCCTGCCCTCAACCCTTACCAATGCTGACCCCCAGCTAGGTCCAAAACACTGACTGTCCAATGCCTTGGGACTTCTTCCTGATGTGAAAGGCACTATACAAATGTAATATTGTTGTTGTTGTAACCACATTGGAGCTTTAATGTATTTCATCTTCAGAATTGGTATTGTCTAGTTTTAAGGTCAGAGGTAATTTTTTGAAAGCTTGTTGTATTCTCTTAATAAACACTGGGCACAGGTACAACTATGCATTGAATCAGTTCACATTTGAACTGATTTCAATTCTACTTAACTGCATAAGTTAATCAGAAAATAAGGTTAGTTTGCTCTGCTTTGTGTAAAAGTAAGCAAGAAGCAGAATGAACCGAACCTATTGAGGAACCAGTATTTTGCAAGCAATTACGTTTTGCTGAGATAGATACAGTAAAAGTTTCGTTATCCGGCATCCTTGGGAGATGACGGTTGCCAGTTAATTCAATATACTGGATATTTGTGCAGCAATTTGCTGAAAATCCTACACAAAAATTAACTTATTTTAAAGCATTCCAGCGTTCAGTAAGTTTAATAAGTGCGCATGTGCCACGCATGCGCAAAGTGAGCATACTGCGAGTGTTCCTGATGGTACATCAGTATGAGATCCGGTTGCTGGAATGGTGAAGTGTATTGGGAGATACCGGTTGGTTGATCTATCCGGTTGGTTGGGTACCGGATAAACAAGGTTTTACTGTACAGTTATAGTATTTTTGTGGAAAATAAACAAACGTTGGAAGCAAAGCCGTCAACGGTTTCTCAAAATTTTAATTTAACTAGCAGCGGCTATAACATAAACAGTAGTTATAAAATATTGACTATGTAAAGATATGTCTGTTCCCAACCATGGAATCAATATTGTCATGCAGTCATAGAGCTCAGTGGTTAGAGCACTCGCCTCACAAACGTGAGACCAGTGTTTCAAATCCAAGCAGTTCAGGGTGTAACCTTGGGCAAGTTTCTTTACTCCAACTAGGGGTTGTATCGGTTATATCGATATAATTTTTCATACCGATATGCCGATATAGGAATTTAAAATATATTGATATATCGAAAAATGCGATATAAAATAAATATCGGTATATCGTAAATATCGGTATATCATTTTCGCCGATATATCGGTATTATTGGTATAATGCAAACTTTTCCAGCTTACCTTGTCGCCGGCATTGCAACCTCCTGGGCCTAGAGCACGGAATGTGCGTGCACCTCCGAATGCGCGCGCACCCCCGAATCACTAATCTAAAAGACCTAGAATTCTCATCTCAGTCTATACACAATGCACAGACCGAGGTGTCGCCGTCAAGCGCCATATTGTGTAGTCCTCGAATATAATATACGGGTATACAAGGGGTGGGGGGAGAGGGAGAGAGAGAGAGGGGGGGAGGAGGGGAGAGGGTGGAAGGGGGAGAGACGGGGGGAGAAAGAGAGAGACAGGGGGAGAGGGGGGGAGAGATAAGGGGAGAGGGAGGGAGAGGGGGGAAGAGAGGAGAGAGACACAGAGACACAGACAGAGAGACACAGACAGCGAGACAGAGATTTACCTCCTGAGGAGATAGGCCAACGCCTGAGCCAGATCCACATTCTCCCCCCCTCCCCCTCCTTCCCTCTCTCTCTCCCCTGTCACACTCTCTCTGTCCCTCTCTCCCCTGTCCCTCTCTCCCCCCTCTCTGTCTCTCTCCCCCTGTCCCTCTCTCTCCCTTGTCACACACTCTCTCGGCGCGTCGAGGACCAACCTAAATGGTGACCTCGGACAATCGGTGGCGACACCTTGTGGGGGAGATGAGCATTCCAGGTCTTTTATTTCAGTGCCCCGAATGCGTGCACGCCCCCAAATGAACGCACGCCTCCGAATGCGCGCACACACACAAATGTGCGCACACATGCACAGTAGAAAACCCCTGAAAATATCGATATATCGGTATATATTGATATGAGCACATCGATATATCGATATCGGAAATTTTCCATATCGACGGACCCTACTCCACATGCCTAATAATAATCCGTCCAAAAATAACCTATGATAAAAATTGGTCATTTCAATCCACAAATGTTTGTTGGACACTGCTGTGCGCAAATGGCTGTCGCGTTTCGCCCACAATTATACAGTAAATTCACTTTACAGTATATTCGCCCGTCTCCACTGGCTCCCCATCCTCCAGAGGATCGAGTTTAAGATCCTCGTCCTCACCTACAAGGTCTTACACGGCCTTGCCCCATCCTACTTAACCGATCTACTCTCCCCCTACACGCCCACCCGGACTTTCCGTTCAACAGGACTTGGCCTGCTCCAAGCCCCCCGCCCGAACCGCCCCACCATCGGAGGCCGGGCCTTCAGTTTCTCCGCTCCCACCTTATGGAATGCCATCCCTCAATCCCTCCATTTCGTCTCTTCCCTTTCCTCTTTCAAGGCCAGTTTGAAGACTTTCCTCTTCGATCGTGCCTTTTGTTCCACCCCGAACTCTTTTACATCCCCTTCGTGTTTCACCCCTTCCCAAACACTCCCCTCCCAGCTCGGGTCACACGCCTCCTGTTCAGCGCCTTGGGACGTCATCCCGACGTGAAAGGCGCTCTATAAATGTAAATTGTTGTTGTTGTTGTTGTTGTTATTCTGTGAAGTACTTTAAGACATGAAAAGTGCTATATCAAAATGCAAGGAGTATTATTATTATGATATTTCTTAAAAGTTTTACACTGTGTAACATTTTGTGATTTTGTATTTATAGCAGTAGCCAATTTGTGTACAGCATTATATCATAAATAGCCATGAAATGAATGATCCATTTTATTTGGAGGATTTTTATCCTGGACACTGGGAGAAACTCCCTTTTCCTTTCAAATAATGCCATGGGATCCTTAAGGTCCACTCAAATAACCAGTCAGGACCTCAGTTTAACATCTCATTCGAAATATCCGAACACAAAATCTCCATCAATGATCTACTTGTTCTTGTTCAGTGCTGTAAACATGTGCAATTATTTCATTTCAGAAATCTGATCATTTTGACCTAAAACATAATAACGAGTTTGTTTTGATGAACAGATTGTAAAAAGAAAAATTCTGAATGAAGGTTTGCAAGGATATAAAAATAAACGACTGCAGTAATCTGGTGGGCCAGAGAGTGAAAGGTTGCCTCACAAAGACATCAGATCAAAAGGTCGCAGGTTCAAATTCTCAGAGAAAACTGCGTCCTGCTGTATTCAACCAGGGCAGGAATATGGACCCTTAATTGACCTCAGCGCCTTTAGGCTAGGGAGGGAAAAATCAACCAGAGCTTTCTGATCCTGATTGCTATCAAGTGACCCCTGCTGGAAAATGTACATCTCTGGAGGTCTGGCGAGAATGGGATCAGGTTTTGCTACCAAACTCTCCACCGAGGTTAGAATCTACACCATCTACACTGACTGTCCAGGTGCACACAATGAAGAAGTCACTTGAACAAGAAACCGGAGGGCAACCAGTACATGGAGAACCATCGCCTTCCAACCCACCATCCCCCTCCCCCCCCCCCCCCTAGTCGCTAGTACTAACATTTCTGGGGAAAATAAAATGCAAAATAAAAGATTTGAAAATGGTTTATATCTGAAACCTTCTTGCAAAATGCAGTAATAGCAGAGCAGAGTGCGTGGATCATTTTTATAAAGGGTATTGAATAAATGCTCAAAGAATAGGATATAAAAGAGCGGGATGGGCAGGAGAGTGGCATCAAGTTAAGAAAAGCACCAGCTCAGAATTGATGCATCAAATTTTTGTGCTGTAATATTCTATGATTTCTGGATTTACTAATGAAGCTCTATATTTATGAACTTTGTGTTCAGTCACGACAGTTGATTCCCAACCGGAGGGTTGCAAAATTCAATTCTAGCCCCCAGGGAAATAACACACATCAAATATAAGAATCAAAATTAGACCAAGCAACTATCCAAAACAGTGTCAAGTCAGAATAACCAACGCAAGCATATCCCGATCATCAGACGGCAAATGCTGATACCATGATAACAACAACCCTCAGCATCCTGAGGCGCTTCAGTTTGCTCATTGCATTTTACTAACATTGAATAATACACAATGCTACTACTCAGGTTTAACACTTGAACTATACTGTACCACGTAATAGGCAGACACGCATCATGTTACTGTAAAACACATTGTTCCCACTGCAGAACGATTTGTAATTCTTGCTCATGACATTTCTTTCCCCCATGCGAGTTAAATGGCTTTGCTCATTTGTGGAAATACAAATTCAAATCACTTCCTACACTATGTACAACCTGTAGTTCATTCTTACATTCACGAGGGAGCCGCACAATGGGTTCATGTTTTCTAAATACTTGAGAGATATTTTGTCGCCCTCACTAGTGAAAGTAACGTGTGGGTTAGAACACCGACCTTCCGCCTCTGCAACCATAGTTTAAATTCTACTCACATTGAAGAAAGCCTTTACTCTCTATCTATACCTCTCCCTCTATCCGTCTCTCTCTCTCTCTCTCTCTATCTCTCGACCACCTCTCTCTATCTCTCTCTCTACTATATCTATCTCTCTCTATATCTCTCCATCTCTCTTGCTCCCATCTCCCTCTCTCTCCCATCCCCCTCTCTCTATCCCTCTCCATCTCTTCCTCTACCTACCTGTCTCTCTCCACCTCTCTTTCTCTATATTCTCTCATTTATTAGCAGATTCGTATCCTGAGCACAAATTAAACTGATGAAGTAGAAGGTGTTCCATGGTTAGAGTTGAGGCTTAATGTTGGGTAGAGCGGAGGCAAGGAGCACTTAAGGAGTTCAATGCTATCAAGAGTGAGATGTTCCAAGATTGATCCAATCCATGTTCCAAAGGCAACTTGCATTCATATTGAGCCTTTCATGTTACAAAAAACCAAGTCACAGTCTTGCCCAATGGACTCATGGACACTGAGCAAGAAAAGATGAGATTTAAACATATAGTCAAAGAAATATGTTTCTTGAGAGGGTTACGAAGGCAGGATGAGAGATAGCAAGGCAACATAGCTTGAGAATAGAGCTCCAGAGGAAAAGAGGCAAGGTTGCTGAAGGCTCAGCTATCCATAGAAAAGTAAGGATATGATAAAAATAATAATCCTTGCATTTGATATAATGTTTTATCACATCGTTGAGATGTCTAGCAGCACATCACTGAATATACTGTAAAGTGAATTGACTGTGTATTTTGTGGGCAACACACGGCAGCCAATTGTGCACAGCAGTGTACTACAAACAGTTGTGGATTGCTTGGTAAAATAAATTTTTTGGAATGGATCATTTCTCCTGGAAAGCAATCAGCCAATCAATTAGGAACCAGGTTCCTACATACTGCTAACAGAGGTAAACAGAGGCATGTGGAGTAAGGAAACTTGTCTAAGGTTTCTCTGCCCGGGAATCAATCCCAGGGTCCTCTCACTTGCAAGGCAAGTGCTCTAACCAATACACTGCTGAACTCCAGGTAGACCCAGAACCTGACTGGAAAAGCAAAGAGTACAGATTCAAGATGACTGTGTAGGAGGGTGGGAATTAGAAACATAGAATGATTGATTGGTCGACAGTATCAGAGTCAAAAGCATTTAGGTACAGGCAAGAACCAAACAAGATTTTTGGGGGGCTTGACAACATTCAGCGGCATAAATGAACTTGATGTCACACAAGCAGTCAGTCAGAATGGAAAAAAAATTAAGGGTCATGGCAGAATAATGGAGTTGGATATAATCGGCATACAACAACAACAACAAAATTACACTTGTATAGCGCCTTTCAAAAACAAGCATCAATTTGTGATGCACGTGAATAACTGATTAAGGGAAGCAACACGGAAAACAATCAAAATATACTGTACCTTGTTCAACAATAACCAGAATCTGATCATTTTCCCCGTGGTAACTCGGGTCAAACTCGGGTTAAAAGTGCATTCTTTCAACAGACAAAGTTACTAGAGGTGCAACGTTCAGAACATACAGAGTTTATTTAACGTAAAGATTGTATGTGTTTTTTTTTGGACTATTATTAGGATTATTATTAGGATTATTATTAGGCGTGTGGAGTAAGGAAACTTGCCCAAATATACAGTCAATTTTCCTGCTTTCCTTCCCCCAATCACGACCCCTCCCATCGACCACAACTCCTCCCCCGCTACTCTGGTCCTTACTTCTTTTCCCCCCTTTCTTCCCTCTTCTCCTTACACCGACCCCTCCCCCACTGTGCTGGTCCCTACCTTGGGACGTTGCTGTATTCCGTGAAGCGCTTTGAGACGTCGATAAGATGTGGAAAGCGCTGTATAAGTGTAAGGATTATTATATTATTATATTATCTGCGACCTTCTCTCCCACTCACCTAGGCTGTCTACATCCCTTTGAATTCTCCTTGTGTCATCCTCACAGTTTACTCTCCCGTCTAGCTTTGTATCATCTGCTGTTCTGAATACTCTCCAGCATCAGATAAAGCAGGTGAGTCCCAACACGGAAGAAAGTGCACATTCCATTCCAGCAACAGGGAAACATCCATATGTTTCCCTGTTGGCACACATAGTTGTGGCACACATAGTTGATGCTTTGGAAACTCCTACGCATGTTGATGGGTATCGACATGTGTCAAGCAACCAACTGACCAAAACAAAAGCCATGTTAGCCATATTTATTTCCTCCGCCTCCAGAACTTTTCCAACCCTTTTTTTCCTTTCAGATTCATCTTTCTACGTAAGGATTGATGCTTGCTCCTGAACCAGGCTAAATATATGCATTCATGAAAACCGAGGTGATCACTGAAACATCAAATTAACCGCTATTAAAAAAAAACAGTTCTCTTCAATAAAAAAAATACTTGATTACATCAATACTGAGGAAGAAACAATTCCTGGACAGTAACATCCTCAAGGGGTTTGATAATGTAACGCAAAACAACAGAGATTGAGATTCTTCCAGATATTGTTTTGGCAACAAACACTCGCATTTATATCGTGTCTTTCACAAAAGATAACATCTGGGAGCGTTTGAGAATATGCTACGGATTCGGTTACATGGGACGTTAGCACCCAACTACAGAAGTTATTTTGTCCAGAAACAAAAACGTAAAATTATGACAAATCACAGAGAATGTCAGTTTTTGTTTTCTAAACGTTCTTGTTAGTATTTAACCAAGATTAGCATCCAGTGAAAAGGCCCACAGACATCAGCCAAGCTCTAACCACTCTGCCTCACCTGCAAAAAGTATGATCACATTGAGACTTTTAGGATTGGCTCGCAGAAAGAAATTATCGCTGCAACATAAAAGTTTGTACAGATGTGTTAACACACCTGTGTGATGATTTTCTGCCCCCACCACCCCACCTGTCGTGCTCCGATTGGCTTCCACTTTCACCTAAAAAGCACACAGCCACTACACTTCGCAGTAAAATTCCCTGAAGAGCTTCGAGACAAATACAAACGACACTTGCACATCACCTTTTGCGTTGGGATGAACATCTCAAAGCGATGTCAGTGCTGGATGGGGACCCGTAGGAGGGGTTGGTGGGGATAGAGGGGGAGAGATCAAAGGCGTGTGGAGGAGAAAGTTGGGACCGAAAACACTGTCACAGAAATCTTAACAACGTGATAAGTCGCTATAACAAATGCAAGGATTACAGTAGTATTAATTCCTGGGCGCGAAGGAACCTATGTCAATGCAAGTTGTTAATGGTTTGACAGAAAGGCAAAAAAAAAAGGACCAAAACAGGCAGGTCAAGGAGCTAAACTCACCAGTAGTGTGGACAGCTGTGTGTCTCCTGGATGCTGATGGAGCAGACTTTGCTGGCTGTGGCTGTGGCTGTGGGGCAGGTGGAAGGGGTGGAAGAGGCGACTGTGGAGATGCAGCTCGTCCAAACTACAGAAAAACAGCAAACAACTGGGGCAAGTGAGGTCCCTACCCCAAAAGCCAGGCTGGTCATCCTCCATAGCCCTGAGCACTGCACCCCAGCCACACACACACACACACTAACACACACAGAGAGTGGGGAGAGCAGGCAGCACAGTGATCTCTCTCACTCACTCCCTCCCTCACTGCACAGGACACTCAGTAACACACAAGCCGCGTGTGGTGTGAGCTGCAGTCAGGCTCATTGTGTCTCTTTGTGTCTCTCTGTCTCCACAGCCACACACACAGACAATAGCATAGAGTGCAGGCAAACAGGAAACCACAGAGAGAGGGAGGGAGGAGGGGAAGGGATGGGGTGTTGAGGAGAGGGGGAGATAGACACTTGCAAAATAAAATACAATCAAATGATAACAGTCACATTTGGTATTTACATACATTTTAATTGTGTCATTGAACGCCCCCCTCCCCCCCCCCCCCCCCACACACACACACACACACAAAAAAAAACCTAGTATTAAACTGAATTCAATGATGTGATCCAATCCACAAGTTTGAGCAAGTTATTTATTGATCGACAAAACACAAACTACTACAGATGCTGGGAATCTGAAACACAAACAGAAGTTGCTGGGGAAACTCCGCAGGTCAGGCAGCATCCATGGAGAAAGGAAAAGGAGTCAACGTTTCGGGTCTACAACCACCCGAAACGTTGACTCTTTTTCCTTTCTCCGTGACTTTCTCTGCCTGACCTGCTGAGTTTCCCCAGCAGCTTCTGTTTTTGTTTTTTTTATCTATTGATTGATTGATTTTGCTTCACTGTCAGCTCAGTGCATCATCTGAACACTGAAATTGGAACGCTGACCTGCAACTCACTCCGAGTTATCCTTCAAACATTTTTTTTAAAAACGATTTTGCCAATTTTAGAATGTCCAGTAGCAATCCAATATTTGCTGAATATGAAACTAAAGATTGGATGGTTGGGGTTGAGATGATAGTCAGAAGATTTGCAAGGGGCTGGACAATATAGATCATGTTCCAACTTGGACATAGCCTGCGATTGAAGGAGGGATATACAGAATCAATCTACGCAAACACTATTTCAGTGAGTGAATAAATAATAATCCTTACATTTGATATAGCGCTTTTCAAATCTTCTAGACGTCTCAAAGATCTTCACAGAATATACTGTAAAACGCATTGACTATATTTGTGGGCGAACCGCGGCAGCCAATTACGCACAGTAGTGTCCCACAAACAGTCATGGATTGTAGTGAACAATTTACTATTGTTTTCTTTCAGGGATTATTATTAGGTGGAGTGGAGTAAGGAAACTTGTCGAAGGTTTCACCCAGCCAGGAATCGAACTCAGTTCTCTTGTTTGCAAGGCGAGAGCTCTAATCACTGAGCTACAAGACTCCATAGTGACCTGTGGGACAGGCTCCTGAGGGAAACAGTTGAAGCAGGAAGGTTGATTCTTTCAAACACAGATGAGATAGTTTTCTTTTGACAAATCACGTTATGGGATATAGTACATAGGTAGTTTGGGACATATGTATATGCGACCACCAGGAAGGTGGAAGGCGATCGAGATGGATCCTTCATCTTTTCTCGACAAGCATTTCTTATGTCCTAATGTTAGCAATCTCCGGCTACCCTAGTCCCTCTGTAAATGTCAATTCTGACTTGCTACATTCCTTCTGCCCCTCTATTCCACAAGCGGCAGGTGAGCCTTCAGCCAATTTGTCCCCTCCCTCTGGGACCCTCCTTTGAAATACTTCTGCCTTGCCCTTTCCCTCAATGCATGGAAATACCACCTAAATCTTTTTTCCTTTGCCATTGCTTTCGCCACCCCCAACTCTGACCCTTATTCTCAGGAGGAGAATTCACCAGATACACTAAAAGGTGGCGTGACCGTGCGATATTTGAGTGGGCAATTTGCATACACCAATGTCCCACAAAACAGCCAAAAAGTGAATGACCAATTTTATTGATTGGTCATTCGTTGCTCGATTTAATGTCCCATTTGAAGGATTGCACTTCTAACAATACTGTAGCAGCCCCCAGCACTCCACTGGGTGTCAGCTTATATGATGTGAGTTCAAATTCTAATTCGGAGGTAAGAGTACTACTACTAACTGAGTCAGGCTGATATACATTTTGATTTCTCAACTATATTTGTCTATGCAGCAAAGAAAACTTTTCGATGCACAGGTAAAACTCATAATATTGTAGTTGGAAGATATTTTCAAAGTGTGCGATTCATTTAAAAACCTCGGTGTCATTTATTGAGGTAAAACAGTGGGCACAAAAGAAGCACAAGGATAACAGAATTGCCATTGATACTGTATTTTGTCTATATTTTCAGGTAAAATTATAATCTTCATCTATTTCCTCTTTGTCTCTGTATTCATTAGTGGTTTTATAGATATCATCAAAAGTGAATTTTTCACTTTGCACTTGTCACGTCTTCTAGACGTCTCAAAGATCTTCTCAGAACATACTATTAAGTGAATTGACTGTATATTTGTGGGTGAAATGCAGCAGCCAATTGCACACAGCAGTGTCCCACAAACAGTTGGGGATTGAAGTGACAAATTTATTACTGTTTTTTGTTGTTGAGGGATTATTATCAGCTGTGTGGAGTAAGGAAGCTTGCCCAAAGTTTCACCCTGCCTGGAATCCAAACCAGGTCCCTCAATTGAGTGGTGAGTGCAAGATTGTGAAACACAGATTACCTGTACTTGAAGGTAGCCAGCACCAAAGTCATAGCTTCACACTTCTTGCCCATTCACGTGTATAGAATGTTTGTGTATTCTATGTGAAAGATTCCTCATATAATAATCCTCACAGAGATGTCGCAAAGCCCTTCCCGGGAATTTACAGTGGAGTGTAGCCGTTGTGTGCTTTGGAGGGATGTACTTTATATGCCTTTTGCCAGATTAAGAAATGAATGAAGTCAGGGAATTTTTCAAGGCAGCCTAGTGTTATAATGTACAAAAAACACGGGTATACCACATGTAGGTGTCACGTTGACGCCCACTGAGTATCAAGATGATTGGAGATGCTCATACCTAAGCAATGTGCTGTATTAGATACATAATTATTTGTTTTACTCATTTAAATAAACAAGCGCGTCTTCCTACTCTGACATTTTACAAAATAAAGCATCTAAAAGTATCAAACCATTTACAACGTGTTGTACAGAAACACTTTTTATTTGTTTTGACAGTCATTCCAACAATCTGGACCATAACACAGTGAAGCCAGTTATCCATGTGTGCAACAGTCACAAAAAGATTGTTGATGAGCTATATCTTACACTACATTAGCCTGTAGCAGTCTTATATACGAATAAGTGTGGACTTCTAATTCATCTCAATTATTACAGTGGTCATGTTTCATTATTGAGTATCCATTGGCCTCAGAATGAATGAATTCTATATGTAGCTTTTTAAAAGCAAAGTATAAACATGATTATTCTTTGTATAAAAACAAACACTATGTAAACATTTAACTTCAAAACATCAGTTATTTAAGATTGTTAGAATAATTGTAGGAACAATGTACTACCATTGTTAGCAACAAAATAGTTGTTTTAATACCAATAGTAGTGTAACTTTCAATATTGTGATACCTGTTAAATCTCTGGCTTCAAAAACATTGAAATTTACATGAGCATAGCTGATAAAGAAAACCTCAGTGGGATTCTATATGTGAACTCAGCTGCATGTTTGGTTCTTATCAGCTATCAAATTGCAATAGCTTTTATACCTATTTATATACAGTATGTATATACTGTACATACTTGTAAAATAACAGAAATAGTTGATATGAATTCAGAAGTGGTCTAAGGTATATATTTCTCTAATTGTAATACAATAACTGTGAGTCAAACTTGCTGTCAAACATTTTTCCGCATCTATAAAGTATACATTGCATCTGTTTGAAAATACAAATTTCAGTTATCAAAGAGATATCAATTGTAATATGGATAAGGTGTCTTGTTATATTTCAAGACCTGTTTTAGGTTACCAGCATTGTTTGACAGAGTCTGGAAGATCTGAAACGTTCATGTTTTTATTCTATTCAGTTTTCTCTTCTGAGCACAAAGCTGAACTTTCACCTGCTTCTGCTGCTCGCTTAATAGGTTTCACTTCACTCTCCACGTGATTCTCCTGCGTTTTCTCTGGTGGTATCTTGTCTGAAGAGGGTTGGCCGGAACTCGATTGTACAGTTAAGTTTCCAAGGCAATGGGACAAAGGATCAAGCAAAGTATTTGAGACAGACAATCGTTCAGAAATTTCAACTCTGCCATCGGACAGCTCACTGGGGTTGTTGAGCATCTGAATAAATGTGGTGTGGGAACGTTTAAGCTGTTTACGGTTCTTGCCAGAGGTACTGGCTGATGAGCAGCGATGCTGACTGGCTACTTTGTTCTGGGCTGCCTGTTTCTCTGGACATTTGATTCCACATAATACATGAGGTAAAGTGTCTCCTAGTTTTGCGAGATTGTAATGCTCGGGGCTCAATGCATCTGACTGTCGTGAATTACTGTGGCTGGGAATACTACACAACTCTAAAATGGTATTGCAGGAGGTTTCCAGCGAGTCCAAAGTACCACAAGAGTCAACTGTGAGGCTTTTCCTATTGCGCACCAAGGGATCTTTCTGTACAGAATCAGTCTTGACATTTTTTGGAGAGTGCCTGGAATCGTGACCACTTTGACGACTCTCAGACTTTCCACACAAATAATTTTCTTGGCAGAGCTGACGTTGATGTAAGGTCTCCAACTCGAGTTTGGACCTAAAATGGGAAGGAAAAAATAAAGCATGAGAGAAATACAAGGAGCATAAATATATATATTTTTTAAAGTGCTAAGCCATTGTCAGTGAATTTACTACATGGAGCACAAGGAGCAAAATAACTCCCTGTGTTTTGATTACAAATTCTGACATCCATTTTCTCATCAGAACTAATTCCAAGTTAGCTGAAGAAGTGGAACAGAGATTCTGTGACACAGTAACATTGAAAACACCAGTTTGTACTTTTTAGTGAAGGACCTGAACATATGGAGATACAGTTTTAACCTGTAGGGATCTGCCAACATGCATTTATATTGGATTGATCTTCAGGGCCTGGGCTGTCCAGGCTGTCTGTCTCCCACTACCAACTATTCTCTTTTTCCAGATTGAAAGTTGGCTGGGTTGCTTCTAAGGGACATTCTGCCAATCTTCGGACAGATACATTAGCAACAATAGCCAACAAAAACTACTTTAAGAGATGTCACTTTCAGCTTCCAACTTCCAGGATGAAAGATAGAAGAAAGAATAATGAAGGTAAGAAACTGAACTTAAAGATATCAATGGTCAAATGGTTACAACAATCAGAATATCATAAAATATAAATTAAATCCCCCAAATGGCCCACATTTCATATACCGCTTTATCATGTTGAAATGTTTCAATGCACTTTATAAAAAAATTCTGTGGGCTATAGTGACTGCATCTATAGGAAAACTCAGCAGATAATTTGCACACAACAACGTGCCTCAAACAACAACAAAATTACATTTGTAAAGCACCTTTCATGTTGGGAGGATGTCCCAAGACACTGGAACCAGGAAACGACCATGAAAACAAAATAGGAAATAGTAGAAAAAAGGGGAATAGACTCGAGGGCCAGTAAAATGTTTTGTGAATTATTTTCCCTTTAAATTATATGATTGTATTAATTTATTGGATTATAAATAGTATTGCTCCTGTAAGATTGCAATAACATTTCTGGTACCTGAGTAACTTTCTTGAGTAACTCCTTAAGTACAAAATTGGGATTTTCGGCTGTCCAGTGTACAAGTTGGAAATGTGCAAGGCTATTTGACACTTAGAACAGATATTTCCATAGACCCACCAGAACTTTAAAGGGTTACACTACAACAAAAAAACAACACTTCTATAGCGTCTTTCATGTCAGGAGGACATCCCAAAGGATCGATAGCAAAAATCCTTTACCCTAAAGTTTTGATATCTGTAACATCTGAGTTAGAGGCACATTCCCTCCTTGGCTTCAAACGTTCATACACTTCCCGATTGTTCTTGAACAGTTCATCTTTAAGTTTGTGCAACTTTACGTCTACAGGGTTTTCATCCAAAGTAGGATTCTGTAATAAACAACAACAATTTCACAAACCACGATAACTTTAATAATAATCCTAGCATTTGAATCAGTGCTTTATCATGTGGTTGAGAATTCTCAAAGTGCTTCACAACGTATATTGTAAAGTGAATTGACTGTGTATTTTGTGGGCGAAATGAGTAAATTAAAAAAGAATTTCTTTGATACAGAATCTTTATTGTACAATGGAGTAACTTTTTGGCTGACAGTTACACTTTACGCCTTAATAGCAATGCCTCCTATGTTAACTTGCCCATGAATTACTGTTTTGTGCAAGGCATGCTTTGAGCACAACAATCTTATATTTATTTATTTTTTCAAACACCGCAAATTTTGGATCATTTCACTCTACAAGGATAAGCAGGTTTCTGCTAGTTTCTGTCACTTTTCACAAAAATATAGAATAGACCTGCCTTCCTCCCCCACTTCCACTTGCTTTGCCTTCTCTGAGCTATTGGTATGGCCCAAATCAAAGATCATAACAAGCAATGAATTGCCAATGTTCACCCCTTCTTGGATATATCACATCAGAACATCAACATACCACATTGCCATCCAAGTTTGTTTCTGATAAGATATTAATCTATTCCTTAACATGATTTCCTTTTAAATAGAGTTGATCGGGTTTTTCATTTAGATCCTTTGATCCAGGCAGACACAAAAACATGGAATATCAATTTGTTTGAATTGTCGGAAGTCCAAACCTCAGATGCCTGGTTGCTGTAAAGTCCAGGACCCAGTGCAGAGGGGCTGCTATCCTCCAGATAATGGGATTGTTTTGGTGGGAGAGTGTGGTGGAGACTGTTGGACATGGCATTGAGCCGGAACAGCAACTCATCCATCAAATCTTCAAATTCATCCAAGTAAAAGTTCTGTTAACATAGGGAGAATTTTAAGCCTACTATTTGTTGCAATTTTTCACTTTTTGCCTTGTATCGCTGGGACATAGATCAACTGCAGCTAACCTACCCTCAGGCTACCACCACCACACCAACACCAAAATTACATTTGTGGAGTACCTTTCACGTCGGGAGGCCATCCCAAACCCCTAAATAGTCAGGGGTCGGGACCCAAGCATGGAGTATGGGGATGGCAGGTTTGGGATGAGGGAGGGCACAGAGATAGCTGGAGGCACAGTCGGAAAGGAGGGTCTTGAATTGGGCTTTGGAGCAGGCAACGGAGGGAGCAAGGCAGAAGGATTGCGGGATGGAGTTTCAAAGGGTGGAGGCAGAGAGTCTGAAAGCCCGGCTGCCAATGGTAGGATGGGGTCTGGTGGGAGACCTTGAGCAGCCTGGAGCCTGCTGAATGGAGGGAGCGGACAGGTTGATAGGGGTCAGCAGGTCAGAAAGGTAAGAGGGGGCAAGGCCATGGCAGGCATTGAAAGTGAGGATAAGGATTTTGAATTCTAACCTCTGAGGAGCCATTGGAGCCGGGAGAGGGTGGGGGTGATGGGTTCACTGAGTTTGGTGAGAGGGGGGACACGAGCTGCAGAGTTTTGGATGATCTGCAGTTTGTGGAGGGAAGAGTTGACGGGGGCCAACAAGGAGGGAGTTGCCATATAGCAACTTGAGATGGCCTTGAGGTGACAAATGCATGTAAACCCATTATAAGCTACTAGGAGGTAAATAGGAATGAGTGCCCTCAGATTTTCCCTTTCTGTCTGTTCCATTTCGCAAACCAAGGACATGGCTTCATACAGAATAACATATCAGATGTCGAGCAAGGGAAAAGGGAGGGGTGGCAACACATTCAAAGTCCAGTGAAGGATATGAAGCAGGACTTAAAGACAGAGAGAGTTGAGATAGAATGACGGGGGAATCAAAGTTCCAGAAAACATACAATAGCCACTTCATGCATTGGAGGTAACAGGCAGCAACAGTTGCCCTTGAATCATTATCCCAGTAGCAGGAAAATTCAGTCACTTGTAATAGAGAAATCGAGTGAACAAACTTTGAGGTGAAAATTGTTGTAGATCTCCCCACTCCGCACCTCCCACATAAAAAAAGTAAACCACATCTTTCTTGACTACCAAGCCCCCTTTAAGCGACATAAAACAGAGTTAATAACACAATACAAAGCTCTAGCTGAAAGGACTGTTTAAACTGGTTATCCACAAAGAGGAAGTGGCCTTTATTCATTGTTCTTTAACCGATTGCCAGCCAGGAAAAAAAGAAAATATCTGGCACAGCAGCGAGACATATTGTTGAATTACAATGTTATTCTGGAAATAACAGCTCTGTCATTAGGAAATGTGACTTATCACAAGAAACAGTTATTGCAAAATGCTCGCCAAGTACAACACTCCAGCATATGCTCAGTCAGATGAAGAGAAAGCAGAGACATTCAACAACAACATAATCACAGAGCACTATTTCATTGTCTCCTTATAACATTATTTTGCCAATAGCCAGTTGAATTCAAACCATAGCTAGGCTGTATTTCCAGTTCTCAGCTGATTCAATTGAATTTTATTGCGTGCATTACAGAACCCAATATGTGCACAAACTGGATCCAGCTTCATTATAGATAATGGGTTTATTTATCATGCAAATAAAATTGGCTACAATGCTAACCAAAAACTTCATCCATCAGAAATTGTACTATTGCTACAATCCTCTCTCTATCTAACTCTCTCTGACTTTCTTTCTGTTAAAGTCTTCTGGCTCACTCTATGTCTCATTGACTTTCTCTCTCTTTCAAGTTTCAAGCTGTCTAACATTTTATCACTCTTTTGCAATTTTCTCTCTTCATCACCTCGATTCTAAAGTTACAAAGCAAGCTATAATCGACTTCTGAATAAATACACTATTTTGTGTGTCCAAATCAGTCACAATATGCAAGAAAACAATTGCATTCCTGTCACCCTCATGTGCATGCACACAACAGTATCTTTGTGTTAGCTTTGCACTTCTGAATAAGCAGTGCTGAATGAAGTCAGCATTCTATTCCATTAGAAAGCAACATTCTTCAATGAAGTTCTGTACCAGATCAGCATAGCAAATTATAGAATAATTATAGCAATGGAAAAGGTCAATTGGTGAATTCTGGTACTAGATTTCATGCTGGAGTCAGAGAGCAGGAGAATGGCATTAGACTATATTTTTTTGGGTGGGTCTGACACATGCAGAAGCGCATTACCGTATTTAAGAGTATCTCAGTTTGGTTTGGATACTCTTAAGCATGGTGATGGGTTTCCACATGTGTCAGACAACTGCCTGACTCCTAAAACTTGTATAATCTAATGGCATTCCCCTGTTCTTTCCCCATAACCTTTAATAGAATTTTCCTCGAGTATTTATCCAATTCTTTTTGAAATGTTTTTAGATTCTATGATCTGTATTTTCGTTCAGGGCTTACAAGTGGTTGGGTTATTTTGCTTTCAGAAGTAGGAAGCACTGAATAGAACATCAATTTCATTGTTTCACGCCCTGAATAAACATCTCTCCTCAAGCTGACTCAAACAGCAAAATCCTTTATTCTAAAACAGAATAAAACAACCCACAAGTGGGAAACAAAAAGCATTCACCATTGTGGTCAAATGCTTTCATTTGCATAAGTTTAAAATAAAAAACGAAAAATCACATTGCAATTCATGTCAGAGATATTCTCACCCCTAACACAACAGAGTGTCTTCCAGCAAAATTGCTCAGCCAAAGAGTTCACAACATAGTAACGCAACTTTTTTTTATTAATAGAGCTCTAAAGCTTCTTTAGATCTTTGTTTTATCCTGTTGCAAATGTATCCAGTTCTAATACACACAATGAATTTATAATAATCCTTACATGTGATAAAGTGCCTTTCACATCACGAGGATGTTTTAAAGCTCTTCACAGGTATATACTGTAAAGTATGTATTTTGTAGACAATTGTGGCAAGCAACTTTCACCCACAAACAATCACGAAGTCTTTGACCAATTTTATTTGGGGGAAGTGGTAGCCACAATTCCAAGATAAAACTCCCTTCTCTATTCAAATAGCCCCATGCATTATTAACCTCCATCTGAAGAGGTTTAAAGTCTCTTGCTGAAGGATGGCATGATCTAAACAATGCAATACTCTCGCAGTATTCACTGGAGTGTCATCCTAGGCTAGTTGAGTTCAAAGATCCAACATGGGGCTTGAACCCGCAACCTTTTGACTCAGAAGGAGTGCTATCAACTGAGCTAGGCTGCCACATGATTAAATTGAGAGGGGCAGAAGTTGGATCAATTTTTCTATGGTAAAAACCTTTTCAAGCTGGTATCAGCCTGGCTCACTTGGCAGCCATCTCACCTTTGAGGCAGGCTGCAGGTTCAAGTCCCTCATTGGGAATTTGAGTTTGTACTTTAGCAGCTCTCCAACATTAGTCATTAGTCAACCTAAACTGTACAAATCATTGGTTAGACAGCAGTTGCAGCAAATTCTGTGTGCCCGACTTTAGGAAACATGCTGAAGACCATAGAGAGGATACAGAGGAGGTTCACTAGGAATATACCAGGAATAAAAGGTTTAATATTTTTATCCTGGCTCAGTTGATAGCACTCTTGCCTTTGAGTCAGAATGTTGTGGGACCAAGTTGGAACTTCAAACTCAAATGATTTAGGCTGACATTGCAATGCAGTCGTGTGGGTGTGCTGTATTGTGGGGGATCTTCCGATAATACTGAATGAATGTCCCTGTCTGCATATTCAGGTGGACGTTAAAGATCCATGGCACTATTCAAAAAAAGAAGGCTGTTTCTCCCAATGTCCTGACCATTAATCCTCCAAATAAAATTGAGCATTCACTTCATGGCTGTTTGTCGGACACTGCTGTACCCAAATTAGCTGCTGCAGTAAATCCTGTGAAGTGCGTTAGGACAATCTGATGACTAACCGTGTGATAAGATGCTTATTAAATGCAAAGATTATTCTATATTATAAAATGTGTATGTTCAGGGCATTACATTTCCTTGAGTTAAATTAACGTTCATTTCTTGGTTTTTGTTTCTCCCCATAAGTGTCAGAATCCGGTCCCGAGTGTAAACAGCAACTTCTGTGAACGTCACCAGGTGTTTACTTCGAGAAGACTTCTTTGCCTCTTCCGCCATTGATGTAAGAATCCCTACAAACTAAAACCAAAAATAAATCATTAACATAGGCTTACCATTCTCTAATGGTCAGAGTCTGTTTTTGAAAAGCAAAAAGGAAAGTTTTGGGTGCTTTATTTACTTCGGTTGCTCTTCATTCAGTAGTGTCTTCCAATAGATTTCATGTCACTTCTATGTGACAGTAAAATGCGGAGAAAGTATAGGTGGTGGAAGGGGTGGCGGGGGGGGGGGGGGGGTGCAGAGAACATAGTATGTGACGTAATTCAGGAATCCTTAAGTCAACTCTGAATTTGGATTTCCTCTTCTTTGATAGATGATTGACCAAAACATTTGTTTCCCAAAACTCTCACATTAGATAAACCAATTTGTGGATAGTTGGTACATGAATAATAACTACAACAGCAACAACTTCGATTTATATAGCACCCTCCACGCCAGACGGCGTCTCAAAGCACTAATAATCCTTGCATTTGATATAGTGCCTTATATCTTCAAGATGTCTTAAAGTGCTTCACGGAATACTTCCTCCCCCACATCCGTGCCTTGACCGACACCGCTTATTTCCACCTGCACAACATTGCCAGGCTCCGCAACTACCTCACCCCCCATGCTGCCGAAACACTTGTGCACACATACATCACCTCACAGCTGGACTACGGAAACTCTCTCCTCGTCAGCCTCCCCAGTTCCTCCATTCACAGGCTGCAGGTCATGCAAAACTCTGCAGCCCGTGTACTATCCCGCACCCGCCTTCGCGATCACATAACCCCCACCCTCGCCCGTCTTCACTGGCTCCCCATCCCCCAGAGGATCGAGTTCAAGATCCTCGTCCTCACCTTCAAGGCCTTACACGGCCTTGCCCCGCCCTACCTAACCGATTTACTTTCCCCCTACACGCCCACCCGGACCCTCCGTTCAGCAGGACTTGGCCTGCTCCAAGCCCCCCGCCCGAGCCGCCCCACCATCGGAGGCCGGGCCTTCAGTTTCTCTGCTCCCACCCTGTGGAATTCCATCCCCCAATCCCTCCGTTTCGTCTCTTCCCTTTCCTCTTTCAAGGCCGGTTTGAAGACTTTCCTCTTCGACCATGCCTTTTGTTCCCCCCGAATGAGTGCAGCTTTGAGGAGAGAGATCAGAGAGATAGGGGGGTGCAAAGGAGTGGAGGGATTTGAAGACAAGGGTGAGGATCTTGAAATCGATCCTCTCTGGGATAGGGAGCCAGTAAAGTCTGGCAAGGACTGGGGTAATGGGGGAGCGAAGTTTTGTGCGGGTGAGAATGCTGGCGGCAGAGTTCTAAATGAGCTATTAACCAGAAGCAAGCCACATTGCAATCTACTTGTGGAGTGTCGTTTCTGCTGGGTTCAAAGGGAATTCTGTTAGGTTGATATTGAGAACCAGACATTCTCAAAAGCTTTATATAATAACTAGAACGATCAGCATGAAAACTGGATTGCTACCGATTCTGTTTCAACAGAAACCACATCTGTTGAAACACAAACTGTCCCTGGAGAGTAACAGGCAAGCTGTTTAGTCTCAGCGCCTCGGCACATCCTCCAGACCTGAAAGGCACTTTACAAATTAAATTTTGTTGTTGTATTTTGTTGTTGTTGCAGAGCAGATTGTTCCAGGAATTAAAACTGGTTGAAAATCTAGTTTGGGAACAATAGATTTCAAGCGTCGTGAGCTGTAGAGCTGCTCTTCATTCTACTGTTTCTTTAACGGAGTTTCAAGGAGGTATTACACTATAATGTGATGATTCATATTTCTGAAATGCATAATTTTTCAGGTTATTTATAACTGTAAGAAAGAGGTTATACTGAGATACTTACCAATCCAACCCATAGTATGGTCATGAAAACAAAGAATGTCCCATAGTAGATAGCAATACTAAGTTGGTTTAACTTGTAAAGAGTTGAAAGTGTTCGCATCTCACTCAATCCCATGAAGTACATCAGCACAGTTTGAAACGCTCTCACAAAGGTACTGAATGAATAGGTTTCCGACAAGAAAAGCAGATTCCCCAGGCAAGAGTAGGCCACAATGAGTATAATTCCACACAACTGTAATTAGAAACAAGCACAGAACAGATTATTTCATTATTTTTATGTAACATTTTTAAATGCACAGAATTCTAAGTTCTCGATTAGCATCCCAGGAAACAGAATCCTGCAATAAGAGAGTTTCCATTGCTGGGTTGGACAGAGCTAAACAGCAGCAATTTGGAAAATTAATCCCATGCAATGAAGCGTTTCACAAACATATTCCTATAATACTGGTGTAATTCCTGGAAAGGGCGACTGTTACAGTAACAGCTTCCAATATTCCTGTCACTTCAAAGTACTACAGTGGAAGATTCCACATCTCACAAACAGGTCAGCAGCTACTTAAATAGAACAAAGTGTAAATACAATAACATTACAGCAAAACAATGAGGACGAGCAATCCCAAATGACTCATGTGCACTTCCTAACAGTGGCCATGGAAAAGATAGCAGCATTGTCTGAAAATTGGTTAAAGGCCAGGCATCCGGAACATTGTTCAAGGAACAGGGTGGAGCATGGAGAGGGCCAAAGTAAAGAAAGAAAAACAACAAAATTAGGCCAAACAAATGTAGGAATTATCAGAATTATAAATATATTATGTCAAATAACAATTAAGAAACGCATTAAGACTTTCCAACTTTCAAGTTGCATTACTCTCCTAAATACACTACAGACCTTTTTTTATATAACAGTATTCGTTTTTGAAACTAGCCTTGTTACACTCGTTCAAATTTTACAGCTCTTAAGGCCTATTAGGATCCAATATGTTGAATTTCGTAATGAGATTTCTTAATAAAGAATCTAAATGAAAATGCAAATGGGGGTCCCATGCAATAGTTGGAAGTACATTAAACTCTGCATAACTCAACACTGTCTTAACTTGTCACTACCACTTAAATCTTCATGCTGTCAATATCCCTGCTGTATTTATTTATGAATTTACCCATATACCTAACTCGCCACTCTGTATAACTTGTCACTAAACCTCTCCCTCTTGGAATGATGAGTTATCAGGTGTTCACTGTATGTCACTCTGAACCATGATATGAGTTACAGCATTGCACACTGGTTCTGAGAGCTGAGGCCCAATGCCACTCTTGCTCAGATTTCCCCCAAGATAGTGAGGATATTAGTGTCGGATGATTCATCTGGAGCAGGGTGGGATCATTAAATACAATTCTCAATCCTGGGTGAATGGAATATTTCCATATGTAATTAAGAACTCGCATTCTGGTCACCCCGTTGAGCTCTGTGGTTAAGAATTAGACTAGATTGTTCTGGGAATTAAAGCTGGTTGAAAATCCAATGTGGGAACAATAGACCTTCAAATGTAATGAGCTGTGGAGCTGCTCTTCAATCCACATGGCACCATTCCACCCAACAAATGGTGTTACTTACCATTGGCGTTATTAAACTGGAATAGGACATTCTTAGCATTGACATGCAGGGTGCCATCAACCTGTTGATGCGGAGCAAACTGATGCTTTTTAATAACAGCAGGAACAACATCAAACCGTGAAGAAACCGTTTCTTCTAAGGATAAAATACGATAGCTTTAGTTCAGAGAATTCCTGTGAGCTCTGATACATTGACTGAAATGATAAAGAGCAGCCTACTTAAAATGGTCATAATAAAAATTATTTTCATAAAGGCCTTAGAAAGGCATTCACACTTATACACGCAGTCACCCAGGGGAAATATAAAAATATCATCACATAAAAGAGAATAGCTGAAAGTACCTCACAGAGCAGGGTTACAACAACTTCGATATATACAGCGCCAGGCGCCATCTCAGAGCGCTTCACAATAGCGGATCCCGGGACCAAGCCAGGGACAGAAAGGTGACCAAAGGTGCAGTCGAAGAAAAAGGTCTTCAACTGGGATCTGAAACTGGGAAAAGAGAGGACGAGGCGAAGGGAGTGAGGAAGGGAATTCCAGAGCCTTGGGAAATAGTGGCTGAAGATTTGGTACATGGAGGAGGCCAGACCCGGTAGAGCGAAGACAACGGAGCTCCTGTGGCTCAGTGGTTAGAGCACTTGTCTTGCAAGCTGGGAGACCAAGCTGGGAAGACCTGTGTTCGAATCCAGGCAGGTCAGGGCGAAACCTTGGGCAAGTTTCCTTACTCCACACGCCTAATAATAATCCCTCCAAACAAACCACAATAAAATTGGTCATTTCAATCCACGGCTGTGTGTGGGACACTGCTGTGCGCAATTGGCTGCCGCGATTCGCCCACAAATATATACAGTCAATTCACTTTACAGTATATTCTGTGAAGCGCTTTGGGACGTTGATAAGATGTGGAAAGCGCTATATCAAATGCAAGGATTATTATTATTATTATAACGGGTGCTGGTTTGAGGATTACATGTTAAACAAAGCTGCAGGAAATAGCTGGTGAAAAAGGCAAAAACCCTGTACCATGAAAGTGAAAGTTTAATCCCTGATTTTAGCCATGCTAAGGGGTTGAAGTCCTTCTAATGGGGTAGGGGATATAAAGAGGAAGAAAGACAAATTCAGGGAAAGATGTATTCAATTAGCATAGCTGACTCCACATAAATTTTACATTGTTTCCCACCTTCTACCCCTTACCTGATTCCACGAAGAAATAATACTCATGTCCACGAATGCTTTAAAGTATCCACTGTGTAAGCGGTCAATAATATCCACAGCCAGCACAAAATAATACACGTAATACATATAGTAAAACAAACTGATCACGATGAGACCCACCTGGACAAGAAAATAAATGACAGTGACAATTCTAAACATTAACAACAAATTACATGTGTACAGCACCTTTCATGTCAGGAAGATGTCTCAAAGCTCTGGACTGTCAATAATGTGCAAAGACTTCTTTGAATTATTGGAACTTTTCATGGAACTTCTAATAACTTGTGGTAGGCTAAGATTTGCGATATTGTAATAAACACACTTGCTCAGCCCATACACACACACACACACTCACTCACTCTTCTGCCAACACCCTTCTCAATGGTTATCTCTGAAAAACTGGCTTTGCTTCCTGTTTTATTGTCTACAAAGGTAAATTTCAATAAGAGAAACCATTTCAGAAGAAATCCCGTCATGGCTCTTTCCAGAGACATTTTGATGGATATTTTCTTCATGAAGCCTCAGAAATCATGAAATCATTCTCTATTTCCTTTACTATCAAGATTTCTTGAACAGTTCACAACTAAAGGAGAAATAACAATAATTTTTAT
This sequence comes from Hydrolagus colliei, assembly GCA_035084275.1. Classification (NCBI taxonomy): domain Eukaryota; kingdom Metazoa; phylum Chordata; class Chondrichthyes; order Chimaeriformes; family Chimaeridae; genus Hydrolagus; species Hydrolagus colliei. Next base: position 128,117,759 of record CM068743.1, read on the forward strand.
AATTGACATATGATGACAGGAGACCATCTCACACGATTTACTGTAAAAGTGACTGCATTTTGTGAGCAAATAAACCTGGCAAAAGAAAATTAAAATGAATGAAAGCATGTCAATGTGCCACAGCAGATTTCTGACCTCCAGCCAATTCCATGGCTCTTGGCAGTATCTCAAAAGTCCTTTCTGACTGATCCTGCACGTCTGCAAGTAGAAGTGTAGCAACATAATGGCCAGAAACAGCAGCTGCAGAACACAAGGAAAGAATTTTGAAAGTCAAATATTGCATTGAAGATACTCCAATTGAGAAATATTCAAAATCATCCCTTAAAAAAACCCTCTTGAATTGAGATTCTTTAGTATTTTGAAATTGTACACTGTTGCAAATTTTGTTTCACTCAACTTGTTTGACAGGTCTTTGAAAACCATTTTTGAGATTTCCAATTTGATTAGTATCATTTGAATCCTACAATTGTCCAGAAGTGTAGGAGGCTGCTTAGATGAAATTTTGCTGAGTCTCCGATTGAATGTTGAGATCCTGAAACATTGAAGGTGCCTGGAGCATTCTTTGACTTTTTAGAAGATGGAACTGACCAAATCTGGATGTTTGGAACTCTCTCTCCCAAAAGGCTACGGAGGCTGGATCCATTCATATGTTCAAGACCGAAGTGGATGAAGTTTTGAATGGTGAAGGGCAAAGACAGATATTTGGAGCTGAGGTACAGATCAGTCATGATCTAATAGAATGGCGGAACAGGCTTGAGGGGCCCAATGGCCTACTCATGTTCCTATGTCCTAAGTGAACTTCTAGTGGGCTGGACTCAGTCAAACACAACTAAGCACTTGCAAGTTTTGCAGCCTACAAATCAATGTGTAACATCTCGCAAGTTGGACCCATCTCTCTGGTGTACTTTATACCTGATAAATGCGGGCCCAATGGTAATACTAGCACCAAAAGTGCTCTTTTTGAAAAAAAATAAAGAGGTATAACTATACGACTGCAACTGAAAACTCTGTTCATTTATATTAGACTAACTGTTTAATCTTGTATGCAACTTGCCACCTCAAAGATTTTTATTGATATTATCCTATGATCATCATTGTAAACCTTGAAACCTCACCTCTAAAACCATGATGAAATAATCCAGGGTGGAGTTGATGTGGTAAACGCTGACCGACTCTACACTTATAGATGGAAAAACACCGCCCGACCGTGGCATCTCCACCATTAGTGAGACGGCAGTGAAGAGGTTGGTGGGAGGATTGTACAGGGTAAACTCAACCACTGCTACTTTGGTGTTCCTGTCTATCCACTCATTCTCTTTCAGGTGGATTAATGTTGCATAAGCCTCATGCCTGAAGGTACAATACAATCATTCACATTTATAAAGCACCTTTCACATCAGAATGTTTCAAAGTGCATCATAGAACTGGCAGAGCACACAAATCGGTGGGGTGGGGGCTGAAAAGGTTTTGGGGAGAGAGAGAAACAACCAAAAGCATTGTCAAAGTGTTGAGGTGGGCTTTGAAAGTGAGAGGGAGGGGACGAGTTGTAAGGACTTGGAATGTAGGTCCAGAGAGCAGGGGCAGAACGGCTAACAGCCCACTCACCAATGGTGAAGCTGATAGAAAAGGACGTGAAGCAAACTCTACTCACTGAGTGAAGGGAGCAACGCGAAAGGCAATGTTGCAGGAGCTCGCAATGGTAGGTTGGGGTGAGGCTATGGAGGGAGAGATAGTTGGGAAGCAAGTATGGGAGTGTCATACAGTGTGAGCAGTACAGTATCTAATAATTAAGAAAGCCATTGAACTGTACTACGATTATGATCTGCCAGTTACAAATCTATGCCTCCTTGGGTCAATCCCAGCATTTCTTTGGTGAGATTTAAAGTAAATGCCAACCTTTTTTCATCCCTATATTTTGCTTTCATTTAATTCTATATAATACATTACAAATATACATATATATATATATAGCATCTTTCATGTCAGAACGGGTGGCAGGGGCTGAGGGTGATGGGGAGGGGAAAGATGAATAAAAGCATCATTCGTCAAAGAGTTTGGACTTGAGTTAGACCTGGAAAGAGATGAGAGGCAAAGTAGGTTGGATGGACTCCGGTGGGGGCAGAAAGGCTGTAGGTCCATCATGGGGTGGGGTACATGAAACAGGCCAATATTACTGAACAAACAGAGCAGCCAAGTATGCAGGATTTGAGGAGGTAATCGGGTTTGACCCATAGCTGTCCTTCTGACCCTGACAAAGAAAAACCTTCCTCCACCTTCACAAGTTTGTCCACCTCCAACCATGTTTTACCGTAGACACAGGCAGAACACTCGTCACCTACCAACTCAGCTATTCAAATGCCAATCTCCCCAGCTTCACAATCCATAAATTCCAGCTGATCAAAACTCTACAGCCTCATACTCGTCCATATTAAACTCTGCAGCTCCTTCACACCAGTTCTATCCCGACCTGACAGGCTCCCTAACAACAGATTGATTTCAAGATCCTCACACTTGTTTTCAAATCCCTTCATGCCCCGGCACCTCCCTACCTGTCCGACCTGCTTACCCGCCAACCCACTGCCTGTTGTCTCCACTTAACTGGCTCTGGCCTCCTACATGTCTCTTGTGCTCTCCGTTCCACCATTGCTGGAAATGCTTTCAGCCACTACCCCACAAAACTGAGGAACACTCTTCCTCCTCCTTGTCACTTCCTTGACAATCCTCAGATCTCTTCTGAGGACATTCCTCTTCAACCATGCTCACAATCACCTCCCTCCTGCCCCAAGCTCGGTGTCATGCTCCACCATTGTCAAGCATTCCGGAATGCTACCCTACATGAAGGGAGCTATATAAATACAAGTTGTTATTGGTTACCAAGGTCTTATGGAGTAAGACCATGCATGGGATTTAAAGGTATGAATGAGCATCTTGAGCTTAATGCATAGTGGAATGCCGAACTATTGGAGTGAGGAGAGGATAGAGATATTAAATTTGCAGAGCCTGATGTAGGAGAGGACATGGCTGCAGAATTCTGGATAGTCTGCAACTTGTGAAGGGTAGAGCTGAGGAGTCCAATGAGCAGAGCAGACATTAAAAACACAATCGATTGAAATTAAGTTCTTATCTTACCATGTTCTTCCGAGACTAATAATAGATTGCTTTCCACTGTAACAGTTCAGTGAACCACACTGCTGGGAGTGTTCAGTATCCGCTTGCTTTGAGGTACTGTTGCGATCTGGATTTTGCATCATGGCACTATACACAGGTCCACAGTCATGAATAAAGCCTGGCAGGACATCCAGAATCTAAAATCAGATTTACAGTTAATACCATGGACTTAGTATTCACAATCAATCCCTCAGTTATATAGCACCTTATCAAATGTCTTTTGAAATTCTGTATGTATATAAAGACTCTGATTTTATCCAACCTGTGTATGTCTAATACTGTTGGTGATTGGATGAGGGGGAGAGGTCATTCCAGATAAAGAACAATTTCCAGGATTTTGTGGAGTTCTTGGTATGATATGGATACTTTTCCCACAGTCACAAGATTAGTCTGGAAGAAGAAGCCCATCCAGGCCATCTAATCCCAAACCTCCAGAACATCCACCCTACCGCCCCCCCATCACCGTTGTTTTTAAGCAACAACAATAAATTACATTTGTAAAGTGCCTTTCACCTCAGGAGGACATATCAGACCACAAACCACCCAAGATATGACCTGCTCTTCACAAATCCATGTCAACTCTCCCACATCAATCCAGATTATTTTACAAAGGGAGATCTTAAGAATTCAACCAATCTTTTTTAGGTTATAAATCAGTCAACTTTATAATAACTATTAACAACCTTAAAATAACTGTTTTCCAAATGCATGATTAATTCTACTGTACGAGAAGGGGCATTGTCATCTCAGAGAAAAAATCTTTACTAAAATGCCACATTGCCTGCCTCTGACCATAACTTACCCCAAATGCAACCAAAACTCTTGTGCAAGCATTTGCCACCTCCCACCTGGATTACTTAAACGCATTAATCACCAATCTCCCCAGTTCCACTATTCAAAAAATCCAGTTCATTCAGAACTCTGCTGCCTGCATACTGACCAAACTCCATACCCTCATCTTACTAGTTCTGGCCAGCTCCACTGGCTCCCCATCACTGAACGGATTGACTTCAAGATCCTCACACTCGTGTTCAAATCCCTTCACTCCCTAGCACCTCCCTACCACTCTGAGCTCCTCACTCCCCAATCCACCACCCAGCCCTTCTACTCAACTGGCACCGACCTCCTGCTCGTCCTTCAGACCCTCTGCTCCACCATTGGAGGTTGTGCTTTCGACCACAACATCCTGAAATTGTGCAACACACTCGCTCAATCTCTCCTCCTTGCCCCCCTCTCCCCTTTTTCAAGTCCTGCTGGAAAACCTTCCTTTTTGACCGTACTTATGGTCACCTCCATGTTAGGCTAGAGTGGTTGGATGGCTTCCTCCTATGTGTTAATTTCAAAGGTTCTGTGACATTAGTTCAAGTGATGTTCTCTGGGTGTTGTGTGACATCCATGAGGCACAAAACACACAAAAGAAATTTATATCAAGATCTGCAAGTATTGTCCTGATTGGAGTGTTGAACATAGATTTGATGAAAATGGCAACTAAGAGTGATGAAATAATAAACTGTTACCATCCTACGTAGTTTGTAAATCAAGCATATTTTACACAAGCTTCCTCTTAGTGTAAAATAAGAGCTCCTTCACAGGATAAGTCCAGCGAGAAAAATAAGTGAAGTATTCAGATGTTCATGTACAACAAATGCCAGTTATTGTAACTGTAACTAACAATTACTGAGAAAAGAGTAAACGTTCACCTCACAGGATGAGTTGCTTGTAACTTCGATTTGCTTGAGTGATGGTGTACCAATTAGGTAACATTTTCCACACACAGCACCAGCCTACAAATTGTAGTTAATACTTAGAGTTATCCTCAGTCATTGTATTGCAGATGTTCACTGATATTTCGCATTGTAGCATATTTGGACCATTGTCACTAGGGGACAGTAGGCGACCAGACGAGGGAGGAGGACTGAGTAACCAAGGGTGCAGTCAAAGGCCAGGGATGTCCAGGCAAGGGGCCTGGCTGGCCAGGCAAGGGCCTGGAGTGGATAGGCAACACCCTGAGGCCAGCTGAGCTAGGCCCTGCCATTCACAACAGCATCTTCAAACTAATTCAGCTACACATGAAGCGATATATTTGTAATTATTATATTATCACCTTTAATCATAATTATCATGGTCAGGTAACAATGTAAGTGATATTTACCATCTCAGAAATATTTACAACAGTACAGTCAAAATGATAACTTAAAATGTACAGTACTATGGCAAAGTCGCATAATTTTTAATTACAGTACAGTACATTTATCCAGCACCCTCAGGACCTGGCCAATGCCGGTTAAAGCGCGGACCAGATATTCGGCCAAAAACGCAATTTTTTTAATTACATTTTTTTTTAAAACATACCATATTAATAATAGACTAAATAATAACAGAATATTGCATGGATAAATTTACCAATAAAGCAATAAATATCGATTACAGTCTATAAACACAGTACACAATACATTTTTATTTCTCTCCCTCCTTCCCTCTCTCTTTCACACACACACAGTCAGTCTAGTATCTCAATGGCTCCAAACAGAAGCCCCCTCCACTCCTCTCATTTTCCATCTAAATTAATCAACTCCCCCACCCTCTCTCTCCCCCACCTCTCTCTATTGCCCCCTCTTTCCCTCTCTTTCTCCCACCCTACCACAGCATTCAAAAGTAATCATACTGTACTCATTGTGAGAGGGAAAAAAACGGTAGGGGCACCTTCAGGCACTAGTAGCAACAAAAATAAAATTCAAAATGTAATGCATTTTTCCGGATAAATTCTGGTTAATTGAATGCAGACTTTTTTTTTGATTTGCCAGTTATATGGAAGTTTACGGTTAATCGAGTGCCGGATAAATGGGCTTTTACTGTACTTACTGTACCATCAAAGCACAATGCAGCCCAGACTGGAGATGGAGTGAATACTCAATTGGATGTACAGACAGCGTGAATCCAACAGCCATCTCTCTGTTTGGCAGGAGAGTGCACCCCCGCTCTCACCCACACTACCGCCCGATTCATCCATAAAGAACCAATCATTCAGAAAAACTAAGTTAACTGGGAAAAACAACAACAACCCCCTTCATGTGGGGGTTGCATCTCCAAGTACGTAACACAGGCAGAGCTTGTGACTCAAAGTGGGTTCCAGGTACCTGTCTTTTTCCTGCTGTATTGCTGTACCGCTTGTCCCAGTAAAGGCCACGTAACAAAGTACTGAAGCTCCAGACCCACCAAGCATCAGCTGTTTTTACATTCATGAAGGAGTTTTTGTCATTGCTGGAAGATTAAAAGAATAATACATTGGTCATTTCAATCCACAATCGTTTGTGGGACACTGCTGTGTGCAATTGGCTGTGGGGTTTCGCCCACAAATATACAGTCAATTCACTTTACAGTAGATTCTGTGAAGCTCTTTGAGACGTCTAGAAGGTGTGAAAAGCGCTATATTGCACTAGACTACAATGATTATTATTAAAAATGGAAAAACTTTGTTGAAAGCATGGAGCAGATTGTTACAGCGATGTTTACAATTAGTGGGGTAAAGTTTGAGCTATCATGTTTTTATTTATGTTGGTGGGAATTATTACCTGTTAGTTCACACATTAATACAAATTCCCTGTGCCCATGGATATGACCACCCCTCCTTGACTTGATCACAATGGTAGAGTCTGAAGTTGGTGTTCAGTTCCATTGTACTGACGGCCTATGGATTGCAATAACGGATATGACGGCTGGTGGGATAATAATAATAATAATCCTCGCATTTGATATAGCGCTTTCCACATCTTATCAACGTCCCAAAGCGCTTCACAGAATATACTGTAAAGTGAATTGACTGTATATATTTGTGGGCGAATCGCGGCAGCCAATTGCACACAGCGGTGTCCCACACACAGTCGTGGATTGAAATGACCAATTTTACTATTGAAGGATTTTTTTGGACGGATTATTATTAGGCATGTGGAGTAAGGAAACTTGCCCAAGGTTTCACCCTGACCTACCTGGATTCGAACACAGGTCTCCCCAGCTTGGTCTCCCCAGCTTGGTCTCCCCAGCTTGCAAGACAAGTGCTCTAACCACTGAGCCACAGGATACCATCTTAACTCAAGTTTATTTTGTTGCATACTGGCATGGGTGGTAGCACTCATCTGTGGATTTGAAGGAACTTTAATTGAAAGTCCAAGCTCATATTCCAGTCCAATACTTGGGGAATTGGAGGATTATTCAAGGTGCTGTATTTCAGCGGAGATGATAAACTAAGGATGTCTCACCAACCACTTAATTGGATGACACAAGACTACTTTAAAAGAAGGGAGACTCCTTCTCCAGTGCTTCAGGGTGCTTGTGTAGCGCGTGCAGAAACAATCTAAAGTTTCATACCCAGTAAACTCTGCCCGGATAGCCTGGTTGAGGTAGTATTCATCATTGGAGAGTTTTCCAAATGTTATCAATAGAAGTAGAACTAGCATTAGGAGGTAGAGGACAAATTCTCTGCAAGAAGGAAAATACAGAAGTAAACTTGGTGAATCCCAAATAGTAATTAATGCCGGGAAAAATAACCAACATATAATTCCTGAATAGTATAAATCTATTGCAGAACATTAATAGAAATTGTAAAGGAATAAATGGTGCAATACCGCAAAGTTTGTTGAATGAGGGTTTCTTTTCTCATACGATCCTTAGCTTCCTTAAGCTGTGCAGATGTAGGAGGACGAGCCAGTCGCAGATAGCGAGCTCTTTGCCGAGCAGCAACAATCTGAATAGACACCCACACAGTCAGTATAGAGCACCCAACCTCCAACACAGTACGTCCTCTCAGTGGGGAGAGAACTTTCACCTGGGCCCTGACTTATAGACTTTATTTCTTAGCGCTTCAGAGCATGCACATGCAACAATTGTAGACTTCAGCCTCAATGTTGAAATCTTAAAAGAGCTAACATAAAATCAACATCTCTATTAAGAATGAATTTCAAGAACTGTCCAAAATTTGCATGCTAAACATGCTAAGAACAAATTCTACGTCTAGACTGCATTGGAATTTTTGACCCTAGAATGATTTCCAAACTTTATTAAAATAGTACATGCCTTGATTAGTGACCAGTAATTTTCAGACCTAACAACAACAACTTGAATTTATATAGCACCCTTCATGCAGGATAATGTCCCGAAGCACTTAACACTGGCGGAGTCTGACCCTGATATCAGGAGAGGTGACCGTGATCAAAAACAAAGGTCTTTAGGCGGGATTTGAAAGTAGGAAAGGAGGAGGCAAGGCGGTAGGATTGGGGGAGAGAGTTCCAGAGCTTCGGGGCATAGTGGCTGAAAGTACTGCTGCCAATTGTGGAGTGGAGGGGGTGAGGGATGTTCAGGAGGCTGGAGCGGGCTGAGCAGAGGCAGCAGATTGTGGAGTGAGGGGGGGGTTGAGCAAGTCGGGGCAGGTGTGAAGGCATGAAAGGATTTGAAATTGAGAGAGGATTTTGTAGTCGATCCGTTTGGAAATTGGGAGCCAATGCAGCCTGGTAAGGCCTACTGTGATGGGAGTTCGGAGTTTTGCGCGGGTTATTGTCCAGGTGCACAGTTCTGAATTAATTTAATTTTGTGTACGATTGAACTTGGGAGACCAGCAAGGAGGGCACTGGAATAGTCCAACTAGGAAGTGACAAAAATGGTTTCAGCAGTTGTGGGTGTGAAGTATGGATGGAGGCGGACAATATGACGTAGGTGGAAAAAAGCAGGAACAAATGTAAAGTAGAAAGGAAAGCTGTGGATCAAACTTGACGCCAAGATTGCACACAGGTTCGGTGTGTCTGAGGGAGAACCCGGGGAGGTTAAGGATTTTGGGTGTGTGTGCAAACTCAAATTCCATCACCATGTGCTAAAATGTAGTGAGCCACATATACATTGTGCCTTTGTTTATCCTATTTTGTAAATTAGGTCTATGTTGTGTTTTCTTTTTACTGGATTCCCTAATAAGGAATCTGAATTCTACAAATAGTGACTAATTTTAATGACCGGAAGATTGTCATGCAAACTCACTGGAACTCGAATGCAACCTACTTTCAGAAAAAAGTTCCCTTGGGTTGTTGACAAGAATTCTAAAGGGATTAATTATTAAAGACCCCTGAATACATTGACCCAATTCTCATCAACCAACCTCAAGCTCTGAGTTACAATTGTTGTGACAGTTCTGTGACGTGCCTTGAGACATCACCATAATGTGAAAGGCGCTCTATAAATTGAATTTGTGCTGTTAATTATCTCTCAATTTAATTTTGACCCTGAATTGCTGATCCACCCCCAAAAAACTTCCTTATGATAAATTAAATTTAAATAATTCATTTCATTTTATTATTTAAGCTAAAAATGAAGTTCGAGTGAGTACATTGTCAGAAACAAAAGGCAAAATTTGCAGTATTCCTCAATGCATTTCTGATGTTAATTAACACAAAAAACTATGAGAAATGTAACAAATCCCCTAAAATTTGTTGAAATTTGTTAAAATCCCCTAAAACCACCGTCCGAAATAAGAATTAACTGCACTCACTGCTCTTATCAGCTGACTGCATTATCAATTTTTTAAAAAGGAAATTGACCTTATATGGGAGATTTGTGCTGGTTAGTATCCAGGCGCGCAGTTTTAAATTGATTGAATCTATCAACGTAATTTTGTTGTGGTTGTTTGTCTATGGTGGAGCTGGGGAGACCAGCAAGGAGAGCATTGGAATCGTCCAACCAGGAAGTGACAAAAGCGTGGACGAGGGTTTCAGCAGCTGTGGATGTGAAGTCCGGATGGAGATGGGCAATGTGACATAGGTGGAAAAAAGCGGGATCAGGTGTAAGGTAAATTTCCTAATGTAGGTGAGAAATGTATTGGATCTCCGTATCTAGTTTTACCTGAGCAACTTTGCTGAGTTAATTCTATATGAAGTTATTAACAAATTATTAGTCATGGAATGCATAAAGGAATATCAGACATTTGCCCGATTGAAAGGCTTGAATCGCATGAAACTAGCATAATCCTGAGTAACAAACATACTTTACCCAGTCAATATCCATGGGAGCAATGTATGGGTTGTAATAGGTGTCTATTAGGCACTTGTCTGTTAGAAACCTGGCTTCAGAACTCCATTGCTTGTAGGTCTCTATTGTAGACCTTGGATCGATGGAAGTGGTGTAAAAATCTCTGCAGTCCTTGTTTTTCAATGCAATTATTATAGCTATACATAGGATCTGGAGAGAGATAATAATAACTATAATATTATTTGCATTTAACACTGTGAGGTGTTTCTTTTACTTCAGGAGGATGTCTCAAAGCACCTCACAGGATTCACTGTGAAATGCAGTGACTATTTTTGGAGGTAAGTGCGACAGTCAATTTACACACATCAATACTTCACAAAGAACTATGAAGAGCCAGGCCGAGAATAATAAGACAACTAACTCATCAATTTTCCAGAGGACATCAAATATTTCTGAGCTCAAGAGATGCATTTCTGAAGATAATGTACTTTACATTACCAATCAAGAAACAATTAATTGAGCTGTAGAAATGTGGATTTTAGCGTTCCAAGATGTCGTCCAATGTGGAGGGCACTATATAATTGCAAATTGTTGTTGTTTTAGTAGATGTGGGTTAAAAGTTATATTGAAGGTAAAAGTTTAAAAGCTGCATTAGTGATTTTTGCTTTTTTGGGAAAAAAAAGGGTAATTTGATTGAGAAACCTGAGGGAGGGATCATTTTCCTAAAGTCAGGGGGTGTTCACTCTAAAACTTATTATTAAGAGCAGTATCCATTGATAAATTATACATTCATCTCTGCAGATTAAGTAATACAGGATGTTTAGGAATGTCGCAATTTGGGCCATTTATTGGGCCCACATTGTACAAAATGGCAGCTTGGCATTTCACCTCTGAAAATGTGCTCACTGAAATACAATACCACAAATACAAGGACACTGGCTGCAATAGAATAATGGCATTGCCATAAGCCAGTGATAGCCAATGGGGTAGAATGATTGGAAGCTTGCTAGCTAATGGTTCAGCGCCTTGGGACATCCTCCAATGTGAAAGGTTACAGGAATGTAATTTGTTGTTGGTGGTGTTGATAGTGGGTAGCTAAGGCAGGGGCTTGAAGCAAACCGATGCTTGCTGAGCAAAGGGAGCCACCTGGTCAGTAGGTTTGATGGAGTTGGCGGAGGTAGGGAGGGGTGAGACCATAGAAGCGCTCTGAGACGCCGTCCAGCGTGGAGGGCAGTATATAAATCAAAGTTGTTGTTGTGGTTGTTGGAGGGATTTGAAGGTGAGAACGAAGATCATTAATTCAATCTGCTAGAGGATGGGAAGCCAAGCAAGGATGGGGCTGTTAGGCTGATGGAGCCTGGAGACAACAAGGGCTACAGAATGCATGATAGTTTGTAGACTATAACACGATAGTTTGTAGATAGGTAAGAATGGGGAGAACAGCAAACAGGGCTTTTGCGTAATCTAGCTTGGACAAGAAGAAACTGTGGATGAGGGTCTTGAGGGTCTGGTGTCTCACATGATCTGATGTGAGCAGCTTGAAATTGATCTCTGCTTAACCACTGCCACAATGGTGTTTGTGCTAGCCACTAACAGTCAACAACAACTTGCTTTTCTATAGCACCCTTCAAACAGGATAGCATCTCAAAACATTTCACAACAGCGGGGTTGGATACCGAGTGAGGGAGAAGGGGGAGGTGACCATACAACAATAACAACAACAAAATTACATATGTAATTTCACGTCAGGAGGACGTCCCAAGGCGCTGGACAGTTATTGCTTCAGACCCGAGCTGAGGAGCGGGTGGTGGGATAAGGGGGAGGGGGGGAGAGAAGGCGGGCATAAGGAGTTGCTAATGGGTCCATCGATGGATCCTGCTGAGCGGAGAGGGCGGGCAGGTTGATAAGGGCATAGGAGGTCACAGATGTAGGGTGGGGCAACGTTGTGGAGGGCTTTAAAGGTATATATAGGTACACAAGGAAGTCCTGCACTTCAGTGTGAGTTTCATGCAACTTACTGTTGTTGGCTGGATGACAAAGAAGCAGTACAACAGAGAGAAGAGCAGTGAATGTAACCACAAGATACATTTGGTTGGTCCAAACCTGCAAACAACAAGACAGATTTCTGCAACGTTGTCTTAAATCTAAAAACTCAGAACATAAATGTGACAACCTGAAATGTTTAGCACACAGACTTCACTGCTTCTTACCTTAATCCGACTAAACTAGTTGTTACCACACACACCAGAGCAATTAGAAAGCAGACAATCCACGCCAAATTATAGCACCACGATGGAAGAAAATGCCTGGCACCAATAGCCATTGGCTGTTCAGACAAACTGCTGGGCTCTGGAAACATCAATCAAAGAAGAACAATAAAGATGGAAATCACACAGAAAAATGCTCACGGTGACTGCTTTCCTGGCGGCTCATTTAAATGCATGGAAACAAAATAATTTGAGACGATGCAGATTTGGATGAAACATGTGATTCAATGTGATAATTGTTATGTTGTTGGAAACTGAATCAGTGAAAATTGTCTTTAATTCTAAAGTGTTTGGGATGTGATTATTGCAGCTGCTTGTTCCCACTCCCACATTTAACACAATGATCTGCTCAGAAGATGGTTGAGTTTAAATGCCGACATTTGTGTTGTCAGCAAAGACTTTCTCAATCGGTTTGAATCAAAGTTTTCAGATATGTCATAACTATTACATATAACAATTTTCTCCCCATAGAAATCACAGCCCAGGGAGAAGTAATTTGCCCATTGATGAATTCACACTTATAATAATAATTTATTATGAGATACAGTGAAAGTCTGATAACTCGCCCCGAGATAATGCCACATTGTTCAGCATTCACTCAATATCCGAGATATTTACTATAAGAAATGTTAATTATAATCCTCTGATAAGTAATCATCCTGAGTATTTTATAACTCGTCAGGTTTTCTCACTGATAAGACAGTGTTTCCATATAAAATACTCTAATAACTTGTCAATGGACAAAGCAATTCCGCACTTACAACCCAAAAAATAAAGTGCCCAGGACTCCACATAATGATTGGATGGCGAACAAGGATAAGATTCTTTTGTGTTGTTTTGCAATGCATTGTATTATCAGATTGCTTGCAGTTTATGTATCCACACATTTAATGTGTACCAATTAACAGTTTCCTATATGAACCTCTGTTGATCAGTTTCTTGCTTTCGTGTGCAAGATAAAGGTCGTAAAGACTTATGCGAGCATTTTGAATTAAATAAATTTAGAAACTTCTTCCTGGTGCAAATTTGAGAAAATAATAGCTAATTTTATATTCAGTTAAATATCTTATGCCATGAATTGGATATTCAAATCAGTGTCTTCAATATCTGATACAGTATATATGTATATTACGCAATAAAATGTTTATGTATCAGTGGCCATGCTAATTTTTTTAAAAAGCACTCCTACAGGATGGCCCCCATACAGCATGGCTGTTAGCAAAGATACTTTGGATAATTTGTCTGATAACTTGTCGTTTTTAGCTATTTCCCTTGGGGTGACGAGTTAGCAAAGTTTCACTCTAATAATGATCTTTGCATTTGATATAATGCCTTATGTCATCGAGACATCTCCAAACGCTTCACAGGATATACTGTAAAGTGGTGTAATTGTGAATTATATAGCACCTTTCACGGAGGTCCATCCTGCATGAAGTGTGCTATATAAATGGAGGATGCTGTTACTGTTTCAGTTTGAGAGGAAGCACTTAAATGTGGATGGGCCCTACTTGTAGCACACCCAAAAGGCAAGTTCTATGATGGAAAGAAAGGGAGTGATGGCTGGTTCAGGCCACCTCATAGAAACTTAATAACCCAAAAGCATTACTGACACAATCTCATTAGAAATAAATATGTTGTTTTTAAAGAAAAACAAGCTAAGGTGGCAGGAAACAAAGAAAGATGAAAACACTCAAAATCTGAATTGAATGTTTGAAAAGGATTCACACCAAAGTGACATGACAAGGAGCTGTAGCAATGACCATGCGGGCCTGTCAATAGCACAATATCAAATGTAAGGATAATTATTATATTAACAGTAACTGAACAGTAACAGCATCCTGCGATTATGTAGCGCACTTCATGCAGGATGGACTTTATATTATTAATGTTGGTTTGTGAGTTGATTTTTATTCTGATGCTCTGTGCTACCTGATGAGTAATCTGAGTGCAGGTCACTGGGGCTGTGTTTGGGATCCTTTAGTCCTGTCTTGGTGTTTTCTGGGAAGCTACAATCCTCAAATCCACTAGAGCTGGCTTGCGATGACGGGCGAACCTCCTTGTTGCTGGTTTCAGTGCAATGCTCTGAGTGAATGCTGGGAACTCGTGACTCCAGTAAACCACGCTGAGCAAAGGCAAACAGAGTTATTTGGGGCAATCATTTAATATCAGTTTGAAAACTGAAATGCTCCTTATAAACTGGCAACAAAATGTACAAATAATAATAAACCCTGCATTTGATATAGCACTTTTCACATCTTCTAGATGTCTCAAAGTGCTTCACAGAATATACTGTAACAGAGCTGCCAACCTTTTTTAATAAAAAAAAGTACTCCTGAAAGCTAAAAACAGTATTTTGTAGTAAAAAAAAGTGTTTTCCCCAGATGCGATTTTGTAATTAACCAATGACAGTGCATCTCTCTTAGGATTAAGGTAAATACAGTTAACATGCATGTATTCCGGTGTGTCTCTATCCCTGTGTAAGTCTGTCAGACAGCCCCCCACCCACCTATCCCAGCCCGTGTTACCCCCCTCCCCCACTCCGTGTCTCTCTCTCTCTCTGTGGGTCAGACACCCTGTCTGATTGCTGCAGATCCTGGCCCAAACTTACTCCCCCTGTCCCCAGGTATGTTTATTGTGTTTTTTCTGTGTTTCCCATAGGGCCCTGTGTGTAGAATGCATGTGCCCACGTAATGAGCTTTTTGTCGGGTCAAAAAACGTATTTTAACAAGAAAAATTGTACTGCCGTATTTACTTCAGTTTATCGTAACTAAATACGGCAAAAACATACTGGTTGGCAGCTCTGCTGTAAAATGAATTGACTAAATATATGTGGGCGGTGAGCAGTGTCCCACAAACAGTCATGGATTGAAATGACCAAGTTATTATTGTTTATTTTTGAAGGATTATTATGAGACGTGTGGAGAAAGGAAACTTGCCCAATGTTTTGTCCTGCCTGGAATTGAACCCAGGTCTCTCGCTTGTAAAGCAAGTGCTCTAACTACTGAGCTACAGGACTCCACGACCTCTCCTACTATGTCCTCCGATTCACCTATATACTGTACTGTAATCCTGAATCTGTGCTCCTTCCCTGTAAACTTCTACAGAGTGCTTCTCTCCAAATACCCATCTAATTGCTTTTTAGATCCTGTTATGATCTTAGAAAAATAGGAACATATTAACATAGGAACAAAAGTAGGCCTTTCAGCCCTTTGCCATTTAATTAAATCATGACTGATCTGTACCTCAACTAATCCTTTCAATTCCAATTTTCCACATTATCCTCATGTGGAGTCCTGTAGCTCAGTGGTTAGAGTACTCGCCTTACAAGCGAGAGATCTGGGCTCAATTCCAGGCAGGGCAAAACCTTGGGCAAGTTTCCTTAATCCACACGCCTCATAATAAACCCTCAAAAACAAAATTGGTCATTTCAATCCATGACTGTTTGTGGGACACTGCTGTGCACAACTGGCTGTCACGTTTTGGCCACAAATACACTGTCAATTCATTCTACATTCAGTCCATATTCTACATCGAGCTTTGAGACATCCAGAAGACATGAAGACATGAAATCTAGAAGACATCTAGCAGACACCATATCAAATTCAAGGATTATTATTATTATGACGCTTAATATCCTGACCTACCAAAGATTTCAACCTCACTCTTGAAGATGTGGATGGATCCAGCATCCACAACTTTTTGAGATAGAGAATTCCAGATATCTACCATCCTTTGAAACCATTTGAAAAATGTTTCCTGATTTCACTCTTAAATCACCTGGTTCTCATTTTAAGACTGTGCCCCCTTGCTTTGCATTCCCCCACCAGAGGATATAGCTTCTCTATATCTACCTATCAAATCCCTTTATCTTCCTAACAACCTCTATCAAATCACTTCTCAATCTTCCAAACTCAAGGGAATACAATCCAAATTTATGCAGCCTTTCCTCATAACTTAACACTTTCAGGCCTGGTAACATTCTGGTGAACCTGCGCTGCAGCCCCTCCAGAGCCAATATATATTTCCTGAGATGTGGTGCCCCAAACTGAACACAGTCTCCAGATGGGATCCGACTAATTCTCTATACAGATGAAGCATCATCTCTTCCCCTTTGTATTACAGGCCCCTCGAGATAAAGGCCAACATTCCAATCGCCTTTTTGATTAGCTGCACTAGTTTTTTGTGATTTGCTGATATGGACACTCAAATCTCTTTGCTCCTCCACAGTTCTTAATTTCTCCACATTAAAAAAAGATACCCTAAACAAATAATTGTGTCAAAACATTTCATGTTTCAATGAACACCGGCTGGAAATAAATGTCTTCTCACCTCCTCTCAACTCCTACAGTCCAATGTAAATCCTGAGTTTACTCCACCATATACCTATGCTATTTATCCACTCAAAATCTTTCAAAAGTTTGGAATGTGACACTTCTTCCTACACAAGAAGGGAAAGCCCTGATGACTTTCATAATATAAGTCTAGCTAAGGCAGCTCTACTCACTCAAATTTAGATTGCAATACTGAAGTCATGCCCAAACTAAACAACAACAACAAAATTACATTTATATACCACCTTTCACATCGGGAGGGCATCCCAAGGCACTGGACAGGTAGTGTTTCAGACCCGAGCTGGGGTCGAGATTGGGGAGGGTGGAGGGAGGAGGGAAGGGAGGTGAGAGGTGGGTGACTGATGGGACCGTTGAAGAGGGACACTGGCTGCAGAGGTCTGGATGATCTGCAGCCTATGGAGGGAGAAGTTGGGAAGGCCGATAAGCAGGGTGTAGACATAATCGAGCCTGGATGTGTTGAAGGCATGAATGAGAGTATCAGCAGCCTGAGGGGTGATGTAGTGGCAGAGTCGGGCAATGTTGTGGAGGTGAGGGAAGGCAGAGAAGATCATGGCTTGGATGTGGGGAAGGAAAGACAGTTGAGGATCAAACAAGACACCTAAATTCTTGACTGGCTTGGTGAGATGGTGTGTGCAACCATGGAAGTTGATACTGCCAGTGCCTGAGGTGTGAAAGCGCTGGCATGAGCCAATCAGGAGGGCCTCGGTCTTGTTGACATGCAACTGTAAAAAGTTAGCTCTCATCCAGGACTTGATGTCTTTCAGGACATCAGTGGTACTGGAATCGAGGGTAGAGGCAGAAAGATGGAGTTGGCTGTCATATGCATACATGTGAAAGTTGACCCCATATCTGCAGATGATGCCACCAAGGTGGAGCATGTAGATAATGAAATGTACGTTGTGAAGGGCAGAGCCCTGGGGGATGCCACAGGTGACAGTACAGCTGGAGGAGAAGCCATTGATGGCGATGAAGTGGAGTTGGTGAAAGTGGTAAGAGTCGAACCAGGCAAGGGCAGGTCCATGAAGATTGAGCTGGGAGGAGAGGCAGTGTAGGAGGATGGAGTGGTCAACAGTGTTGAAGCAGCAAAGGATTCAAGAAGGTTAAGGAGGCAGAGCGACCCTTAATAACACATGTTTAAAATGTCAATAGAGATTCTGATCAGAGATATCCGTGCTATGGGCAGCACGGAAGCTGGATAGGAGGGGTTCAAAGATTCAAAGATTGTATTGATGAACGAACATGCTGATCAAACATACATTGCTTTTGAGTTCCTGGCTACAATGTCTCCTTAGAGTCATTTCAATCCACAAACTATTCACAAAACAAAAACCCAGGAGGAGAGGTTCAGACATGTTGCGTATTGCTCATTTTATTGGTATTGAAAGGGGGAAAGGTTGAAGGAACTCACTAAGAGTCAGGCAAAGCCTTCTGAGCCCTATCTTCAGATTTAGACAGACATGTAACACAAGACTCACCTCATATTTTTTCCTCCAAGCCTCTTGAGCCCATTGCTGAAGATTTTGCCAAGAAAGGTAGGATTCAAATGCACTGTCCAATGCCAATAACGTATCATGATGAGCTGAGATATTGGTAAATGAACAGAGAACACTTTGAAATGCAAATGAAGAATTCCACAGTTTATTTTAATTCCTAATAAATTTGTCTCCTCTTTCATTTTCTCCTCTTTCCCACCTAGAAGTTCAGAAGCATGCCCCAAATGGCCATTCTTCACGTATCAACCTTTATAGAACATTATATAAGTGCAAGTCTAAAGAGCGCTACATAAGTTGTTGAGAATTTTTTTTGACTGGGGTGGATTACACCTGAAGCTAATTCTGAAACTGATTTCACCTGATATCCTCACACACAAAATCACACACACTTGTTAGCACAGAAACTGTTTAGTGATTAGGGTAGAAATCCTGTCTATTTGCAGTGGGAACTTCATCTTACTTTTCTTCACCCCTATACCAAAGTTTTGATGTTATTTGTAGCAAGGCCCTACTCTGGTTCTGGCTGAGATCAGCGAAATTGTCATAGACTGATGTAAAATCTGAGACTTTCCTGTTCCAAACGGCTTAATTTTACACTAAGTAGTGTCTTCACCAGTTGAAGCATTGAGGGAATGTCCCTTCTCCAACGTCATACATCATTCTCCAGAAAGCCTATGCGTAGGTCACTCTTAAGGTTAGCCGCAATGAATACAACAGAAAATCTTCCTTACAAGCATTATATTTTCAATGGCTCTGATCTTTCAACAATACGCTTTTTCTCTTTTGAATCTCAGTACCACCACTGAGTTCTATAAATGCTGAATACATCTCACCTTCAACAGAATATACATTGATCTCTCTTGCAGTTCCACATTGTTCTTCTGTAGGATTTTGCCTCTGTACTTTGATCTAATGTGAAGCCACATGAATGGTAAGTCATTTGTCATATATGCCTCCCTCCTTGTTAGCCTTCCCAACTCTTCCCTCTACAAGCTGCAGGTCATCCCAAACTCTGCAGCTAGTGTCCTCTTCCATACCAGGTTCAGCGACCCCATCACCCCACCTCGCCTGGCTCCCAAGGCTCCCCATCCCCCAGAGGATAGAATTCCAAATCCTCATCCTCATCTTGAAGGCCCTCCACGGCCTTGCCTCCTCCAACCTTTCTGACCTACTGACCCCCTATCAACCTGCCTGCTCCCTTCATTTAGCAGGCTCAGGCCTGTTTCATGTCTCCCGCCAGACCCACTCTACCATTATCAGCCACTCTACCCCCACTCTTTGGAATTCCATTTCACAATCCCTTCACCTTGCTATCTCCCTTGCCTCCTTCAGGGCCTGACTCAAGACCCTCCTTTTCGACCGTGCCTTCACTCATCTTCCTACCTCTCTGCCTTCCCTCATCCCAGCCCACCAACTCCCACCCCTTATGCTCAGGTCCCGACCCCCGACTGTTCAGCTCCTTCAGACATCCTCCCAACGTGAAAGGCACTCCACAAATATATTTTTACTATTGTATACCTATGTATATTGATGGAACCACAAGAATTAAAAAGGATGCCACAATGCATGAGCTCACCTTACTGAACCTGAACAATAAAGATACCAACACTACAAATGGCAGAACTGCCACGGTAGTGATCAAACCCGTAATCAGGGAGACTGTCGAGACATCGATAAGACCCAGCTCAGCTGTATACTGGAAACAAAAATAAATGTGAAGTGTTAATTCATAGCATAATGGTGCCCCTCGTTGAGAGATAAACTGAAAGTTTCAACGATGAACAATGTTTTCTGACCTCCTCATCCTTCAGGCTTGTCAGCACAGCATTGAGGCACATATAGCTGAGCAGGAGGCACAAGCAGACAGTGAGGCGCTGGGTATGAGTACATGAGCTGTAGGATGGACGGCTGTACACTGAACCCCAGAGGTGAAAGTCTTCCAGGTATTCAGTTAGTTTGCTATACAGAAGCTGGTGCAAATAAAAATATTTATTTGTATGGAAATGTCTTATGTTCCAAATAAAGAAAGCAATTCAATTTACATTTATTACAGTAAAACCTCGATAAGGTGACATTTCAAAAACCAGCAACTCCCTAAAACCAGCAAGATTTCATAATAATAATAATAATCCTTGCATTGTATTTTTTCCTATGTATGCAAATCTCCTGAAGTTGCTTGTAGTTCCTGGCATCACCTCTCAGTCACCTAGTGCTGTGGGTGGAGCTCGTGCTTTGTTTGGCTTCAGTGCTGTGTTTACAGCACACGTGGTGTATGATATGGGGCTTCCCCAGCCATTTCTAGGGTAGGTTCTAAATACCGGCAAACTCCGAAATCCGGGAGGTAAGTGGGTCCAACTGTGCTGGATTATCGAGGTTTTACTGTAATGCCTTTCACTCCAGAAGGAGGTTTGCCCATAAAATATACAATCAATTCATATTACAGTATTCTCTGTGAAGAGCTTTGAGATGTCTAGAAGGTATGATGAGGCTTTCACGTCCTCCCGACGTGAAAGGCACTATACAAGTGCAATTTTGTTGTTGTTTGTTGTTGATGCACTAAACCAAATGCAAGGATTATTATCATAACTCAGATTGAGTCAGCTAATATTGCAGGAATAAGCACAGAAGGTTAACTTGTTGGCTTCTCTGCTGGTAAGGCATCATTTGCTGGTAGTATTTGAAAATACAAGTCATTAATGATACTTAAATAAGGAAATGAATTTTGTTTAGGCATACCACAATTATTTTAACTATAGACAAAAATAAATTCAATTCTTTAAATATTTCCAATAGTAAGATCATTGCGAGTGAGGCATTACCTTCTTAAATCCAGGACCATGGTTTAGAGAGATGAGCTCTCGTTGTATCTTTCCATCACCTTCATCCACCGCAAGCCAGCACTCTGCAGGAAAGAACCAGCTTTTGCCCACCATCAGGTCCTTTACCACCACAGAGCTCAGGTACCAGCTGGGTGAATGACCACCATTATTGTGCCAAAGGTGGACCTTCCATATTGGGCCAAGACTCTCTGGAACACTAGGAAAATAAAACCAGATTGATTCAATCACCAAAGCACTGCAAAAGTATTTTTAGTATTAAGTCGCTCTTTGCAATCATAAGAATAATCTTTGCATTTGATGTACAATCCTTTACATCAGAAGGACATCTGAATGCATCACAGTATTCATTGTAATGTGTAGATAGATTTTAAGGTGGATTTTGAAGGAAGGGTGAGAGGGAGGGGGTAAATTGGAGGGACTCTGAGATGGAGTTGCAGAGAGCAGGGTCTAAGGCCTGAAAGTGAGCCCAGCAAGGTACAGTGGATTGGTCTGGTGGAGGCTACTCTGCAGGCCTGGGTGCTGAACAGAGGGAGAAGTCAGGGCAGTCAGAAGAGGGTTGCAGAAGTAGGGTGAGGTCATGGAGTGAATGTGAGGTTGAGGATCTTCAATTCAATCTGCTGGGGATGGCAGCAATGGAGCCAAGCAAAGAGCGAAATGATGGGCTCACAGAGCCTATTTCAGGAAAGGATAAGAGCTCCAAAGTACTGGATGGTTTGCAGCTTGAATAGGGAAGGGCTGAGGAGTCTGGCAAGCAGGGAATAGGAATAATCATGTCTGGATGTGTTGAAGGTGTGGTTGAAGATCTAGGATTCTGGTGAGTGGTGGAAACGAATGATGTTGCAGAGGTGAGGGAAAGCTGAGCAAGTGAGAGCCCAGGTGTCAGGTATGAAGGACCGTTGGGAGTCAAACATGACACTGAGATTCCACACTGGCTCTGATCGAGTGATTACCATTAGGTTGATGTAGTCAGTGCCTGAAATGAGGAAGTGCTGATGGGAATCAAGCATAAGACTCTTGGTCTTTGTAACATACAATCAAAAAACATTACAGCTCATCCAAGACTGGGATATCTGAGGAGAATTCAGTCAGAGCATCAGTGGTCCTGGAATCAAAGTTAAAGGCTGAGACATAGAGTTGGGTATTATCTGTGATGCCACCAAAGAGGAGCATATAGATGGTGAAAAGAAGATGGAGGATAAAGCTCAATGAAACACTTGACTGTGTGGGGGTGGGAAGAGGAGCTGCTGGAAGAAATGAAGTGAAGCCACAGAGATAGGTAAGAGAGAATACAAACTGGCCTACATCCTATGTTAATATTGTCACCAATTCTACCGACAATGCAAGGTTGACACAAGTACTTTCTCACACTCCTCACCACGATCTCTTTGTCCTGCAGGTAGCTCAGGAAAGAAATCTTCTAGAAGCTGCAGCCCTTTGGAAGAGCATTATCAAAGCCCTCCTTTATCTGGTATGACATACAGAAATCAAATATCTTTTTCTAAGATATAAAATCTTGACGGAGTACTCTCCAGTCAGAGGGAGCAGAATTTTAATGCTCTCTTTGTATTTGGTAGCTAGGCCAGGTGTAGAAAAATGGTAGATATATCTAGCAAGATATTATTCAGAACAATAACATAACGTACAAACAAAGTCACAATTGTTTAAAAACCTTTGTCAATTTGATGTTAAATTATCAACTGGAAGTACCTCATAATAAATTTGTGTCTAGAATTCCTCTCAAATAATTGTTTCTCAGAGTGGTATAACTCTCTTGTTTCTGAAACACCATTTTCTCCATATAAGGTGATGTATACCTAAGAAAGGAAAAAGTTAACTAGGGCAATAATACAGTTATCATGAAAAATAGCCACATGAATAGTAGCATTCTCTATAATACTGCATTCTCCTCCAACACCATTCTCCTTCAATTCTACTGCTCATTTATTGCTCCCTTTGTCTCATCATCAGTAGCTGTGCGTTCACTATTCCCCTACCCTCTGCAACTCTCTCTCAAAATTATATTGCCTTCTGCCTTCTCTGCTTAAAAATCAGTGTTCTCAAACTTCGCTCTTACCCATCCTGCTCGAGATCCAATTGTCTATATAAAGCACTTTGAGATGCTATCCATGTGAAATGTGCAATGTGATGGATTGAGTGACCAAATAATAATTTTTTTTAAGGATTATTATCCACGGAAAAGCGATCCACCAATTGATTAACAACCGGGTTCCTACTTACTGCTAGGTAAACAGAGGCCTGTGGAGTAAGGAAACTTGGCTAACATTTCACCCTTCCGGGAATAGAACCCAGATCTTTCACTTGTGAAACGAGTGCTCTAACTACTGAGCCATGCGACTAAATATTTGGAGTGTTAACAATATCAGGTTATTCATTAATAACAATTAATTAATTCAAGTTGTTCGTTAATTTCATGGGTATCAGTTTGGTGGAAAATTCTGTTTGTTTGATAAGTAGATGCTGCCCATGCTTTTTGAACGTACCTTTGGACACCTTCCCATCCCTACCCACCTTGTCTCTCCACCCTCTCAACCCCAGCTCGGTTGGAAACCCTCAATTGCCTCTCACTGTGGGACATTCTCCTGATGTGAAAGTTGCTATACAGATTAAATGCATTTTTGTTGTTATTATCTACTAATTCAAGTGGACAGTTCCCATGACATGATTCAAGAGAAGGGAGATGATCCTGGCCAACAATCTCTCAAATACAATTGGTCATTCACTTCATAAATGTTTATGAGGTATTGCTGTGTGCCAATTGGCTTGACGTTTACCTACAAAATTTACAGGACTGTACTTTACAATAATTCCTGTGAAGCACTTTGATATATCTCAATGATGTGTTAAAGGGCTTTTATCAAATGCAAGGGTTATTTGTTTATTAAATATTTAAGATGTCCTCTTATCTGATGAAATGTTTCATTAAAATATCAGAAAAACAAATTTATTTCAAGGTTTCATATTTTCTCACTTCCCCCTCATTTGGGTCTTGCTCTGTAAAGATGGCAATGGCATTCTGTTACTGGCCACTAGGAGATGTGCTAGATCTACCTGGAAAACCTTCAGAACCTGTGGGTTCCACCTCAGTCCCTCTCTTGTCAAACTGGCTAGTATCAAATGCAAGGTCACTACACTTCGCAAACATTTTGAGAATTGCTTTGAGACATTCTCAATGTTGTATCATATGCAATTTGGAAAATCAATGGTTTGAAACGGCAAGGAATGGGACTAAAAATTCTAAGCATACATCAGAAGGATAATTAAATTTTGTGGAACATAAATAGAAATAATCCCAATATTTAATATAGCTCCTTTCACACTAGCAGGATGTCTCAAAGTGCTTTGCAGTACACACTGTGACATATAGCGTGGAGGCAAATGAAGTGGCCAATTTAGTGCACAACAGTACCTTACAAACAGTCATGAACAGCAACAACAACAATACCCAAATTACATTTATAGAGCGCCTTTCGAGAAGACATCCCAAGGTGCTGGATGATGAAGTGATGATCCAGTTTTATCTGGGGAATTGTTGGCCAGGACACCCGAGAAACTCCCTTCTCTTTTTGAGTTGTGCCATGTGAACACACGGATAGAACTCAGTTTAATGTCTCCTTTAAAGAACATCTCCAACAATGCAACATCTCCCCAGCACAGCACTGTCATCTTAAACTATGTGACTACAAAGTAGGATCTGGCAATCTATCACTATATCGGTTATATCGATATAATTTTTCATATCGATATGCCGATATCGGAATTTAAAATACAGTATATCGATATATCGAAAAATTCTATATAAAAATATATATTGGTATATCGTAAATATCGGTATATCGTTTCCGGCGATATATCGGCATTATCAGTATAATGCAATCTTTTCCAGCTTACCTTGTCACCGACATTGCAACTTCCTGGGCCTAGAGCACGGAATGCGCGGGCATACCGGAATGCGTGCGCACCCCTGAATGCGCACGTACCTCCAAATGCGCGTGCTCCCCCGAATGCGCACGCGCCTCCGAATGCTCACATGCCCCCGAATGCGCGCGCCCCTCCGAATGCTCACATGCCCCCGAATGCGCGCGCACATCCGAATGCTCGTGCACCCTCGAATGCACGCATACCTCCAAATGCATGTGCACCTCCGAATGCGCACGCACCCCGAAAGCGCGTGCACCCCCGAATACGCGCGCACCCCCCCGAATGCGTGCGCATGCGCAGTATAAAAAACCCTGGAAATATCGATATATCAGTATATTTCGATATGAGCCGACTGATATATCGATATCCGAAAATTTCCATATCGACGAACCCTACTACAAAGTCATGACATGGAGATTAAACCCATAATCTTCTGATTGAGAGGCAAAAGTGCTACCGATTGAACCAAACTGACAAAATCCTCTATTATCAACATAAAAGTAACATAAAAGCAGCTGGTCACTGTTGCAATTAATTGCTATCTATTTTACAAAACCCAAGTCCTATAAAATCCCTTCACCGTAAAAAAAATACCTTAGCAGTAGTTCCAGCCCTAGGTCTAAAGCCTGTCTCTGTGGTAATCTCATAGAGATGCTGGTTAGTGGGGGCATTGTCTTGCAGGACTATGATTCCAGGTTTTGCCTCAATGTTCAAATCCATGCGTTTGCACACAATAACCAGCAGGAGGTAGAGGATGACAGCGAATAAAGCAATGATGCAAGGAGCATAGTTTTCAATGGCACTGTAAAAACAAAAAAAACACAACAATCTTCTAGTCGGGCACATTGCAAACCTCAGTACAACATACTAGAAGATCCTGGACATACAGCAGGCGTGTTTTCTCACTAATTTCCATGTGTAGGTGGGATGCATGAAACTCCCAGTTTGGTTTGGATGCTCTTAAGCATAGTGATGGGTTTCCACAAATGTTAGGCACCCAGCTGACTCAGTTGAATGAAACAGGACCAAGCAGTGAGGTTGACTGGTGGTTAAAAAGGGCTCTGGCCTACACTGAACTGTTGCTGAACACCCTGTCAGCTTCACAGTGGGATGTCCATTTGCCAAAGCTCGTCACATGAAAACACGGATTAAGGTATTGATTTTGAACAAGCGAGGCATTTGGCCTTGGATCTCTAGAACATCAAGGTGGGGTGGTAAGATGCAGTACTTTGGGGAGAGAATGTACATTTTGTTTCAGTTACAGGAACATTTCCGATGGCTATGTGGAATGCTTGTTCTGATTTGAATACTCTTAAGCGTGATGAAGAGTTTCCACCATGGTCATGCACCTAACTGACCAAACAAAATGATCAGTACATGTTCAAAAAATAGATGATATCAGTGCTCTAATGGTTAGCATTCATTCATAGAAAAAGCAAAGATTTGTGTTAAATATTACCCTTAATGTGCAAAATCAATCATTTAAATCAAATATTTCCATACAACGTGATTCAAAATAGGTGTTTTCAAATTGTAACTTCGAGTAAATGATGCAGAAAATAACCAAATTTGGAGCACATTGGAATAACAGTTTAGATTTTAAGAAATCCATGAAGAGAAATCAAATGTCATGCAATGCTTTTGTTACGCTTAGCAACACTCACCTGATAAATGCCAAGACATCTGTGAATGTGAAATCCTTCATCTCAACTTGCTTATGTGCAATTGTGAATGTTGTTAAGTGGTTGCAACTGATACAAAACAAATAAAGTCAATAATGTTATAGCCCCAATAATAATAATTTTTTTAAAAATGATAATAATCTTTACATTTGAAAGAGCGCGTTTCACATCAAGAGGCATATACGTTTTGTGGGCGATGGTAGCAGCCAATTTGTAACTCATCAGTGATGAAGATTAAATTGCATTAACAAAATGAAATCCACATATTATAGTCACAAAGCTGGTCATTATTCATTATAAGATCACACAGCCAATCAGCAAAAAAAATCCCACAAACCCCCATGAAGTGAATTAATTTTATGTGTGGGATTGTTGATACCAGGAGAAACTTCCTTCATTTTTGAATGTGCTCAGATCCTGTAAAGAGTTTTACAGGATATAGTGTATGTAGTGACTGGTATTTGTAGAGGAGTGATCCAAAGGATGGCATGTCAAACAATGAAGTACTCTCCTAGCACTGCATTAGAATGTCAAACTAGACTACGAGCTCAACATGTGTGGCTTCGGACCTCAAAACACAATTGCAAACCTCAGTACAACCTAGAGAAGAGTGTGCAATGAACTGAGCCAGGATTTACACTTAATTTAGGTGAGTTTGAGAGCATTTGTGAAGCTTGTTCTACCCAACTAAAAAATAAGATTCTCTGCAACATAAAAATTTTATGCACCATTTGTACATTACACTTTGCTTAAATTGCTTTTACCTGCAGTTTATTTTTTGTGAACCTGATTTCTTCTGGGCTGAACACCCATTAGATTTCCACTCTCTGATATCATCCCAATATAGACACTGAGTCCACATCAGGTTTAAAGTATAGCTCACATTCTTGGCAAGGTAGTGGTTTGGGGGTTTTCTGCCATAGTCAGCATCCAAAAGACCAAGATAATAGTTCCCTGGGTCTGAAGAAAACAATAAAGAACCGGATCACCTCATATGAACAGTAATAGAGGACCTTGTTCCTCACTGCTTAATCACTTCGTATTTATTTATTTCAGGGCACATTAGATGGTGAAAACAGAATTTCTGCACTGACACTCCATAATACAACACTCTTCAGTTCCAATGTTCACTTCTACAGGAGATTTCATTTGATAGGATCACAAAACATTTGGATGAGTAGCCAATAAATCTGAAATCATCACAGCAGAAATGCATATCAGATAATAACATTGCTGACTATTTAGACACATGAATAGGTAGTCAAAAGAGCACAACAATGTACAGAAGGTACAGTTTTTATTGCACCTTGTCATGTTGAAACATCTCTTAAAAACTTTTTGAGTAATTATTGTCAAGCTTCTTTATTCATTTTGTAGAAGCATGTGTCTGCCATTTGCACTAAAAATGTAGAATAATAATCCTTGCATTTGATGTAACAACTTTCAGGTCAGGAAGTCATCTCACAGCACTTCATCAGTGGCATGTGTTGACAGTGAATTTTGGAAGCAAACTCAGCAGCTAATTTGAGAACTGCAATGTCACACAGATAGCCATGAAGGGAATGGATGATTTTATCCGAGGGATTGTTGGCCTTGACCCTGGGAGAAACCACCCCTTTTGGTGAATATCCTACAAACAGATATTAGGCCAATCCTCCAGATTATTTGAACATTCACCTCATAGCTGTTTGTGGAACTTTGCTGGTGCAAGTGGTTGCTGCATTTGCCTACAAATAATAGTCACTAGATTTGACAGCAATTACTGTGAAGGGCATTGAGATAATAATAATCTGTGCATTTGATATATTGCCTTGTCATTGAGATGACTCAAAGCGCTTCACAGAATATATTGTGAAGTATGTACTTTGTTGGTGAAACGTGGCAACCAAATGTGCACAGCATTGTCCCACAAACATTTGTGGACTAAGCAACCACACTATTTTGCAGGGATCCTCAGAAAGTGATCCACCAATTGATTCACAACTCAGTACCTACTTACTGCTAGGTAAACAAAGGCATGTTGAGTAATGAAAC
Organism: Hydrolagus colliei; assembly: GCA_035084275.1. Classification (NCBI taxonomy): domain Eukaryota; kingdom Metazoa; phylum Chordata; class Chondrichthyes; order Chimaeriformes; family Chimaeridae; genus Hydrolagus; species Hydrolagus colliei. The sequence goes on from CM068743.1 coordinate 128,146,539, forward strand.
TTGCCTAAGGTTTTGCCCTGACTGGGAATCACGAACTTATGGGACTTATAGAGCCTTATCACACAGATGTATCAAGATGATAAGACACTATGAAAATGCAGGTACTTTATTAAACCTTTTGAGCTTCATTTAAATTGAAGGAATGCATAGAAGTTTGAGTGTGTAGTAAGAATGGAGGAACAATTAAAATGAAAAGGACATTACAAACCCATTAGTGATCCTGCAGGAATAAAGACATGGATTGTATTTCCATCCCAGCGGTGGATTTGTTTCAGGTTATATTTGCTTGGAGTAGGCTCTTTATTAAACCTATTAAAACATTTAAGAATAAATTGATCGCAGGCTCTGTACATAGGGGAAACAGGTCAATGTGTTGTTCACAATTGTGCTGGTTTGTAAAACTATAATCAGTTTGAAAAGGTTCGTACCTCACCAAGAGCATGATAGGAAAGGCTTGCTCTCGCGGTTCTGTGAAGTTGACTCGTATCTGCAGGGCTTGCTGTAGGTTTTCCAGTGTCACCAGGAACATGTGAACATTCATTTGGGTACGAAGCAGTGAGTACATGGAAAGCTGTCCTATCTGCAAATCAACAATCAGATCCTTTTTCAATAGGTACCTTGATTTGATTTTTTTTTGGTCAGCCAACACAAACTGAGCGTTTCATGCATTCCAGCAACACATAGAAATTCCCATGGAATGGAATATCCACATTCTCCTTACACAAATGCATCCTGCTTACCTAATTCCAGAAAGTATTAAGCGCAGGCTGGCAACAGCCAAGGTTGGGGACCCTGGAGTGTGCGTTGAGCACTGCCGGAGCTAAAATTGTATAACTTGCATCAAAAGCATTGTCTGGCAAGCTTTCCCACTGCTTGTCCAGCTAGGATGAATAATTTGTGTATGATAAAATTCATTATTACTGCAGGGGGTTTGGGTTTGTCAATACTAGTTTTTCAACTCCAACCAGTTTCTATCTTATTATTATTTGCTTAGACCATGGATCACTGAGTCATGAATTAATCCTAGATTGGATTAATAATTCTAGATTGTCAAAGTTTAACTACCTGCTACAATTATTTGCATTGTTCTGTATGCTGAATAGCACTTACCATTTTGTCATTCCTTCCAAATTCTATTCGAACTGGTGTTTGAAGCCCCCTTACATCCAATTTTCTTCTGTTAGTGCAGTTATACAGAGTCAAGTCAGCAACATCCCCATTAACCTATGCGGAGGAAATGCATAAAACGGAACAGTAACATACAGCTTCACACAATGATGGTATCCACTAAGCACAATGTAGATTCCAAAGGTCTGATGATATTCATTTATACAGTTGGATTTAATCTGAAATAAAGTTAAAGTACATACCTCTTACATTTTGAGCTATTCACAAACCAAATTCCCCAAGAGGTCAGCAGAATTAATGAAGTGAAAATGCAATCCGCAACATGTTTCTTAATTATTAAACATCCTAACAAATCAATTCTGAAACGTCCAAACGATTTAAACATTTTTTCCAAAAGACTGGAAGCAGGTGTGAACCCCTCCAACACCCATCCTCAAAAATGTTTTTATCAAAATGGTTAAGATTTGAAGCTGGTTCCAATAAGTTGAAGCAAGAAGTCTTGATTCCTGTGAGAGGGCCAAGACTTGTGTTTCTGACCCTGTAGGCAACATTTGAACAACACTTCATGTGATGCCGATTAATTTCAACTGGTGACCCATGAAGTTACATTAAAAACTGGTGATCAGAAACCAAACCAATAGTGGCAGTTCACAAATCTTTGGCACAACCATTGTATAGGAGGTGATTTCAAACTGGAATAGCACAAAGTTTAGGATCAAGGGTTTCCGTGCTTCCTATCACAAAAAACATAGAGTGAATAAAAAGTATTCTTTGAAACATAGAATCAAACAAATTTACAGCACAGGATTAGACGATTTGGCCCATCGTATCTCAACTGGATCTTGGCAAGAGCAATCAGTTCAGTCCCATTTTAAATGACTCTATCAAAATCCCTTATAATTTTAAAGGCTTCTATCAGGTCTTCCAGATCACGATGTTAAACTCTTGATTCCACAAGCCGCTAAGCAGAGATCCAAGATAAAGGTGAAAGAATCCTACTCTCCGGAACTATCCTGGAGTCCCTTCAACTCGCCCCTTTCTTTGCCTCCTTCAAGGTCCATTTCAAGACCTTCCTCTTTTGGTCATCTTACTATACGGTAACAATTTTAGAAAGGGATTTCAATCTAAACAATATGCAAAACTCTAGAAGATGAACATAATCTAAAACCAGTCGAGAATTACTGAAACAAAACATCACAGTTTCAAAACAGATTTAATCTGGAGTATTAATGAATCTGTCATGAAGCATTTTTTCACCTCAATTACCTCAAATATAGTGAAAATAAGATTACTAAACAGAATACGAGATTATTGTTAGACACACTCCCACCTGCACTGGTGACGTTCCCCAGAAATATGGATTGTGCTTGAAGCTGATCAGGTGGGTTATGAAACAACTGTTATTTTGACCAGTTTTTTCAGAAATCTGTCTGCCCAAATCATCAGGAAGGTAAACCCCGGTGGATCCTGTGCTCTGCATTGCACTCTGGGAGCCGTAATTTTGAGTGATTTGTAGTTCCATGAAATTGGTGTTAACATAAAACTGTGATTGATTGGTGATCAAGACATATCTCTGAAAGACAAGGAATATTACCACAAAGTTATTGCACTTTGACATTACTTCAATTGCAAAACTGTATTCACTAGTCGGTGCGTATAAAACGAACTATTTAAAAGATGCAAAAAAGAGGATGCTTTTCAGAAATGTTTGCTTACTTATAAACCAAACTAGCAATGGAAGAATTATGGATTGATACAGAGCAGTGCGTGCAAATAACCAGGAAATTAAAAGATAACATTTATGCAGGTAGAATCATTCTCACATTTGTAATAAGTCCCAGCCCCGGTTTGCCAACGGCTTACCAATAATAGTTCAGTTGTCACTTTCAATCCTTCAGATAACAAATCCATTGAATTCATCGTATTGTTGTCCATGACTCCCATGACATGTGCCACCACAAATGTAAGTTTCTTTACTAAGTCCTCATACATCATGAATTCTCCCGCAACCTTGAAAATCTTGGTCATTTCTTTCACGGATCTTGTTACAATAAACGCACTTTCTGAGGTTACCTTTATGTAAGCAAGGTTGTCATGGTTATTAAAGTGCAGTAAGTAGTCATATTTGTTTCCCTTCCCATTTATTCTGCCCTCCTCTTCTAAACAGAATAATTTATGTCGGGAACTGCTCTGCAGGTGTTGGCAATCCTCTGTGCTCATTCTTCACATGTCAGCGCTGTCAGTCAGTGTCAACAGAATATTTCACCAACTTTTCCTTATCATATGCAGTAAAACCCGATTTATCTGTGATCCGGTCAACCAGATTGCTCGACCCCCTCCCGGGGCAATTCCCCATTCCAGCAATCGCGAGTATGCTCACTTTGTGTATGTGTGCAATGCGTGCGCATGCGCACTTATTAAACTTACAAACTCCGGGTTTTTATCGATCGGTAAAAAATGCTGTTTTACCGATCATTTTACCGAGTGTGCTGGAATCTTTATTGGTAACTATCCATACAATATTCTGTTACTATTTAGTATATTATTAACATGGTATGTTTTAAATTAAGTACATTTTTTGTGTTGGGTTTTCGGCAACTTACCGCCCGATTATCCGACACAGTCAATTAGTCGACCCCCTCCAGAGGGTGCCAGATAAACAGGCTTTTACTGTATCTACATATTTCCAGCAGAAGTCAATAGACAGCAGCCCATAGTTTATTTGGCTCAGTAACTTACCCAGTTATGAATTTACCTATTGAAACATTTCAGTGCTGTAGCAGAGGAGCATTTCATTGTTGGAGGTAGCTTCAGATGAGATGTTGAACCAATGTTCCTGTTTAGGTGTCATGGGATCATTAACATCCACCTAAACAATTCGACAAGACCTTGATTTTAATGTCTCATCCAAAGGTCAGCATCTCCAACAATGACAGACTGCTCCAGCACTGCCAGTGAATCTCAATCAGACAGATAACTAGTTGTCTTGATATGATATTCCCTTGACCTAGAATGGTAATTTGAGGTGTCATCTTGTCTTAGTTGGTAGATGTTTTGCCCAATTGCCTCTGTGACAAAATGGATGTATAAATGCAAGTTGTTGTTGAGTGCTAACCTTCTGATTCAGAGGCAAGATGTGCTACTAGGCTGACACTTAGAATGGTATGTAGAATGAAATATCGATTATAGAATGAAAGCTCCTTTACCTGGCTGGTTACATTTACAAGGTCATACAATGTAGACACAGTTTCAATCAATTCCCCCTAGAAGATATAAAGAACATCAAGTGCATACAATACAGAAAGCAAACTCAATTGTTGTTCTTTAACATCCAAAAATATAGAAAGAATAAATACAATCTTGTTATTCCCCAAATAATGGGATTTAAATAACCTTAATTTTGTTTTAAATAATGAGTGGTTTAATTGATTCAGTTCTGTCATAACTTGTGATCTATATACATGAGCAAATATTTGGCAACAATGGCTGTATAAGTTTGTAGAATGGGAACACTTGCCTCCACTTTGTCATCATCTGTAACACAAGAGTCCTACACATTTTTCTAGAAAGTCTGTGGTATAGAATGTATGGTATGACATACTTAATTAATGCCAACATTCATTATTGCTGCAACTATTGGGGCTTCGAGCAAACAAAAAAATGTAAGTTTCTTTTTTGGAACAGAAGCACTCCGGGGATTCGGAGTGCCACCCCACATGAAGGATTCTGTATAAATGCAAGTTGTCATTACAACCAACATTCCAAGTTTCATGCTGAATCCTCCTGTCTCAAAATGGAAGATCTCACAGAGTGATGGATCATTCTTAAATTCAGTGTTCAAAATTGAAGCTCTCATCTTTCAAAATAACCGAATTACGAATTCAGATTGAATTAAGAATTTCTCACAATTCTTCATTTTTAAGACAAAAGGGTACGACTTAATGGAATTTCAGGCCTGGGGTTTTAGCTCAATAACTCAAATCACAATTTTAAAAGCTAAAAATTAATTTCAATTTACACTAGAAATTAAATTGGTTTATGTAATGATTTCAGCAATAGCATCATGACACAAATTCACTGCAAAAGGTAATGAAGCGAATTATCAATTTCACATAAGGAATTGTTGGTTAGGGAAGAGAAGCCCTTCCATTCGTGAAAAGCACTACATCAAATGCAAGGATTATTATTAATGTATCAACCTAGACTGTGAGCTCAAAGTCTGACTTGAGGCTTAATCATTCTGACTCAGTGGCATGAGTGGTACCAACTGGACAGGCTGACACCTATGTCAACAATATAAATCTAAATTGAGTCAATATTTTGGGAACCAAGGCTTAAATGCTGTATTACGTGGGCAGCAATTCCAATCGGTGCTGCTGGCAGCTTTGGGCCTAATATTAGGAATGGGAGGGAGGTGGGGGCAAGAACACCAACAATTTTCATTAAGGAGATAATTTTCATATCACACTTTATATTCAGTAAAGGCTGGCGGTGAATGCAATCAGCTTATAATAATAATCCTTGCAGTTGATATAATGCCTGATCAAGTCTTCGAGCCGTCTCAAAGCCCTTCACAGCATACACTGTAAAGTTAATGGACTGTATATTTTATGGGAGAACTGCAGCAGCCAATTGGACACTGGGAGGGAGGAAGAAAAGTTTCTGCCAGTGTCTTAACCAACAATCTTCCAGCTCAAAATCATTCATTCACTTCATGGCTGTTTGTCGCACATTGTTGTGTGCAAATTGGCTGCCCAGTTTGCCTACAAATGCTTAGGCACTTCACTTTACAGTAAAATCTTGTAGAGTGCTTTGAGACATTTGATGATACGAATATGGTAGTATAATAAATGCAAGGATTAATATAATTGATAATTGCTGATAGATTAAGACCATAATTTTCAACAATGAACAATGAACAATTTCTTCCAGTGATAATCATGAGCCATTTCTGACCCAATGCCATATTGCATGTGCTAATAATAAAGAACTACTTATCAGATGTACACATATAAAACTATTCTGGCAAGGCGTACCTGGTTAGTTACATTGAGGCTACAAAGGGCAACTATTAATTCATTCCTGGTCTGTGTCTGAAAATCCTGTCTGTTGTCCCCTTCCTTATGAAGACGATAGAGAACCCTGGTCAACAGCAGGAGGTAATTTTTGGTTTCTCTTTGGTTACCCAGCAGCATGAGAGCAGAAAGATTCTTGAGTCCTTGAATAAATCTGAATGTAAGGAGAAAAATTACTTCTACTTTCAGCATTTATGTTTTCTACTTTTCTTATGATGATGCATAATAAGCCTTATTTTATTAATGACGTGCATGGGGAGAGGAAGGTCGATCATTCTCAGCCAGATGTCTAACACATGTGGAAAGAATATCAACAACAACAAAATTATGTTTATAAAGCGCCTTTCAAGTTGGGAGGACATCCCAAGGCGCTAAACCTAAATCCAATATCCAATCTAAACTGCTGAGTCTTCCATGTATGTAAAGAATTTTCTAGAATGGGGATGTACCCTATCTCCAGAGGGACGCACCTTGTTCACCCAACTAATCCTGCAAAGAATTAAGTTTGGCAAAAGACGGGTTTTGGAAACCCGACAGTATCTACCTGGGGTGTTGCTGGAATTTAGCCAGTTAAATTGCAAGATTACTATTCTGTAATTGTATCTGTCATTATTGTTTAGCAAAATGAAGAATAATACAGTATTTAGTTTTTATTTTAAAAAATTCTGTCTGGAGATCCCCAATGATTCAGCGTGTTTAAATAGAAAATCACAAAATTAGATTGGTTCCAGTCCACCTGATTTCATCTCTTCTAAATACCCACCCTGCTGTATATCCATCACAACATCAAGCTGGTTTTTGAATAAGTCCAGTGTCCTGGCCTCCATTATCCTTCCTGGCAATCTGTTTCAGTCATTAATTACCCTCTGGGTGAAGAAATCCTTTCTGCTGACTATTCTGAAATTGCCCTTTGGAACTCTATTTCCACTAGCTCTTGGTCTAATCTTTCCCCATTGCTCTCTTTTGTGCTGCATCTAGAGCCTGGGCAGCCCCTTTTGTCATGGTGATCAGAATTGTATGAGTTTTCTGAATGGTGTTAAATAGGTCTGTATTTGCCAGGCTACATCAGTGGCCTCCTAACTCCCTACCAACATGCCCGCTCCCTCCGCTCAGTGGGCTCCAGCCTGCTTCACGTCCTTGCCTCGCCTGCCACACCGTTGGCGGGTGGACCGTCAGTCCCTCTGCTCCCACCTTCTGGAACTCCATCCCACAGTTCCTCCACTTCGTCCCATCCCTTGCCTCCTTCAACACCCACTTCAGGGCCTTCCTTTTCGACTGTGCTTTTGATCCACTTCCTTCCGCCCCTGCCCTCCACACTCCCCAATCCCTACCCCCAGCTCAGGTCCAGTGCTTTGGGACGTCCTCCCAATGTGAAAGGCTCTCCATATAAATATAATTTTGTTGTTGTTGTATTCAGTAAATGTCTGCTACTTATGTGGGGTTTAGGATGATCTTTAAAATGTGCTGGGATGGCTAATCTCAGCAAGAAATCACAAGAGATTGCCTCAGTGTTCATCTTAAGAAGAGCAGCCAGAATTTGACACCCTAATCATGACCCAGCACTCCTTCCCCACCCTCCAAACTGGAGGTGTGTGTTCATTTGAAAGCAGGATGAGGATAGGCCTGGGCTTAACTACAATGCTTCTGACTTAATTGGTTACAGTTGACAAACTGAAACATTCCTGACACTGGACGTGTTGATTATACAGTAAAACCCGTTTATCCGGGACCCGATCAACCGGATTGCTCGACCCCCTCCCGGGGCAATTCCCCATTCCAGCAATCGTGAGTATGCTCACTTTGCGCATGCGTGCAATGTGTTCGCATGCACACTTGTTAAACTTACGAACTCCCGGGCAGCCGGGAGAGACGAGAGGCGCGCGAGATTTCAACATTTGTTATACCGAATGCAGCGTTCACTAAGTGGATAGGTGGTACAAATATAAACCTTCATTATAGTGAACCTTCGTTGACCGAGCGTTCGTTAAGCTGGGTCTACCTGTATTTGAAAAAACATTAAATCACTTACAGTTCTTCACTTTTGTTAATGCTGGGCAGCACAGTGGGAGTCACTGAGCATGGCTTGGTTTTGGATCCAAATAAATTGGTGATCACAGTATTGATGGTGACTACAGAAATAAAGAAACAAATAAAGAAGGCATCATGGGGGGTGTGGGACACTGGATGTGGAATGGAATAGTGGGAAATAGGTTTACGTTGGTGATTCCTCACGTAGAAAGTTGATAGGAGCAACACTGTGAAAAGCAGCAGTGTCAAACTCCTAAGGCGAGGACACTTCTTATATCCCAGTGTACTCTTCCCTCTGTACCAGTCTGAATAACAAGGTTGTAGGTTCCATTCATATGATGGAAATTTCAGCTCATAGGCTAGGCATAGGCAGCAATGTAGTGCTGAGAGAGGACTATGTTATGAGAGGTGACTTCATTCAGATACAACATTAAACCTGGGCCGCACCTGCCTATTCAGGTAAATGTTAAAGATTGCATTATTCAAAAAACAAAGGTAGTTTCTCCCAAAATCCTAGTCAACAATCTCCCCAATAAAATTGGTTATTCATTTCCTGGCTGTCTGTGAGACATTGATAAGTACAAATTGGCTGCCAGGTTGATTTGCAAATGTATAGTCAATGCACTTTACAATAAATCCTGTGAAGCGTTTCAATGATGGGATAAGGCAGCACCTCAAATGCAAGGGCTATTCTTGTAATAATTATCACAAACCACATTTTTCTCCCTGATCAGATAGGTTTCAGAAAGTTAAAAAAAAGTAAAATTAAATTGAGGTGGGTTTATTTGCCAGTCATCTAATTATATAAATACTGTGGTAAAAGTTGTGAGAGCGGCTCATTGAGCCAAATGAAGAGAGTTACCCACAGTCAGGCTGCTGAGCTAGGGCTGCCTCTCACTTCAGTTTAACCCCCACTGTTAAAACTTTTTTTTAGCCAGTTCTCAGCTGAGTTGCTTGACGGAATGTTATTTGATAGGAATGGTACATTCTAGACTACGGGCAGTGAAGGAAAGAGAAAGAGGATGCGCATAGCTTGCCCTGATAGAATATTTCCTCCCAATACAGTATAGGCAAGCTTGACCACCAGTCAACAGAGAAGTTGAGGGTTGGCTGAGGACCAACAGCATTGTGTGGCATTGGGGTGGGAGGGCGATGATATAGTGGGAAACCATTGAGAATAAACCTATAAAAGTTTACTGCACAGCACAACAGATGTCGACTGGCTGTTGGCAAGGTTTCAGATTCCTACTTACAGAACATAGAACACCAAGTGCCTTCATGCCCATAAAACACTTGCCGCAAGCTGTGGTATAAGACTTTATACTACAATCCATTTTAATCACCCGATCGGCGAGCTAGAAAATTAATTTATTGACTTATTTGCAAGTCAAAAAAGTCATTTGGTGAGTGGACCTGTCTTTATCTTAAATCCATCATTTCACAGACCATAAGTTGGTTATGATTTGTCACTGCAGCTTCCCTCAGTGGGGTTCGGAGTATCAGAGTCCCTAATGGAAGTCAAGTTACTGCTTTCCCAAGCCTCTGGGATCCCAACCACCAGCTCGGGTACCAAACCAGGACTGTTAAACATCTTGGGGTATAATAATGATAATCCTTGCCTTTGATTTAGCACCTTATCACGTCTTCAAGACGTCCCGCAGTGCTTCACAGAATATATTGTAAACTCATGATATGAACCATGTTGTATAAATGTTAATTTGCATTGTAAGTTCAGAAGTTGTAGATTTGAATAACTTGATTTTGAATGTAATGAGGTTTGCAACTTACGTTTATACCCATCGTCCTTGTCTCCAGCTGGCAGATTGAAGTAGTACTCATGATCCATTCCTTCATGTAGAAGGATTTCTGTTGAGTTGCCAACACTGTAACTATACTCGAAAAATAGGTCCTTCAACGAGAAAAAAAACACATTCCAGCCTCACAGTTTCTGACTTCAGATCCTCAATATCCTTTAATTACAACAACAGCAAATTACATTTGTATAGTGCCTTTCCACATCGGGAGGACATCCGAAGGTGATGGATAGTCAAAGTTTTGGACCCGAGATGTGGTCGAAATCAGGGAAGGAAGTGGGGTGACCGATGGCATGGTCGTAGAGGAGTCTTGAGGTGGGACTTGAAGGAGGCTGGGGAAGGGGTGAGGTAGAATCATAGAATTATACGGCACAAAAGGAGGCCATTCGGCCCATCTAGTCTTTGCTGGCTCTTTGAACAGAGCAACTCAATCCCACTGCCCAGCTTTCTCCCTATAACCTAACAGACCTGCTCTTCCTAAATAAAGATCTAGTTCCCTTTTAAAAGCTGTTATGGAGTCTGCCTCCACCACCTTTTCAGACAATGCATTCCACATTCGAACAACCCGCTGAGTGAAAAAATTTCTCCTCATCTCCCCTCTGCTTCGTTTTGAAACTATTTTAAATCTGTGACCACGAGCCACTGATTTGCCCACCAGGTAGAGGGATTGTGGGATGGAATTCCAGTGGTTGGGGGCAGAGTGACTGAAGACTCACCTGCCTTTGGTGGGGCAGCTGGGTCAGCAGAAATGGAGCAGGCCAGAGCCCACTGAGCAGAGGGAGTGGACAGGTTGGTAGGTGGTTTAAAGGTTCACAGTGGTAGGGTGGGACAAGGCCATGGAGGGCTTTTAAGTTGAGTACCAGGATCTTGAATCTTGAATCCCGACACATCTGTTCAGCAGAACATCCTCCCGACGTGAAAGGTGCTCTATAAATGTAATTTTATTGTTGTTGTTGAATTAAGAGAGAATATAGAGAAAAACTATTTCCACTCGTGGGTGAATCTGTGACTCGTGGTCACAGATTTAAAATAGTTTAAAGGCGCAGTAGAGGGGAGCTGAGGAGAAATTTTTTCACTCAGCGAGTTGTTCGAATCTGGAATGCATTGCCTGAAAAGGTGGTGGAGGCTGATTCGATAACAACTTTTAAAAGGGAATTAGATCTTTATTTAGGGAGAACGGGTCTATTAGGCTATGGGGAGCGGGCAGGGCAGTGGGATTGAATCGCTCTTTTCAAAGAGCCGGCACAGATTAGATGGGCCGAATGGCCTCCTTTTGTGCCGTAAAATTCTATGATTCTATGATTCTATAAAGCATGTCTCAAAACTCTCCTCTTCGACCGAGCCTTCAGCCATCCTCCTACCCTCCCTGCATTACACCCTCCCCAATCTTTATCCCCAACTCGGGACCAAATTTGTGTCTGTCCAGTGACTTGTGACATCCTCCCAACGTGAAAGGCATTATACAAATATAATTCTGTATTGTATTATATCCAGAATTTGGCAAATTGTTGAATTTTTTTAAAGAAACTTTGAAGCTAGTTTTCTGTAGTTCTTAAAAGAAAACTGGCTCCAGAATTAAGATTTAAGAATTTGCCAAATTCTGTATGTTTTAAAATGCTACATAAATAGACCAAATCTTGACCGAGGTGGAAATTCTTCCTCATTGTGCAAAAGCGCTCTGAGGCAGCATCATTCTACATGAAGGACGCTATGTAATGTGGGGAAGTGTGAAATTATTCACCTAGGTAGCAAAAATAAAAAAATATTTTCTAGAAGGGGAGAGGTTAGATAGTGTTAGTGTACAAAGGGATTTGGGTGTTCTTGTACACCAGTCTCAAAAAGTTAGTTTGCAGGTGCAGCAAGCAACTAAGAGGGCAAATGGCATGTTAGCGTTCATTGCAAAAGGTTTAGAGTAAAAGAGTAGGGTAGTCTTGCTGCAACTGTATAGGGCCTTGGTGAGACTGCCCTAGAGTATTGTGTGCAGTTTTGGTCTCCTTATTTAATAAAGGACATACTTGCCTTAGAGAGAGTGCAGAGTAGATGCACCAGATTAGTTCCTGGAATGAGGGGACTGACCTATGTGGATAGGTTGAATAAACTAGGGCTGTATTCTCTAGAGTACAGAAGAATTAGAGGAGATCTTATTGAAACATATAAGATTCTTAAAAGGGCTGGGTAAAGTAGACACAGTAAGGGACTGTTTCCCCTGGAGAATCTATAACCAGGGGTCATAATCTTAAAATTAAGGGTCAGCCTTTTAGAACGGAGTTGAGGAAACATTTCTTCACTCAGGGTAATTCTTCACTCAGGAATTCACTACCCCAGAAGGCTGTGGATGCTCAGTCCTTGGAACATTTCCAAGGCTGAAAAAAATAGAGTGATTTGGAGATATGGGGATAGGGCAGGTAATTAGAGTTAGGTCAGAAAATCAGCCATGATCTTACCAAATGGCAGGGCAAGCTTGAGGGGCTGAATGGCCTACTCCTGCTCCTAATTCTTATGTTCTTATGTTCTAAATGCAAGTTGTTATTGTTGTTGTAGTCATGCATTCAATCATTTTGTAGTCGTATTTGAATATCACAAACCCACCTTTCTCCCTGAAGTACAGAACATGCTGAACTGTGTTTCAATTTCCAGGCCTACACTGGGCCGCACTTCACATGTTATTCCTTGAGGAGTTTCAGTGGTGGAGAAGAAAAGCTGTGCTTTACCTGATTGTTTCTCGTCTCCTGCTAGAAAACGGTAAAATGTGGAAAATACCATCAAATAATACACTCACTGTGTGCACATCAGGGGGCCATCAAATTCTGGATGCTTAGAAAATTAGTGTTACTCACCTACAGTGACTTCCAGCATGTAGATACTTTTACTTGGTAGACTGAATGGTTTAAATGTTAAAGTCTGTGATTTAATACCTGCGGAAAAAGGCAGACAGTAAATAAGCCTTGCATTTGAAAGCGCGCCTTATCAGATCAAAACTTCTCAGAGATTTCTCTGTAATATGTAGTGACAATATTTTTGTCCAAATGTGATAGTCAATTTTCCTACAGCAATGTCAACAGACATCCTTATAGTAATTGCCCTATTTTAACTGGTGGTTGTTGGCCAGGACACCAGAAAAATCTCACTGCTCTCTTCAAATAGTGTTATAGGTTCTTCATTGTCCACCTGAAAGGGAAAACAGAACCTCAGCTGAAGGACGATATCTCTGACAATGCAGTACTACCTCACGGACAAGCTCTTGTGATTACTGAGGTAGGTTTGGCATGGTCTTTGCATGTAGGCAAATGTTGTTATTCACTTCATTTTTCTGAAAGCAATTGCTTCTCAGTAGTATTTAAGACCAGCTAGAATGGATCGCTTTTCAATTTGGAAAAACCCTTATACTGAAGATTAAACCAGTTCCTTTTCTCTTCTCACATTGTAATCTAGAGCTGTTTATTGTTGTTGTTCACACTGCACCTGTTGTAGTGTAACTCTGAAGTATCACATCATCAACAGACACTTTTAGCCAGTCAATCATGGAAATGGGTCTTAGTGCAGGTTGAAGCTGAATGTCTGGAAGAACACTGTCACCATCTGCCGCTCCTGATCCTGGACGGGGTCCTTCAAACACACCAGTGCCACCGGAGGATCCACCTTCACCACCTCCTGTAACACAAGAAAACACAAGCACGGAATGGGAACTCATTTACACTATATCTACATGTGACCACAGGAATATGCTGCAGGATACATACAGTGGACACCTGTAACTCAGTGGTTAGAGCACTCATCTTGCAAGCAAGAAACCTGGGTTCAAATTCAGCAGGGCAATACCTTGGGCAAGTTTCCTTACTCTACACGCCTAATAACAATCCCTCAAAAAACCCCAATAATAAATTGGTCATTTCAATCCATGACTGTTTGTGGGACACTGCTGTGCACAATTGGTTGCTGTGTTTCACCCACAAATATACAGTCAATTCACTTAACAGTATACTCTGTGCTTTGAGACATCTAGAAGACGTGAAAAGCGTTATATCAAATGCAAGGATTATGATTACTATTATTATTAAAAGTAGATAATGTTTGGGTGGAGTTCCCATGGATACCCGGAGTTCACGGTATTGCAAGGAATCCCCTTAAAATAGGACTTTTTTCATGTAAACGTTTATTAGGTTGGGACCCGAGCAGGTGTGGTGGGGGTCGGAGTAGGGGGAAGGAGAGTAGGAAAAGAGCGGAAATTTGGAGAGGAGCAGAAGGCACGATCGAATAGGAAGGTCTTGAGACCGGCCTTAAAGGAGGAAAGGGAGGACAGCTAGGCAAAGGGATTGCGGAATGGAGTTCCAGAGAGTGGGGGCAGAGAGGCTGAAAGCCCGGTTAGGGGGGTTCGGGCGGGGGACATGGAGCAGGCCAGAGCCCGCTAACAATACAGTGCTCTCTGTGTCAGCCTAGACAGTGGTCTAAAGTCCTGAAATGGGTTAAAGTATAATGAGAGACACAAACAATTACATTTCATGATTCAACCATACCTTGAAATCCTTGTCTCCCACCAGAACCAGAGGTTCCTTCCACAGTGTTATAATGAGTGTCATATTCTGTACAAAGATATGAAATAAAATGAAGAGACTTACTTAGAGTAAACATTACAAACTTGCAAAGCAAAACAATTAAAATAGTTTCTGGGTTTAGAGTTGTTTTATTTCTCCATAATGTTATATAATTGCTGCACTACTATGCAATAGGGAACGGCGATATATCGATATGACCCGATATGATTTTCATATCGATACGCCGATATAAACATTAAAAAAAATTGATATATCGAAAACCGGTGTATCGAGGTAAAAAAATCGGGATGCGAGCACAATCAACTACAAGACCCAGAATGCTCATCTCTACACACAATGCACAGACCGAGGTGCAAAGCCGCCATCTTGTATTCATAGTCCTCGAATACAATATACAGGTATGCAAGGGGTGGGGGGAGAGAGACGGCTGTGGGTGGGGGGGGTGAGGGGGAGAGAGACTGCTGGAGGGGGGGGGTTGAGGGGGAGAGAGACGGCTGGGGGTGGGGGGTGAGGGGGAGAGAGACGGCTGGGGGGGGGGGAGAGGGGGAGAGAGACGGCTGGGGGGGGAGAGGGGGAGAGAGACGGCTGGGGGGAGGAGAGGGGGAGACAGATGGCTGGGGGGGGAGGGAGAGAGAGACGGCTGGGGGGGGAGGGGGAGAGAGATGGCTGGGGGGGAGAGGGGGAGAGATGGCTGGGGTGGGGAGAGAGACGGCTGGGGGGGGGAGGAGAGGGGGAGAGAGACGGCTGGGGGGAGGGGGAGAGAGACGGCTGGGGGGGGAGGGAGAGAGAGATGGCGGGGGGGAGGGAGGAGAGGGGGAGAGAGACGGCTGGGGGGAGGGGGAGAGAGACGGCTGGGGGGGAGGGAGAGAGAGACGGCGGGGGGGGGGGAGGGAGAAAGAGATGGCTGGGGGGTGGTGGGGGAGAGAGACGACGGGGGTCGGGGGTGCGAGAGAGGGATGGCGGGGGGGGGGGGGGGAGAGACGGGGTGGATGTGATAATATACAGATAGATAGAGATGGGGGGGGATGTGAGAGAGGAGAGAGGGAGAGAGACAGAGAGAGACACAGACAGAAAAACACAGAGATGGAGAGAGTGAGAGACACAGAGAGAGAAAGATATTTACCTCCTGAGAAGATAGGCCCCGAATGCGCGCCCACCCGGTACGCGCGTGCATCCGAAATGCGCGCACACCCGGAATGCGCGCGCACTCCGATGCGCGCGCATGCGCGGTACGAAAAAACTGAAAATATCAATATTTCGGTATATCTCGATATGAGCCAACCGATATGGATATATCGGGAAATTCCCATATCGCCGTTCCCTACTATGCAATATGCATTTTACAATATGCGGTCTCACTGAGATGGATGAAGGAGGAGAAGTGATAGAGGGAGATGGCACAGTCCACTGTGGCAAAAGAGGCGAAGGGATCCGGAAGATTAAGGAGGCAACAACAACAAATTACCCTTGTATACCGCATTTCACATTGGAAAGACGATCGCTGGGGGGGCGCTGGACAACCAGAGGTTTTGGACCCAAGCTAAGAGTTGGGGTCAGAAGGGGCAGACGGCAGGAGAGGTGGGAGGGTGGCCGAAGAGGAAGGCCTTCAGACGTGACTTGAAGAAGGCAAGAGAGGGTGAGGGGAAGGGATTGTGGGATAGTTGCAGAGTGTGGGTGCAGCGATGCTGAATGCCCGACCGCCAATGGTGGGGCAGGAAGTGCAGGGGACCTGAAGCAGGCCAGTGTCTGCCAAGTGGAGGGAGCAAACAGACTGATAGGGAACCCTGGTCATACAAGACATATGAGACAGAGGGTGTCATTCAAATCAATCAAGCTCTGAGCTCCAATGCCACTTATTTCTGAGCAGCTCCAGAGCTATGGAAGGTTTACCTGCAGAATCAGTAAAATTGTCTCTTGTTGTCGAGGAGCCTTCTCCAAAGAAAGTGCCACTGGAGTTGATGTTGGTGTTGCTGCCGTCAGCTCCTGAACACCAAAAAAAGATTTGGATTAAGCGCAGAAATAAGAACAGTGGATGCCAAATCAGTTTTTAGTTACAAATATTTTATCCTAATCTCCATTTTTTTTCAGTTGAGTCAGTGCGCCACAAAATATAATTTCAATATTTGTGGGACACTGCTGTGCGCAATTGGTTGCCATGTTTTTCCCTAAAATATATTCCAATTCACTTTACTGTATATTCAATTATCTTTAATATTTTCTGCTTCACCTACCAGGCCTTTCACCCCCTACACCTTCGGACACATCCAGCCCTGATCCACTATTTCCTAAGCCGCTGCCAAAGCCATTTAAGGTGGGAGAGAAAGTCTCGGGTAGTGATGCGTTCTGTGGTGTCTCAGAAGCAAAATAAGTTGTCTGGTCGCTGGTGGCATTCAGAGTGGCATTCCGGTGACTGGTGCCATCTGAAACAAAATACATCAGCAAGAGAAAAATGTACACAGCATCATAAGAACATAAAAATTTGCTGGACAAAAGAATATCAATGTCCATCCAGTTTTCCTTCCAGCACCCTGGAAGTCTGTGTCTCAAACTATATACAGTACTGTAACCCAAGCTATTATTTTCTAACAGAAATCTATCTAATTTGTTCTTGAAAGAATCAACACTTTCTGCTTCCACCATCTCCCTAGGGAGCCTGTTCTATACGTTTACGACTTGCTCACTGAAATAGTGTTTCCGCAGATCTGTTCTGAATTTACCTCCATTTCAATCACAGGCTGTGTCCCATCAATTAGCAACCAACCGTTGCAATGTGCACACGAGGAGTAAACTATCGGGTTATTGCATCAACCTGCAATTAATTTCTCCCACAATCTAAAATTGCAATCTAAAATTACAGTCAGAAATTCTTACCTGAATGTGTCCTTTCCCTCTGTGGCTGAGCATCACGTGGGGACCTAATGTGAGGCCTCCCATCGGAAAACTCTTCTTCGGGAATTGGAAATGGGAAAAGATCCAGCATTGTGGCGGTAGAGGTGGTAGTCCTAGCTTTCTCTGTTACGCTCTCTGTGGAGATGTTCTTTGTGGGGACGCTTTGGCTGAGTCGAGGTGTGTCTGTGCTGCTCAGGTTGTCAGAGTTGATTTCAGGAGATGGGCAGCAAGGGGTTGTCCTGTCGACACTGGCCAAGGAATGGGTTTGTTGTATGATAGCAACAGTCTTCGGCATTCCTGTTGCTCTATAAGACACAGTGGCCGGAGATGGAGCCACAGGACTGTATAAGCTTGACTGCATACTATCCACCACTAGTTTACAGAAGGGAACTGAAAAACAAACAAACTTGTGACAGCTGATGAGTATTTCTCACAGAACATTTCTCAAGGAATTAACTTATTAAAACCCTGCAAGATGAGCTTAATAATGCTATCATTAATAATCATTGTGTTGCATATTATATCTTATCACATTGTTGAGAGGTTTCAAAGTGCTTCACTAGATATACTGTAAAGTGTGTGTGACTATGTATTTTGTGCACCAATTATGCACGCAGCAAACAGCCATGAAGTGAGTAACTAATTGTATTTGGGGGATTGTTGGCCAGGACAGGATTTGTCTGAATTCCCGTGTAAGTGCCAGCAAGTTTTTACTAACCACAGCAACAGCAATGGAGCAGAGGAGACGAGGGACATGCAGCAGTCCTGTGCCCGCTGAGCAAAGGCAAGTGGGTAGGCGAGATCAGAGAGGTAGGGACGTGCCAGGGAGTGAAGAGATTTGAAAGTGAGAGTGAGGATCTTGAAACCATTCCAAACCAATTCAAAATAAGAGCTTGGAATCGTTTCTGGCCTCCAGACTACCACTGGAGTAAAACACAGTTTGGGCTTTTTTAAGTGGTGGAAAATTTGGAGGAGTGCATAAAAACTACATTATATTATCCCATTAATTACAACAGCAGCTTGCATTTATTTAGCCTCTTCATGAAGAATGATGTTTCAGAGAGCTGATAATCAATTACGAATGTGGGATTGAACTCATTTGGAGTTCAATATTTTCTGACACATATAAACACAAAACAGTGTAGAACTCCTAAATGTAAATAGACAGTCAATTTGCTTTGAAGTATATTCTATGAATCACTTTGAGACGTCTCAAAGTTGTGGTAGGTCATTATATCAAGTGCAAGGATTATTATTTCCTGTCGTGCAATACCATTAAACAATATGTCTATCAAGCATCTGTATCTTATGCTATGGGATGAAGTATATGACATTATTAAACTATTTTATCTCAGTTGGTAAGACATGGATGTTTTGTGCACTTTTCATGCAGAGGATGAATATTCTAAATATTCTAAAGTGCTTCACACAGATGATGGGGATAACCAAACGTGGAGGAAGATGGAAAAATGTTAATGTCCTGACCAAAAGCACCGTCAGAAAGAAACATTTTCGACAGCTTTGAAGGCAAAATGAGAAGACACATGATTGAGGAGGTTGGGAAGTAAGTTGCAGAAAGTTCCAGTAAGTTCTGGAAGTTGCAGAAAGTAGCTGATGGATCAGTCTCTGATGAGGGGAACAGAAGGAGTGAGGAATAAGCAATGGAGCAAAATTCAAAGAGCAGATTTGGAAGAGTGGAGGATTTCGGGAGGAAATTGCTACGGTTGGGAGCTGCAAGATTGTGAAGAGATGAAGATTACAAGGAGAATCTTGACCATTATATATAAACTAATGGGTATGAGGAATCTACTGCGGGAGAGAATGTCATACTCCACCCCTAAAATACATACATTATTGGCTGAGTCTATACTCTAAAATACACACATTTGAAAATCCGTCATTTTCACTTTGCCAATTTCTCCACAAATTTGCACATTACTCACCTTCAAAATGTTCTGTTTCAGTCAAATTCACAAGGTATAATTTCCAAGAGTATGAGAGGGTCAGGCTTTCTGGACAATCTTCACACACAGCTCTAATTGAAAATTCATCATTCCAGTTGACTGAATTATTCAGGCATTTAGGGCAGAAGAGTTTAACTCTCCTGGAGAGGAGCAAACATATTATTGTTAAACACAAGATTACATTCCATGCATTATATCCAAACTATACAAAAATGTATGGGACTCGAGCTTTGTAGAGGCAAACTTCCCACTCTCTAGGAATGCATTTCACCATGCAATAAAAATTGTGCACTTTGGAGAATATGTATGTGTATATTTACAAAGCAATTATTTTATTTATGGATAACTTAAATATTGTTAATACATGCTTAATTTCTTTGCTAATTTTCTTTCCTTCAGTTCTACCCACCTGCCTGCCCCCGCACCCCCTACCAACCTGCCTGCCCCCTCCGCTCAGCAGGCTCTGGCCTGTTCCATCTCCCCCGACCACCCCGCCCCACCATTGATGGGCGAGCCTTAGCCACTCTGCCCCCAACCTCAGGAACTCCATCCCGCTGTTCCTCCTCCTTGCCCTCTCCTGGTCTCCTTCAGGTCCCACCTCCTCTTTGATGGTCCCATCAGTTACACCTAATCCCCCACTTCCCTCAGATTCCCCCCCCCCCACCCCCCACCCCATTACCCGGCTCAGGTCTGAAACAATGACTGTCCAGTGCCTGACATGAAAGTGTAATTTATTGTGTTGTTGTTCTATACATCCTGGCACGCCTCTAATACTTTGCTTTAATAATTTTTTTTCATTCATGAGCTGAAACAACAGTGCTGGCAGGATATTCAGTGGTGCTGAATATCACATCTAAGCTGTTTACATCTTATTCCTCCATACCAGTAGCACAAATCTGAATGGAGATGCCTTTCTGTAATGTAATGTGAATCACAACAGTTGTGTCACTATGCTTGGTTTCCAGCCCTGTCTCTGTAAAGCTCAGTGCTCTGATATATAACTCTGCCTGAAGAGTGTTTTATAAATGCAAGTTGTTTTCATTGTTGTGATGTCCACTTTTAGGAATTCCTCTCCCTACGCGTTGGAGGGTGTTTCCATATGTCGGTGCAATTTACTTCTGGATTTCGTAATTAAAAAATCTCATTTGAAATCCATGTCTTTTACAAGCTTAAATTCTCCGGCAAGATATCTACTCTGATAAGACTTAATATTTAATAAGAAGACCTCCTAATATTGGTATTATTCATTTCCATGCACTATCATCTGTGCCAAACAGTCTGCTTTGAGGGCACATACCGCAAGGTGTCATCTTTTTTTATAGTTACAAACATTTGTGCTTCTGGAGAATATCTGTCATTGTTGTTAACCGTCAACTTGAACACAAACTGGTCGATATCAGATTTCAGTGCAGACATTGGAACATTGACTATGCTGGAGGATATGTTCAATGGATTTGAGACGTCCGGTTTGAAACATGGGATATATAAGGCGCTGACAGCTTCGCAAAGCCAGGAAAATCTGTGCAGAGGTGAAGAGAAGGAACAAACGTTTGCCTTATTAAATCTGTAATAAGACCTGCCAAAGGTTCGACCATCCTTACACATAGTGACAGTTAAGAGGCAGCAGTAGGCCATTCATCTATGTAGCTTACCTAGCCAACTACCCAAAAGATTTAAACAAAACACTTACTATAAACACATCATTCTCTAATCCTTTTGGAAAAATCTTTTCTCCCTCCACCCATATGCCCTGGGCTCCATCAGACTGAGTTATTGAAGTTAAAAATGTATTGTTTGTAACTTAAATCATGCAGGATTAGTAGGTTGTGAATAACTGAATACTCCAGGTATCACTCTGAAAGTAGATCCTGTCCAAATGGAGTTTCCACAGATTGGCTAATGGGAGCAAAAATTACAGGGCTGAAGTTTTTGTTAAATAAATTGAAAACAGTGCTATTTCTTATCAAATTCAATTGGGTAATTAGCACAATGAGTTGTACAAAATAATTGCAATTTTCATTTCACTGTTTCTCATAGATTCATAGATTCATAGAATTTTACGGCACAAAAGGAGGCCATTCGGCCCATCTAGTCTGTGCCGGCTCTTTGAAAAGAGCGATTCAATCCCACTGCCCTGCACGCTCCCCATAGCCTAATAGACCTGTTCTCCCTAAATAAAGATCTAATTCCCTTTTAAAAGTTGTTATCGAATCAGCCTCCACCACCTTTTCAAGCAATGCATTCCAGATTCGAACAACTCGCTGAGTGAAATAATTTCTCCTCAGTGTGTTGTTAATTAATTTCCAGGGCTGAAACGGATTCCTGCATCTTTTCAACACAGTGTAACAGACTTGGTTACCTGAGAATTGAGTCCTTTGAATGAGATAAATCCAGAGGGGCTTGCACTGTACATTGGTGAGGTTGATGCATGGGGAAAACCTGCAAAGCCACCTGCCCTCAACCTCTTCTCTACAGAGCAAGCAAATATGTCCTGCTCCCTCCACTGCAGCATTACATTAACACATTCCCTGCATTAACCCATTGCCTGCATTAACCCATTGCCCAGATTCCTATTCATACTTACCTCATGTTTGTCGTATCTGGATAGTCCGGATCAAATGACTCTGATCCTTTCAGGTCAATGAACGAGTCATATTTATCAGCTACGAAAAGGTGAGTGCCACCTGAAATCACACTCACTGGGGGAGTAGCAAGGACCTCCACATTTACTGTGTAGTTGTTGTAAACAACACTGCCAACAATTTGAACCTGTAGAAGGAAAGTAGTGGAACACAATTCCATACAGTAATACTGTATCAGTCAATGAGTTAAAATAACTCACTTTTTCCTTCTCCCTAGTATTATTACAAACAATCCAAAAACAGATATGTGTCTAGGTCAGATCCATAACGCATGATGGAGAATAAATAATGGGGCCAAAATAATGGGACTCACAAGAGGATTTGCATAGGATTCCAATATTCAATGCTGTCAGCAGCAAAATGTGATTTCATGCTTTCATTGTGTCCAGGCTGGACGATGCAACTTCCTACTCACCAGACTTCCTCACACTTCCCTTCACCAACTGCATATTATCCAAACCTCCGCAGCTCGGGTTCCCTCCCACACTAAGCTCAGTAAGCCAGTCACCCTCACTCCCCATCTCTCAAAGTTTAAGATCCTTATCCTCACTTTTAAAACCCTCCACAGTATTGTTCTGCCAAACCACTGTGTCAACAACAACAAAATTACATTTCTATTGCGCCTTTCATGCTGGGATGATGTCCCAAGGCACTGAAAGTTGACATCCCAAGGTGACATACTAACACCTTACTGACCTTTCACCTCCCTTCACTTGACAGGTTCTTTCAGTAGCTTGGGATGTCCTCCCGACCTGAAAGGCGCCCTATAAATGTACTTTTTGTTGTTGCTGTTGTTGTTCTGGATGGCTCCATGTCCTACACACTGCCTACCCTACCATCGGAGTTCAGGCCTTCAGTCTTTCTGCCCCCACCCTCTTACCAAGTCTAGCCTGGAATTCCTTAGTTTTGCCCATTCCCTCATCTCCTTCAAGGTCCATCTCAAGATCTTCCTCATTGACTGTCATGACTATCCACCTCCATCCCCCTCAATCCCACCCCCTCTTGATTCTAATCCCAGTTTGGATGCACACCTTTGACTGTCCAGGGCTTTGCAATGTTCTCCCAATGTGAAAGGCACTATATAAACATAATTTGTTGTTCCTGTTATTGTGTAGAGCTATTCTATTCCAATATAATCTACTTCTGGGTACACAAGAGCCCTGTTCCTGTGAGTTAGTGTAATGAATATCACATTTCCATTAGGATTCAATATTTTTTAATCATTTGTGAATCCAATTGTAAATGCAGTATCATACTTTCATCTGCAGTGTGAGGATAAGATAGGGCAGTGGGATTAAATGAACAGCTTGCTCTGAGAACCAGTGCAGACTTGATGGGACAAATCACCTCCTTCTGCACTGTATATTTCTATGACTTCTGCCTTCAGCAAATCATGGGGTTTATGATGCATGATATTTGAACACAAACTGATAAATAATTGTTTAATAAATTGTCCATATCTTTAGCTCTCTGTACATTCCTGAAAATGGCAATGGTTTCAAGAACTATTAACTCAAAAAGAAATTAATTCTAACTCGTATCTCAAAAAGGGATTAATTCTACCTGTCTGCATTGACTTGACTGTAGCACTGCTTAACAAATCAGGAAAAAAAATGAGTCTGTTACTAGCTGTATTATGCTTTTAGAATGGAATGTAAAATAACCACAAGAGTTGACAATTAGCACTTGATAAGAATCCCTCACCTTCCAAGTTCAAAAGGACATTTTATATGTCAAAATGTTTGATATAAGTCAAGGAGAGACCCTGGGTTCTGGTGCGATTGCTTATTTATGCAACTCCTGAATCTGATCACAGAGAACACATGCATGACTTGCTTATGTTATATGTGGTCAAATCAGAACATCAGCAGTTTCATTGTACAAGGAGATTCTGCACCATAAATTTTATGATGAATGGTAGTAGCTCCAGGCCGGCAATAGCCATTGCCAAGTTGCTTTGTGCCTTAATGCAATAACTTGTATTGAATAAAACAGCGCTACATGTTGAAAAAACAAATATATTCTACAAAACGAATTCAGCCATCCTTACACTTATCGCTCCTTGTTTTCTCTGAAATCACAATGGGTAAAAGTGATTGGGTTCTGAACCATGTAGACCGGAAGGTCCAATATTCAATCTCCAATCTCTGCTAATAATTTCAATTGGTCCATTGTCATCTTTCATTAAACAGGAAATACAATCCAAGAGGTATTTTTGGACCAACTTATTTACAAGGTATCATACTACAGTATATTTCTTACCTTGGCAATCCCAAGATAGATTCCATAATCCAACAAATAGCCTGGGATGACTATGGACTGTTTGTTGGAATCAACCTTTGGAAGAGTGACCAGAGAACCATCAGGCCGAAAGAAGGACCAGTGATAGTGGATACCCTTTGAGATGTTACAAGCAATCTCACTCTCAAATGTCACTCCTAGCTTAAATGACTGGTACCTTCTGATCTGTAGAGGAAGCAAATGGTTTCATTTAAAAGTTGACATAATAGATATTATCAGGTTGAATTCTACTGGTTAAAAAATAGTGCCCACAATGCAAATTGACATTTATATAGCACCTTTCAAATCGGGCAGACATCACAAGGTGCTTAACAATAATGACATGTATTTGGGAGAATTTCCACCCGGTCAAGATTTATGACCGCTTATCAAGTAGCAATTTGTGGCATGGCCGGCTTCGTGGACTCAACAGTCAAAGGGGTATTAGGGAAAGAGTTTCATTAGCACTGCTGAAATTTTTTTGGGGTTAATTATCATCAGTTACTTCTTTCAATTATATGTTCCTTAATACCATTGTAATGTTCATTACTGTTTATTGATACGTTCGTTAATAATTAATGTTTATGGTATACTACTGTATGTAAATTAGATGCTACGTTTGCCTACAAAATACATCCCTACAATTACAGTAAATTCTTGTGAAGCACTTTGTGACATCCTCCTGGTTAATCCTTGATTTACCTGATTGTATTTTTTATTCTAGTGCTTATTAAGTTTAGCTGTAAGAAGACAATGTTGTAAAATCAGTTACACCCACAAGGAAATGCAATACAATGCAATCTACACTTGTAAAGCTCCTTTCACATGGGCAGGACATTGCAAACGGGCACCAGAACTACTGGTGGGAGCTGAGCGGGTTGAGGAGGGGAAAGATGACCAAAAGTGCATCAAAGAGACATATCTTGAAAGAGGGGAATGATCAGGTTAGTAAGAGTGAAAGAGGTTTCAAAAATACAGCAAGACAAGACCATGGAAGGATTCAAATGTGAAAATGAAGATTTTAAACTCAATCCCCTGGGGAATGTGGAGCCAGCAGAGCTGAGTGGGATGGGGATGTAAGATGGTAAGGGAGGGGTCACAACCCGCAGGATTCTAGGTAGTGTGCATATCATCAAATGAACGTTTCCAGTACCTGGAATTTGGAAGGGCCGTAGTTTTTCACTGAAGGAGGTTCGCACATCTCAGAAATAACAAACAAATGGCCAGAGAGTGTGGCAAAGCTGACATTATTAAAGATATCCACACGTGTTGTAAATTCTCCTTCCCTGCAATAGAAACACAGAATAATTATGAAGACTGATCAGAAGATCAAGTAGAATACCTCATATTTAACCCATAATAAGCAACTTTAAAGGGTGTTCAGAAAGTACTGCCATCTTTGTTTTTCTTACAATTAATTTTTATGTTCTGTTGCAGATAAGTTGAGTGTAACAATGTCTTCTACCAGTAACTTCCTCATCACTCCACCCATGTTACTGAAGAGGTCTCACCAAACATGGCAACTAATCATTATCAGCCATGAGAGTAACGGTGCTCATATCAATCTTTAAGACTGGTTGACTAAATATAGTTAAAAAGCTTATACTGAATATAATCAAGTATTTTAAAATACAATTATCATAATTATTCCACGAGTTTCAGTAGTGCTCTTTCAAAAAAAGGACATTGGAGGAACAGGTCATTGTGAACATACTGTAGAGAAAAATTACGATGATTTCCAATACTAGAAAAAGAGCAATAAGGAACAAATAGATATATTGGGGCACTTCAGCCATAAAATGAAACTCTTCAAGGCTATTTTACAGTCTATAAGAACTTCATTATACTGTACAGTAAAAGCGCGTTTATCCGTGACCCAATTAACCGTAACTTTCGTATAACCGGCACCTCAAAAAACAGGTCCCCATTCGATTAACTGGGTCTTATCTGGCACAATCACATTCTTTTCTCTCGTATCAGTATTTCGGGATGTTGCTTCTAGTGCCTGAAGGTGGCCCTGCCACAACGAGTACAGTACGATTACCTCTGAATGCTGCTGTAGGGGAAGGGAGAAAGAGAGGGAAAGAGGGGCGGGGGAGAGAGAGGTGGGGGGGAGAGACAGGTGGGGGAAAGAGAGTGTGGGGGAGGAGAAAGAGAGGGAAAACGGTGGGGGGGGGGGGGGGGGGGAGAAAGAAAGAGGAGTGGGAGGGGGAGAGAGAGGTAGGGGAGAGGAGGGGAGAGAGAGGGGGTGAGTTGATTAATTCAGATGGAAAATGAAAGGAGTGGAGGGGGTTTGGAGCCATTGAGATGTCGGACTGACTGTGAAAGAGAGAGAGAAGAAAGGAGGAAGAGAAAGAAAAAATACCTTTGATTGTGTGCTGTGTTTATAGACTGTAATTAATATTTATTGCTGTATTGGTAAGTATCCGTACAATATTCTGTTATTATTTCGTCTATTAATTAATATGGTATGTTTAAAAAACTATATTTTTAATTTTTAACTTTTTTTCAACAAATTATTATTTTTTGTGTTGGGTTTTCAGCAGCTGGCCGCCTGAATATCTGGCATGCGGTTTAACTGGCATTGGCCAGGTCCTGAGGGTGCCAGAAAAACGGGCTTTTAAAGTGGTGCTGTTGGCTTGCCTTATCCAGTTAGGGCTTTGGCTTGCAGAGTTAGCATCAGTTGCATTGGATGAATTCCTGCTCCCAATAAATGCCAAAGGCATCCAACCAGCCTTTTTGTTTGGAAAATTGTTGGTGGAAAATGTCTTAGCTCACCGACAAAATAGGCTCACCTGGTATACCTATGTGACTCTGTTCTTTGTCCAGGTCTCACAGTTCCATCTCCAAAATCCCACAGATATGAAAGGTTGGTTCCGTAATTGATCCGTGCTTCCAAAATGACACTGGAGTTCAGGAGGACGGAGACAAGACCCATGTTGTTCAGTCGAAGTCTATTGGGCTCAACTCTCTGCTGCAGTTCCACGGGATAGATATCTGAAGTGAATGAACTAATCTGATTTGAAGCATTCACTATCACGTTGTACCTGCAAAAGAAGTAGAAGCAGCTTCGGTTACAATTTCCCAGTGTCAGAGTTACATTTCAACTATTGTTCACCTTACCATCACAAAAATGTTTTGACTGTCCAGGTTTTATATTTATAGAATGACATTGTACAGCTCCCTTCTTAGACACTACCAGATGCAGCTTCCCCCAGCTTTGTTCCTTCCAAGCCTATTCGGCAGCAAACACTTGACAAGCCACTGAGAGAGTGTGTGGGTAAGGAAAGACATACTCCACAGTCAATAATGGTAAAAACATTGTTTTCCAAACTTCTCATAGTCTACCATTCATCTATTAAAGCTTTAGGATAATCCATGATCATTGTCCCAAAGATAATGGTTAAGATCTTCCAATTGAATTAATCTTATGAAGTGCCCTGATCAAACAGTTCTGCCTGGCAGCCAAACTGTTTTACAAATCTGTGCAAAATAACAAAAATCCAAAATAATCTTTACATTTAATATAGTGCCTACAATCTCAAATCAGCTACAAGTACTTCACAAGCAATTGCTGTCAAGCGCAGCGGCTGTGTATTTGCATGTATATGTAGAGAAATGAACAATAATAACAGACATAACATAAGAACGTAAGAATTAGGAACAGGTGTAGGCCATTCGACTCCTTGAGCCTGCCCCGCCATTCAATAAGATCATGGCTGATCTTCTAATCTAACTCCACCTGCCCCTCCTTATCCCCATATCCCTTAATCCCTTTATCCACAAGAAATCTATCAATCTCAGTCTTGACTATGTTCAAGGACTGAGCATCTATATCCCTTTGGGATAGAGAATTCCATATATTCTCTACCCTCTGAGTGAAGAAGTTTTTTCTCAACTCAGTGCGAAAGGGCTTACCCTAATTTTAAGACTGTGACCCCTGGTTTTACTTTCTCCAACCAGGGGAAACAATCTCCCACTATCTACTCTTTCGTACTCCTTAATAATCTTATAGGTTTCTATAAGATCACCTCCAATTCTTCTAGATTTTAGACACTTCTCTACATTATACTTTATCTGCCACCTAACTGCCCATTCACTTAGCCTATCTACATTGTAGGGTCCAGCGATATATCGATATATCGCTAAAACACGATATAATTTTCATATCGATACGCCAATATAGGCATTTTAAAAATATCGATATATCGAAAAATCGATATATCGAGGTAAAAAATCGGAATGCCGCACACTGAACTACAAGACCCAGAATGCTCATCTCTATACACAATGCACAGACCGAGGTGCAAAGCCGCCATATTGTATTCATAGTCCTCAAATACAATATACAGGTATGCAAGGGGTTGGGGGGGGAGAGAGACGGCTGGGGGGTGGGGTGGGGGGGAGAGACACGGCTGGTAGGGGGGGTGGGGGGGGGAGAGAGATGGCTGGTGGGGGATGGGGGGGGAGAGAGACAGCTGGTGGGGGGGTGGAGGTGAGAGAGATGGCTGGGGGGGTGTGGAGGGGGAGAGAGATGGCTGGGGGGGGTGGGGGGGGAGAGAGACGGCTGGGGGGAGGTGTGGTGTAGAGACAGACGGCGGGGGGGTGGGAAGGAGAGAGAGATGGCTGGAGGTGGTGGGGGGGGAGGGATAAAGACGGCGGGGGATAAAGACGGCGGGGGGGTGGGGGGGAGAGACGGGGTGGAGGTGATAATTTACAGATAGATAGAGATAGGGGGATGTGAGAGAGACACAGAGACACAGACAGAAAAACACAAAGATGGAGAGAGTGAGAGACACAGAGAGAGAAAGATATTTACCTCCTGAGGAGATAGGCCCCCAATGCACGCACATCCGGAATTCGCTCGCACCCGGAATGCGCGTGCCGCGCGCGCATTCGCAGTACGGAAACCCCGAAAATATTGATATTTCGGTATATCTCGATATGAGCCGATCGATATATCTAAATAGGAAAAATTCCATATCGATGGACCCTACTACATTGTGTTGCCTTCTTTTAATGTCATTCTCGGTGTTCAGTCTCCCTCCTACTTTAGTGTCATCTGCTAATTTGGATATTTTAAGTTTGATGTCCTCATCTAGATCGTTGAAATAATTGAGGCCCATGCACTGATACTTGTGGCACTCCACTAGTCACATCCTGCCAATCTGAGAAGGCTCCATTTATCCCTACTCTCTGTTTTCTTCCCGTTAGCCATTCTTCAATCCATGCTAATATATTCCCCTCAATACCATGGGCCCTTACCTTGTGGATCAACCTTTTATGCGGCACCTTATCTAATACCTTTTGTAAATCTAAATACACTACATCTATTGATTTCTCCCCTACCTACAGGAAGTGACATTCCACTTTGTCATCCAATTAAGTGGTTGATGACCTCCTATTGTCTGTATAATTCATTTCTCTACATATATCTATATAAAGAAATGAATAGAAGTTACACTCATTAGACCAGAATTTGTAACATATCAGATCAAGATCCTAATCGGAAACAATGAATGAAAGGGTTTGTACCTCCCTGGGCGTGAGTATCTTGTAGATATACTTCGTGCTGTAGTTTTCATAGGTGCTTTGTTTCCAAAATACCAGAGGAACTGCAAAGGGCTACTTTCTGCAGTGACCGCCGTAAAATAAATATCAGAATTGGTGGCATATATAATCTGCTTTGTATAGATGGAAACGGCTGCAAAAGAATATAAAGAAAACATGTCCACCTGATTGGTATTGTTATTAGTATCTGCAATCAAAGTACAGTATGCAAATACGAATAATTCATAACAAATGTACTATATTATAAAATTATTAACAATAAAATAATGACTGAAATCAGCACTAAAAATTATTTTGGGATTCCAGTTGCAAAACACATTAATGCAATAATATTCAATTACAGTAAAAGTTGTTTATCCGGCACCCTCAGGACCTGGCCAATGCCAGTTAAACGGCATGTTGGATATTCGGGCGGCAAGTTGCCGAAAACCCGAAACCAAAAAAATTTACTTTTTTTTAAACATACCATATTAATAATAGACTAAATAATAACAGATTATTGTATGGATACTTGCCAATAAAGCAATAAATAGATTACAGTCTATAAACACAGCACACAATCACAAAGCAAACTTCTACAATGGCAAACGGAAGAGTTTTTTTCCTCTTAAAATGGTACAGTTCTGTCGGTTTTTCCTTTTTTTTCTTTCTTTCTCTCCCTCCTTCCCTCTCTCTCTCTTTCACACACCCACTCAGTCAGTCAAGCATCTCAACGGCTCCAAACCCAACCGCCCTCTCATTTTCCATCTAAATTAATCAATTCACCCCCCCCTCTCTCTCTCTCTCCCCTCCTCTCCCCCACCTCTCTCTCCCCCTTTTTTTCCCCAGAATCCTGACCAACTTAAATAGGTGAGTGGATGTGTACAGCAGAAACTTTGTGGTTTTTGTGGGATATTGTTGTGCACAAATTGGCTGCCATGTTCGCCTATAACTACGCAGTCGCTACTCTTAAAAAGTAACTACAATACCATGAAGTGTTTAGAGAAGTTTTGATGTGATAAGGCATTGTATCAAATACAAACAGTATTAATGATAGGAGATGGTGTTTCATACGCTGCAATCTGTAGAGGATGGATACAGTGACGTAGGTTGAGATACTTCCAACTTTGTTCCATGCATTTACTGTGACATTATAGCTTCCAGCAGACAAAAATTGGTGTTTAATTACAGGACCTGAAACACAGAAAACAACAGACTTTGGCGATTGTAAATAATATTTCAGCAAATGCTATTAAACCTTGTTTTGCTTATAAAAGCAGAAACTTAAGAATGTGCAGGAATTAATAGACTGTTGAAGTAAATCAAGCTCTCCAAAAATGTATATATTTATATATTTTGGCAAAAACTGTGGTCACTAAATCCACAACTGTTTGTGCTAAAGACCTTTTTCTTCGACTGCGCCTTTGGTCACCTTTCTACCCCTGCCCCTGGCTCGGTCCCGGGATCCGCTACTGTGAAGTGCTCTGAGATGCCGTCCGGCATGGAGAGCGCTATATAAATCAAAGTTATTGTTGTTGTTGGGATACTGCTATGTGCAATTGGCTGCCCATTTCGCCTACAAAATACACATTCGTGACACTTTACATTATATTCTATGGAAGTGCTTTGAAACTTCTCAACAATGTGATAAGATCCTATATCAAATTCAACAACAACAACAACAACTTTGATTTATATAGCACCCTCCACGCCGGACGGCGCCTCAGAGCGCTTCACAATAGTCGTTCCCGGGATCGAGCCAGGGGCAGGAGTAGAAAGGTGACCAAAGCCAAAGTCGAAGAGAAAGGTCTTTAACTATGACCTGAAACTGAGAAAGGAGGGGGCGAGACGAAGATAGTGAGGAAGGGAATTCCAGAGCCTCGGGGCATAATGGCTGAAGGCCCGGCCACCGAGGGTGAAGTGGAGGATTCGGGGGACATGGAGGAGGCCAGACCCAGTGGAGCGAAGGCAAGGATTATTATTTATTTTGTTTCAAAATTGATCACCATGTCTATCATTTACAGGCTTTTAAATCCTGATAACCGACTGTTAACTCTTGATTTTCTTTTCATCTTTTTATTTTAATCTCTCTAGCCTTGTTGGGTTTATGCATCCCATATCTTCATTTAGGTTGCTTAATTTTTTTTAAAATGCTCTGTATGGAATCTAATGTATGCTAAAATTTACATTTTATCCATCAAATCATCATACTGTAACAAGAATCCCACCTAAAAGATCTGCAAAACAGATTTTTGAATACAGTGATCAGTACATGTTTCTCTGGTCTTCTCCAGTGAACTATGTAAGTTCTCACTGTGCTGAAAGTTTCAAAGCTAGTCACCCTTTTGTAAAACACACTCACTGCACCATGGTCTGCAAAGAACTTCCAATACCCCATTATAAATAAACTGTCTAGTATGAAAGTGAAGCCAATAGAACCAGCAATACAGCTTTAGAATAAATGCCATTCTTGCCTTCATGTACATAGGATGTCTGATCGCCCATGTTCCAGCTGTAGGTCACATCAGTTCCTTGATCCAGCTTGGCACTGAAGAGAATGACCTCGTTTTTGTGAATGATGTTAGAATTTATCGTCAACAGCAGTCCTTCTGGAACCATTTGTACAAAATAAGCACCTAGTTCATCAGTTTTATTGTAGAACTGATTGAACGCAAAGATTGTAATGTGGAACACACCCTCTGAGGAAAGAAATGTTCAGAACATGCTTGTAAAAAATTAGGGAATTTGCAATGGGCAAAACATGAAATATTCTGCTATAGTTACAGCTCAATCAAGCTCATTATGCAGACATTACAGGAATCTACGAGTATGCATTTAGATAGACATTGTGCAATGCAATTCTATTGTACACAGTATTTGTATGGTGTTTCTCTTTCACACTATAGGATAACAGTTTGAAGCACTTCACAAAGGATAACATCTTGGACAGGGTTGGATGCCGAGTTAATGACCAAAGAATATTCATTGACTAAATATGTTTTGTGACCAAAAATTTATAATCACTCAATCCACGATTGTTTGTGGGACATTGATGTGCACAATTGACTGCCGCAATTCGCCCACAAAATGTAAAGTCAATACAGTATATTGGACGAAGCGCTTTGAGAAATCTCGAAGACATGATAAGGCACTATATTACATGCAAGGATTATTATTATTATAATACTATTTTTGAAGGAATTGTTTGGTTTCTGGTAACTAGACAGTGGTTTCTGCTATACACATCTACTCACCTTTTATATTACTTCATTTGGGGTTTCCTTACTGCCAAATGTAAAACTACTATCTTTGGAGATAGAAAAGGTACTTTCGCGCACGCACACACACACACGCTAACTCACACATATTCAAATTGTGATCACCCTCATATTCACAAATACGTACATACACATGCCCTCACATTCAAGACTCATGCATGAACAGTTGTTAATTTAGGCAATGTCCTCTGGCAAATGTGCCCAAGACTGCGGGATTACAGTTCCCCAGATAAAAGAGGAAAAGTTCTAAAAGCCTTTGGGTGATAATTAAGGTTGTAGAGAAAACCAGCGGAGAAAAGTAGAAGAAACACAGTATCTCTGGTCAGAGAAAATACCCTCTCCATACTGACCTTTGGTAAACTTATGTTGTCCAGAAGCATTGCTGCCAACAAAGGCACTCTGTACTCCATCGACAGTAAGTAATGGGGAACCATCCCCAAAGTCAAATGTAAACTTCACCTCCTCAGTGGATGTGGAAACACGGAAGTCCAACAATTGAGTGGTGTAGGAACCGTTTGGCAGCAGCAGAAGTTTAGCACTGTTGGTATTGACAGGGAATAACACTCGTAGACCCTCAATTGGAGTTCTTACTTTTACAGGATATGGAAGTAGGTGACTGAAGGGGGTTCTGTACAGCGGACTGGAGATTTTGACACTGATATTGTAACTACCTCCTGTATGAGCTTGATAGCTGATTGTACTAATGTGGGTGTTCCTGAGAGAAAGAAAGAAAATGGCAGTTAGTAAAAGCTTCAACAGAAATGTTTCGCTCTGTGGCCTCAGCAACAATAGCTTGCACCTATATAGCATGCTTCACATAGGATAACATCTCAGAGCACTTCACAAAAGTAGGGTAAAGGGGGATGGGGAGCTGACTATAGACACAATGGATGAGGTAGATTTTAAAATGGGATTTGAAAATAGATAGAGAGGAGGCCAGGAAGAAGGATATCTGCCCTGTAGTTTCATCCATTGATTTCCTTATCTGTGAAAGCTGCCCCAGTCACACAGATCAACACTTGAGTGCGATTAGAAGAGAATCCTGACTAAATAGTTTTGTGTCACAGACTCAAATCAGCCTCCAGAATGTCACAATCCTTTCAGCCCCAAGTCCAAAATGAAAGACGACATCACAAGATGGTCACAAGATTAATTTGAAAATAGGCTATTTGGCCCATCCAATCTCATGCCTCCAGAACACCCACCCTAACACCTCTATCACTGTATCAAGCTGTTTTGAAATGAATCTAGTGTTCTGGCATCTACCACTTTCCTGGCAACCTGTTTGAGTCATTGATTACCCTCTGAGTAAAGATAAAACTTCCTAATATCGTGTCCTAAAATTGCCCTTTACAACCTTAAGGCTATGTCCTCTTGTTCCAGTACATTGATACATCCTAACGTATTGATCTGGGTTTACTTCATCAATCCCATTTAAAATGTTACACATCTCCATGAGGTCCTCATTCTTCAAGAATTATGATATTGGTAAAATGCCTCAAAAGGCAGAACTCAATGCAAATAAATTGGTGGGGTGGGGTGGTGGGGGGAGATTGAAAGGGATTATTTAGTTGAGCAATATTAAAGGAGCAGGAATAAATTTGTTGTATTTTATAATGCGCTCCATGTTAAATTTACAGAAAAGTGAAAGAGCCCACAGACCCTTAATCCTGCACTTTACAGTAAATCTGTGAAACACTTTGGGACATCCTCCCAACATGAAAGGCACTATACCAAATTAAATGATTCATATTATGCACTGGTTCACAAGTATGAGATTTTCCTAAAACCTTGTACCCATAAATCAACTTATTTAAGTATTTTAAAACTGCAAACCTTCCTTTATTTGAAGCAATATTTATTACCAGCCAGATTATCGATTGTCAGGCTACCTTTGACAATATATAATAATAATACTCCTTGCATTTGATATCGTGCCTTTTCACATTTTTGATGCATCTTAAAGTTCTTCATACAATATACTGCAATTGGCCCCGTGTGTTTTGTGGATGAAATGTGCAGCCAATTGTTACAAACAGTCATAGATTGAGTGTTCCATAAATAGCCGTGGATTGATTGACCAAATAAAGTAAGAAAAATATTATATATGTAGACACACAACCAAAAAAACCAAACATAGACATTAACAGATATTTACATATACAGTAAAAGCCCATTTATCCATGACCCGATCAACCGTAACGTCCGTATAATCAGCACCTCAAAAAAAAGGTCCGCATTCGATTAACCGGAATTTATCTGGAAAAATGCTTTTTTTGTGTGTTTTCGGCTGAATATCTGGCACGCACTTTAACCGGCATTGGCCAGGTCCTGAGGGTGCCGGATAAACGGACTTTTACTGTATCTATATAGTACTATAGACAACAGTGTATACTTACTCCTGAGTCAGTGTGAAAGGGCTTGAACGTGGCATTGAAATGGTCCATTCAAAAGTAACCTCAGTGCCAGTTTGGACCTGTGCTGTTGCATTAATATACTCTTCACGCTTGATCACGTTTGGTGAATTCAGTATCAGCTGGAGACCAGTGATAGGCTCCTCAACCACAGCAACAACTCCTGATGATACACTGCTTACATTATTGGAAACTGTAGCATTGACAACATATTGGCCAATGGCAGAATATGTATGAGGAAAAATAAGATTAGAGCAATCAAATGGAGAATCGAAACAGCCGCTGTGGGAGCTGAAGTGTTGCGAATGGAAAAGACCGCTTGTTCCATCCCCATAGTTTATTTCAATAATATAGTCTTGTTTAGGCTCTACTCGAAGCATAATATTGCTGGTCTTCCTCAGAGGTATTCGAGCGACATTGAGAATAACACCATTAATAGGATACTGGGCAACTGTGATCATCACAGCGTTGGCATAGCTCACTCCATTCTTAGCTGTGACCTCAACCTTTATAATACCAGTTGTGTTTATCTCCATGATCAACTGAAAACAAAGGAGAAAATTGTCATTCGTATTATAAATCATACTTTCAAATCATTGGTTCAAAAGATCTAAACATAATAAATATGCAACACAAAGAACTTTATTGTGCCACTCCACAATGACATGTCATGAGACTGTTCACTGTCCCATCTCAAAGCCACGATATTAGATTTGAACCAACAACACGCAGACCCAAATGCCTGAGGACCAATAAGTGAATTGGGTTGACATCAAACTCGTCATTATGTGGATTTCCAATTTTTCTGCCTTATCTCAGGTTTCCAGCATTCAATATTTCTTTTGATTCTTATTTCAGCGGGAGTACTTGCAATGTCAAGCTATCATCCTTTCAATATTATACAAACATTATTTTTAAATCTATACCTGGCTGGTAGAGGAAATATGATTTTTGATCTTTCCAAACTCACAAGGTTTGCAAACATAATTGAACTATAGAGGGTGCAGATTTCACCTAAAATCTTCAAATTAGTAATTCAGTTGTAGCAAATGGAGACCCCAAATTCTACCTAGTCTTAGTCTGTAGACTATTTTGTCTTGAAATTAACAATCATGCAGAATAGCATGATTTTACTACTACAGGTTGTTTATATTTAGTATTATTGTACTTTGAAAGCCTAATTCTTGGTTCCATATTAAGACTTAATTTAAGGTTTTTCCACAATTCTACACAATTAAATGTTAAGACAAAATTGTCTTGCAGGCTAAGTCAAGTTGAAATTTCAGGCTTTAGATATCAACAAAAGATTCACTCACCACATTAAAATTACACAAAGTGCGTTTTTAGAGCACCCTTCATACAGGATAACATCTCAGAGTGCTGAACCTGGCATTTAATATCAGCATGGCTCAGTCAGTATTACTCTTGCATCTAAGTCGAAAAATTGTGAGTTCAAGCCCCAGCTCAAGACTTGGTTCACACCTAAGCATTGCATTGTCAGAGAGGCTGTTCTCCAGTTGCAATGTTACAATGCAACACAAAATTACAATAACAACAAAATTACATTTGTAGAGCGTCTTTCATGCCAGGAGGATGTCCCAAGGTGCTGAACAGTCAAAGATCAGGACCCAAGAATGGGAGGGGGGATAGGGTTGGGATGAGGGAGTGCACAGAGGTAGGAGGGGCGGCTGAAGGCACAGTCGAAAAGGAGGGTCTTGAGATGGGCCTTGAAGGAGGCAAGGGAGGGAGCAAGACAGAGGGATTGTAGGATGGAGTTCTAAAGGATGGAGGCAGAGAGGCTGAAAGCCCTTTGGTCAATGGTAGGACAGGTCGGACGAGAGACGTGCAGCAGGCCAGAGCATGCTGAATGGAGGGAATGGACAGATTGATAACAAGATATAGATAGGCTAGGGGAGTGGGCAGGTAGGTGGCAGATGGAATTTAATGTGGGGAAGTGTGAAATTATTCACCTAGGTAACAAAAATAAAAACATTTATTATTTTCTAGAGGGGGAGAGATTAGATAGTGTTAGCATTCAAAGGGATTTGGGTGTCCTTGTACACCAGTCTCAAAAAGTTAGTTTGCAGGTGCAGCAAGCAACTAAGAAGGCAAACGGCATGCTAGCGTTCATTGCAAAAGGTTTAGAGTACAAGAGTGGGGAAGTCTTGCTGCAACTGTATAGGGCTCTGGTGAGACCGTACCTAGAGTATTGTGTGCAGTTTTGGTCTCCTTATTTAAAAAAGGACATACTTGCCTTAGAGGGGGTGCAGCGTAGATTCACTAGGTTAGTTCCTGGGATGAGGGGACTGACCTATGCGGATAGGTTGAATAAACTAGGGCTGTATTCTCTAGAGTACAGAAGAATTAGGGGGGATCTTATTGAAACATATAAGATTCTTAAAGGGATGGATAAAGTAGACACTGAGAGACTGTTTCCCCTGGTAGGAGAATCTATAACCGAGGGTCACAGTCTTAAAATTAAGGGTCAGCCTTTTAGAACAGAGTTGAGGAAATATTTCTTCACTCTTCACTTTCTTCACTGAATTTATGGAATTCACTAGCCCAGAAGGCTGTGGATGCTCAGTCCCTGAACATTTTCAAGGCTGAGACTGATAGATTTTTTAAAAATAGAGGGATTAGGGGATGGGGCAGGTAATTAGAGTTAGGTCAGAAGATTAGCTATGATCTTATGAATGGCGGGCAGGCTCGAAGGGCCGAATGGCCTACTCCTGCTCCTAATTCTTATGTTCTTATAGTCTTATGGCTAGTGGGTCAGCAGGCCAGAGAGGTAGGAGGGGGCAAGGCCGGAGAAATGGAGGACGAAGATCTTGAATTCTATCCTCTGAGGGATGGGAAGCCAATGGAGCTGGGCAACGGTGGGGGTGATGGGGTCAAGGAGCCTGCGGCGAGAGAGGACACGAGCTGCAGAGTTTTGGATGATCTGCAGCTTGTGGAGCGTTGAGGAGGCCGACAAGGAGAAAGTTTCCATAGTCAAGCCTTGAGGTGACAAATGCATGTGTGAGGGTTTTGGTGGCCTGAGGGGTGAGGCAGTAGTGGACTATATTTGTATAACGTTTTTCACATTGGGAGCGGTGGATTACATTTGTATAGCGCCTTACACATTGCGACATTCATTTCTCAGCTGTATGTAGGCACTGCTTTGTACAAATTGATTGCTGCATTTGCCTTCAAATTAGAGAAAACTCTGTGAAGCGCTTTGAGACATGTAAGATGTGATAACGCGCTGTATCAAAGGCAGGGATTATTAGTTCAATGAGCAAAACTGGATTAAACAGAGAGACTGTTCTCGAGGGATTGAGGCCATAAATATTCAGCGACTTGCGCCGTCCTCCCGATGTGAAAGGCACTATACAAATCCAATTTTGTTGTTATGGCATTCAACTCCAAACCTATTGTTACAGACAGGAACATATCTGCATTTACGATCTTGAGATTATTATCACAAACGACGTAACACACCCCACAAACTTATTATTGCATTGCAAATAATGAAACAGTCTCAATAGTAAGATGATGAGAAATGTGGGGCCTCTGGTTTGGCTGTAAGGCCTGAGACCCACTATCAATCGAGTAGCGTATATCTGGGTTGGGGTAGTTGTTAATCCCTGATGTACAACACTGCAAAGGCAGAAATTTGAAAAGGCCCAGATTCCACATGGTGGCGACCAGGCGGGAATTACTACCAGACTCTTACAAGAGGAGATCGTGCTGGAAATCCTTAACAAGAATAATAATAAAGCAATAAACTCTTACATTTGCTTAGAGTGTACATTTTATTCTCTCTTCCCTCCCCCCACCCACTAGCCTCTCACTTTCCTTCTATTTGATACCTTCAGATAATCTACCAATTGTGGCTTAGTCTTCACCTAATCTTCTCTATTTCTCTATGGAGGCTCCTGGTAACTGCTCGAGATCTCCCACTGTGACATGGCTCAGATTCAAAACTCATTCATGGGAATTCAAAATGTGTGTGACTCTGCTGTTGCCGTTCACTGTGTCACTAAAGCACCAGTTATGAGCTGCCACTTTAATAGTATCATACCTTGCTCGGACCTACGGTGGTGTAGTTTGTCATGTCATCTGAGTACTGCCACAGGAAGATATAGTTGGAACCTTTGGCAAGCTTAGCATTCCATGTTGCAACAGATGGTTGAAGTACACTGCAGAAGGTGAAAAAAAAGCGTGAATTTAAATCACAAGATCACCAGAAGATAAGAGAGGATAAAGAATGTCCCTTCAGCTCATTTGATTTGATCCACTAGGAATACTAGGAAAATTGGTCATTTTGATCCACAACTGTTTGTGGGACACTGCTGTGTGCATTTCGCTCACAATTATACAGTCAATTCACTTTACAGGATATTGTGTGAGAACTTTGAGACGTCCAGAAGACGTAAAAAGCGCTATATCGAATGCAACGATTATTATTATTATTAATGCACAACTGACTGTCATTGCAGCACCAAGCCACTGATCAAGCCAACAAATACATAACATAGGAACTCACATGAACACATCCTGCCATGACAAATCAAGCCTATAGCACAAATTGACCAGATATATTCCCTCAGATATGATGCCAATTCAGCTCAGTTGGTTTCCGTCTGGGTGAGCTTGTTGATAATTCAAGCCCTACGTTGAGTTTCGGTTTATAATCTAACCAAACAATCCACTGTAGCACTGGGGAGTGTAACATTACCGGAAATGCCACCCTTCATATGGGATATTAACCAAGATTTTTTCTGGTGACTAAAAATCACATGAACTACTGTATTTTGAAGAGCAGGGAAAACCTGCTGCCCTGGTAATAATAATAATAATATTTTAAAAATCCATCCTCAACAAAAATCACTGAAAAGATTAAATGTGCTTATTCACATTGGTACTGTTTGAACCTGCTGTTTGAACCCTGCATAATACAAAGTAGCTTGTGTGAAGCACTTGGAGAATTTTCAAATGTGAGCACTATTTCTCTCATTTATTCTGAAGAATAAACTTTGGATGTGAATTCTGGACTCCAATTTTTAGATACCATCCCTCCGAACACATTCAATTGAATCCAAGACATTTAGTTCCTGAGTTTCCCAAGGTCACAAAAACAAACCATGTGGTGAATGAATGATTGTATTTGGCAGATTCTTGGCCAAGATATCAACCTCCTATTTTTGAAATTATCTTATGGGATTTTTAAACTTTTTCTGAGACAGGTAGCCAGGGACTCAGTTTAATATTTACCCCCAAATAATGGCACCTCAAACAATAGGGCAGCATCTGAGGTTTCACTTGAGGCTTGAACCCACAGCCCTCCATCCCAGAGACGAGAGTGCTACCATTTGTGCCAAACAGAGCGCAAGCAGAGTTATGAGGGAAACCAATATGGTTGATCCAGGTAAATTGTTCAATATGATAAAGTTTACAGCCTATTCGTTGCTCAATTAATGAATACCTGTACATTAAAACTCAGGCTAATCGGACTAATGGAGACGGGAGGTATGGTCCTGTGCACCAGAATTTACAGCAATATGTAATACTAATGTCAGTGCCAGTATTGTGATTGTTTGAATCTCATAAACAGATGACAGTGACTATGCTGTTGGTACGTGCTAGGAGAGTATTCGTGAGCCTACAAATATGCTTTACAAATTTTTGTTCTGTGGAATTTTTTTAAAAACAATTAAGCTTTAGCCCTGGGTTTGAGTTCCAGATACCCATAGTCTGGTAAGATGGGGATTTACTGTACAGTCAAACGAGTATGAGCAGCAAGCATAACCATTGCATGATTGAAAAATTTGGATCTCCTTTGCTTACTTGGTAGAAAGGCTGACATCCCTTGGACCGGTCAGGGTCAGGTTTCCAATGAGATCCTGAATTACAATGGCAGAAGACAGTGTGTCAGTACTGTTCATGAAGAGAACATCAATATTGAAGATCCCTGGAACTGGGTATGTGTAGTTGATGCTGAAACTGCAAAACATTTACGCAAAGATTAGCAACATTGCTGAAGTTGATCCATAACTTGGTAATCAGATGATTCACTCGAAAAAAAATTCCAATCTTTTTAATACTATGAAAAGAATCATTTCTGTACCCTTTGCAACTATAGGTGGGAATGGTTGTCATGTTTCCATCACCAAATTGGATTACCACATCACCCATGTCTGAGAACAGGTTCTGTAAGACAAAGTTGGGAACATCATTGCAGAAACATGACCACAGAAAAATGAGCCCAACAACAAAAGTGTATGTTTGGCTCCTGTTTCATTTATGACAGAACGTTACTGGATGCCAATTACCTTAAATGTGAAGGGTACTGCCCATCCAGCTGCCACATTAGCTGAATGACTGAGCCTTGGACCATTATCTACATCAGAAACATTTAACACAAGCTCACTGGAAGTAGTGGAGGCCAGGTTGGAAACAAAAAGAGCAACCCATTGAGGCCCAGCTTTTGTACATCTGTATGTGATAAAAGGACTACCAGTCATCACTGTATGATTGTCGTAGAGAGTCCAGCTGTAAATATACGCTCTGTTTCTCCACAGATATTCTGAAAACAACACAGGAAATTTCTCTGTGACAACCAAAAATAACAACTTGCATTTATTTTGTGTTCTCATGTAGGATAGTGTTTTGGAGTGCTGTACAACTTAGATGCTGAGCAAGGGAGAAAGGGGCGGTGACCAGAGGCACAGTCGAATAGGTAAGTCTTAAAGTGGGATTTAAAGATATATAAAGAAGGTCTGAGGCTGAGGGATTGAGCATGAACCAAATACTGTATATTGTATGCAAATTTAAAACTTACAAATAACTAATAGTTATTTCAGAAAATAGCAGCCCCAAATTCCACCTAGTCAGTAAGGCTAGTTTTTCTTATAGGTAAGATTTTACAGAATTATGACATTATGAATTATGACATGACATCAAATCAAAGCTTAATTCAGAAGCAACTTTTTTTCAACCAAAACCATCTTGCAAGTTAAGATTGAATTTAAGAATTTTGCACAACTCTGAAAAACCTTAAATTTTAGGACAAAGTGCTTGATACACAGTCACTCTACTAGGGAACGGCGAAATATCGGTATATTGCTAAAACCCGATATGATTTTCATATCGATATGCCGATATATCGAAAAACGATATATCGAGATAAAAAATCGGGATGCGAGCACAATCAACTACAAGACCCAGAATGCTCATCTCTATACACAATGCACAGACCGAGGTGCAAAGCCGCCATCTTGTATTCATAGTCCTCG
The DNA here is from genome assembly GCA_035084275.1 of Hydrolagus colliei. Taxonomy (NCBI): domain Eukaryota; kingdom Metazoa; phylum Chordata; class Chondrichthyes; order Chimaeriformes; family Chimaeridae; genus Hydrolagus; species Hydrolagus colliei. Next base: position 128,189,431 of record CM068743.1, read on the forward strand.
AATACAATATACTGCAAGGGGTGGGGGGAGAGAGACGGCTGTGGGTGGGGGGGGTGAGGGGGAGAGAGTCTGCTGGGGGGGGGGGAGGGGGAGAGAGACGGCTGGGGGGGGAGGAGAGGGGGAGAGACGGCTGGGGGGAGGAGAAGGGGAGAGAGACGGCTGGGGGGAGGGGGAGAGGGGGAGAGAGACGGCTGGGGGGGGGTAGAGGGGGAGAGAGACGGCTGTGGGGGAGAGAGGGAGAGAGATGGCTGGGGGGGAGAGGGGGAGAGAGATGGCTGAGGTGGAGAGGGGGAGAGATGGCTGGGGGGGAGAGGGGGAGAGAGATGGCTGTGGGGGAGAGGGGCAGAGAGACGGCTGGGGGGGGAGGGAGAGAGAGACGGTGGGGGGGGGGAGGAGAGGGGGAGAGAGACGGCTGGGGGGAGGGGGAGAGAGACGGCTGGGGGGGGAGGGAGCGAGAGACGGCGGGGGGGGGGGGCGAGGAGAGGGGGAGAGAGACGGCTGGGGGGGGTGGTGGGGGAGAGAGACGACGGGGGTGGGGGGTGCGAGAGAGGGACAGCGGGGGGGAGAGACGGGGTGGATGTGATAATATACAGATAGATAGAGATGGGGGGGATGTGAGAGAGGAGAGAGGGAGAGAGACATAGAGAGACACAGACAGAAAAACACAGAAATGGAGAGAGAGTGAGAGACACAGAGAGAGAAAGATATTTACCTCCTGAGAAGATAGGCCCCGAATGCCCGCGCACCCGGAATGCGCGCACACTCCGATGTGCGCGCGCATGTGCAGTACGAAAAAACTGAAAATATCGATATTTCGGTATATCTCGATATGAGCCAACCGATATATCCATATCCGGAAAATTCCCATATCGCCGTTCCCTACACTCTACTACTTCACAGCAAAACCTCGGAAAGCTGTTTCATCCTCCTGGTGTAAAAGGCAGGTACTATTACAAAATCCAAGGACTATTATTAGATTTGGGGACATTGGCCCATGATAAATTATTTAATGATTATTCCTACTTGTTTTGTATTTATTTTAGCTGAACTGTGCAACCAATGACATCCTGCAAACATGATACGACAGTATACCAAATACAACAACCACAAGAACAAAATTACTTGTATCGCACCTTTCACGTCAGGAGGACATCCCAAGGCACTGGACAGTGATTGTTTCAGACCCGAGCTGGGGTCGGGGACGGAGAGGCTGGAGGGAAAGTGGGGGATTTGATTATTATTATTTTTACAGTCATGCTTAATCTTTCAAAGCTCACCGTTGACTTTCGCAACAAGAATGATGTCTTGTCCAACGACAGGTTCCTGTTTTGTTGATATGGATACCATGTGAATCTCTTTGACAACCAAGGTAACTGCTGAAACATTATGTGAGGAGACCAGATTCATAGCCCGAACCAACAGCTGAAGTCTTCCAGTTTGATTGAAGGTAAAGGGTAAACTCAGTGGCGTGTTGGGCACATAATGTTTCGTGTGAAACACTACAGAGTCATTCATCAGTACCTCAATAGTTAAACCTGTGCCAGTTGTTACAATCACAGAGATGACAGTTGTCTGGTTGATTGTGATGATGTTGGAGATGTTTGTTTGTATGTCTCCCACAAGATCTTGAATTGCAAATTTAATGGCACTTCCTGCTATTTTGCTTACATTGTTTACTGCTGTCACACTGACTGAATAGACTCCCGGCTGTGAGTATCTATACGAGACTTGTGATGAGCTGGTGTGCATAATTGTAGAATTGGGAGTGCATGTCCAGACATATGTGACGTTGTTTCCACTCAGAACATTGGCACGAAGGGTGACTGTGGAGCCGGTTGGTAGATTTCTGGAACGGGAAGTTGACATGGAGAGCCCTTCAATAACATCTTGAACTTCAATAAGTTTGCTGTACGAGGCATTGCTGATTGGATTGGAAGCCATCACTGTTAACACATAGCATCCCGCTGTCGCGAAAGAATGCCGCAGAAACCACTCAGTTGTGTTCTTCACAGAAAACGTCTCGTTTCCCTTTCGAATCGTCCACACACATCGCGATCCTGTTTTATCAGCTTCACTTGTAACCGAAAAAGTCTGGTTCATTCTCGAAGATATGATTTTATGCCAAAAGGGAGCAGGGGCGATCCCATTTATGGGACTGTAAACCTGAATGAGTTCTGCTAAGGATGCATTTAACGTACCCAGGTCATAATAAACGCCAATTGAAATGTTGTAAGTGCCCACTGTGCTGTACCTACGGATGATCTGAACACACATCGTGCAGTTTTGCAGACCATAGTTCTCCATAAGCTGAAGATGGGAGTGACTTTCAAATGCTGGTGACTGGTCACTCAATCTGTGACTGTGGGTCAGTCCGGGTTCAAACGTGATGTCAAATACCAAGAGCTGGCGGACTGTGGTGAAAAGGTCCATTTCCAATGTCAGATTTGCACCAACAGCAACACTGTAACCAGTTTTTGTGTGAAAGGCCAGGCTGGAAAGTGATTCCCTCACTGCAGCCTATAGAAATAATTGAACATGTACTTTAATAAAGCACCACAAGGAACTAAAAATGCTAAATAAGACAAAACAGTTCAGACGCATATATTCATTTATCACAGCATAGAGATTGCCCATTTAAAATAACAATGGATGCACAACATCTCCACACTCATTTAATAACAATCTTGATTTATATACTGTCCTTCACACAGATTAGCATCTCGGAGTAGAGTTTCATGCTGAGCCAGGGAGAGAGTTGAGGTGACTATAGGCACAATTGAAGAGCAATTTCTTCAGGTGGGATCTAAAAATGGGCAAGGATAGAGCAAGGTGTAGGCAGGGCACAATGGATGAAGGCATAGTTGTGGATGGTGGAACAGGAGCCTAGGGACATGCAGAAGGTAGATGAATGGGGTTTCAGCAGATTAGAAAGGTAGGAGGCAACAGAGCATTGCCCTGCTTGTCGGTGTCCCAATTCCTCCCTCCATAGGCTGCAGATCATCCAGAACTCTATGGCCCGTGTCCTCTACTGTTCCATATTTTGTGACCCGTCTCCCCCATCCTCACCCGAATCCATTAGCTCCCCATCACCCAAAGGACTCATTTCAAGATCCTGTTCTTACATTCAAAGCCCTCCATAGCCTCGCCTCCTAACCCCCTACCAACCTGCTCACCCCTTCCACCCAGCAGGCTCTGGCGTGTTCCATGTGCACCCAACCCACCCATCCCACGATTGGTGGGTGACCCATCAGCCACTCTGCCCCTAACCTCTGGAACTCCATCCCGAAGGCCTCCGCTTCGCCCCCTCCCTAGCCTCCTTCAAATCTCACCTCCTCTTCGACAATCCCAGTGGTCATCACCCTCCCCATTCCCGACCCCAGCTCGGGTCTGAAACAATGACTGTCCAGCACCTTGGGATGTTCTCCTGGCGTGAAAGGCGCTACACAAGTGTAATTTTGTTGTTGTTGATTAAATGATTAACTGTAACCAGTTTTTGTGTGAAAGGCCAGGCTGGAAAGTGATTCCTTCACCAATCACCACTAAATTATAATGTAGAAGGTATATAGTATGAACTATTGGAGATGCATATCAAAATACAGATTATGAACACATAAAAGAACCATCTTTCATTATATTTCAGAATACAGTATTATCTTAAATATTTTGCTACATTTCAAATATTTCATTGTATTTCCCTCTTCCCAGTCAACCCACGGTTATGGGTTTGTGTGTGAGACCAAAACAAAAATTCTAAACTACCTACCACGTAGATGGTTTTCTGAATCCAGTCATATATGTTGGACACATTAACTATGACTTGGCAGACTCCTTCATCATGGAATGTATGGTTCTGCATTCAAAAATAATAGTGCATTACTGTTTTATGCTATTCAACGCTAGGCTCAGTATCAATGCTATCGATGTGTTATTTTTGGTACCAGCCTTAGAAACTTAATCAGACCACTTGTTATCATTAACAATTATCATTAGTCTAATTTAAGGTTACATGTGATCATGAACTCCAAAATTTTAAATATTTGTCCTTATCTTCCCAATAGTGCCCTACCCTAACCTTTACAATCTTTTATGACCCAACTCCCGGACCTCTGCTCCACCATATCTTTTTGGCCTCTGCAAATTCTACCCCACCATACTTTGGTGAGTTTTCAGCCACTTTGTCTCCAAACTCTGCAACTCTCCCCGTCTAGTCCCTCCCCTCCTTCTCTACTTTTAGAACACATCTAAAGACTCATCTCTTTGACTGCACGTTTGGCCATCTCCCCCCTCTACTCCATCTCCTCCCAACTAAAGGCTCCAACTCCTTTGTAAAACATCTTGAGGCATTCTCCCTATATGAAAACAGATAAAAACCTGCAAACTATCATTGTTGTCATAGCTCCATATCAGAAAATTGTAATAATTATTTAATAGAAAAAATAAATGTTCCCAACTGTTGCCAAGACACTTCCAACTTTTACCTACATCGCCCCGTTATCTCTCTGAAAGAGTCTGATTATTTACGGCTAGTTATGAATGATTTATATAATGCATCTTGTACTTAGATTTGCACCAAATTTATTCTATGGTGTCAGAAAAGAAAGAAGAGAGTCTCCATTCAAAAGCAGCCATTTATCACTTGGATCTGAGCTGATCATGTGGTGGCATATTATAAGGATTGACAATGAACAACCTCCTATGGCTCATAAACAGTAAACGGTCATTTGAGGGCAGCACAGGAGGTAGCCAATGTCCACGGAACAATACCCCAGTAAAGTGCCTACCCCTGTAAAGGAGGGGATTGATGGCAGGTGGGAAAACAAGACACTATTCCAAAGTTTATTGATATGCCATGACTCACCACTGTATTTATTAGACAGTCCATTTGTTGATGTTTGTTGCAGTTTGGTGGGCTACGTGACAATTGTGTGCTATTGTCATCACTGAAGTACCAGGAGAATGTCAAATCAGTACCCATGGCAACAAAGGCCTTGAAGGTATAGTTTATATCGAGGTAAACTTTCTCTTGGGGATTCTTTTTATTGACAGTGAAAGGAACACAGGACGGAATCTGCTCAGCCAGTTGCACAAGCTTCACTTCAAGAGCAGTAGGTGCTGGAATCACAGCCTCAACACTGATGTTCCTCTTCTCACTGGAGATCTTATTGCTCACTGTGACATCTGAGGAATCCAAAGCAAAATGCAGATTATTGTTCAAGGTCACCAACAACAGCAACAAAATTACATTTGTCTAGTGCTTTTCACGTTGGAAGGACGAAATTTCATTCTCACAACTAACCATGTAAGATTCAAAGCATTTTAATAAAACACATTAGCTCCAAGAACGGAGAATACTCCACTCTCAGATATGAAGCCTGGATAGGACTCTGCTTCAGAAAGTCTTGAAGAATAAAGGGGAAGGGGATTATACAGGTTCTATGGTGTTGGGTTGGTAGGGAGTTGTCCGTGTCAACAAAGCAACCATATTAGAACTGTAGCAAGGTAAGGATGGATGAATATACTGTAACCTTGATTCATTGCCTCTGAGATTCACAAAGTCTCTAGTCATCTTTCCACAGAAGAGAATTGGGATCGGGTGAAGTTCACAGTGGGGTAGGCTTTCCTGTGGAAGGAGTGATCTTGATGGACTGATTAGATGTTTCTTATTCAATCTTTTCTAACATTATTCATTCAAATTTAGTTTCAGAACAGGTTATTAATGTCCAGACCAATGTATTTTCAGAACTTACTTATCAAATAGATCCCAGGGTAAGAGTATGTCCAGACAGGAGATGAAGTGAAGAAACCTTTGGAATTGACAGTGATATTCTGGGTGGTGTACTTTCTGCTGCTCCAGTGCAAATCCAGTACCACGTAAGACATATCTTCTGAGCTAAGAGTTTCAATACCTAAAACAAAGTTCCTGCATAAGTAATGAGCTCAACACAGTCTGTTTCTGAACAAATATGTATGATCCTATCTTACACACAATTTCTAAGTTAGTCTGGTGACTGATACAAGCAGACTCCTGTCATTGTACTTGAAGAGTATCCAAATCAGACTGAAATTACCACATAATGCATCCCACCTACGCATTGGACATTTTTGTGTCTGGAATGCACTCTCTCGCCTGAGGACCACAACTGGTTTAACTAATCCCATAAAGTATTTGGACAATAACTTATGTAGCACCCTTCAGGTGAGGAGGGTCTCAAAGCGCTTACTGTGAGTAAGTACAGTAGAAGCCCGTTTATCCAGCACCCTTGGGACCTGGCCAGTGCTGGTTAAAGCGCCTGCCAGATATTCGGCAGAAAACCCAACACAAAAAAAAAATTAAATATATATATATATTTTTAAAAGCATATTAATAATAGACTAAATAATCATTTGTATGATAATATAATATATAAATAATAATAAAACTCATTTTACACACAGCGACCAGGTGGTTCAGAGAGATCTTTAAACTAGTGCAAAAGTTACACATCTGAATGACACTGTTCTCATTGGGGGCAGAAGAGAGGAAAGCCCGAGTTATTGAGAAAGCAGAGAGTGAGCGGCGGCCGCTCAGTTCAGTTAACTTTCTTTCCAAAAAGCCTTGCGATGCAAACGAGCATTGCAGGGATGAGTCTTTGTTATTAAAATAAAAGCCAATGAATTGATCTGTAAGCTTTGTTCAGGGTGGGTGTGTGTTTTTCTGTTTTGTGGCTAAATTGAATCTAAATTAATCAACTCACCCCGCTCTGCCTCTCAAAGACTACACTCCAGAGAGTGCATTGCTTTATAATACCGGCAGCATTCTGAGCTAGCGCCACCATCAGGCACCTAGTAGCAGCATTCCAAAATACTGATGCAACACAAAACACACAAAAAATGCATTTTTCTGGATAAAATTCCGGTTTATTGAATGCGGACCTTTTTTTGGGGGTGCCGGTTATATGGAAGTTACAGTTGATCGGGTCACGGATAAACGGGCTTCTAATGTATTAGGTGGATTTGGCAAAAGTCAAATATTGAGGACCACATAGTGTGGATCGGGTTGCTGCTGGAATTAATCCAGCTAAAGATGATTAGTTTGCTATTGTGAGCAGTGTCTGGGAAATTTTACACTTTTGATTAACGAGGGCCACCCTGTATGTTAGAGATTTGGCTTCCAGGATTAACAGAAATTGGGTGAAGAATTCCTCTCCCTCAATGACTGTCTCTCTGAATCCTACCAACAAGTCATACTGACTCATCTGTCATCATCAGTGCCCTGGAGTACTGCAGATCTATCTGGCTCAGGAACCATATTATTAAAACAGCCAGGGAGGATCAATTCATTCTAACATTTCAGTCTAAATATGTCACCTTTGAGCTATCTCAGCTTCAAGGAGACCCCACTTTCTCAGCACAAACTCCTCAATCCAGGTCCTCAGGTCAGTGGCACTGGCAAACAGGCAAACACCACTTCAAACTCACTCAGTGATGTCTCATTCCTTTGAGTATAAGTCTTGAGACTAGAAGGTCCTAAGTGCAGCATCTCAATTGGTTAGATCTTTACCCAGATTGAAACATCGATACTGTCTAAAAGTCTAAAAAAGATGGCCGTCCTATGGCTGAACCAGTTCAAACGACTCACAAATACCAAACCAAACAAAAACAATCCACATTGATTTAGACATCTAGACATTTACCCCACTATACAAGACAAAGCATTTGTAGGTAGAATAATCATAGTTGGAAAAGTACAGTATTGTTCCATACTGCTTTCCTCATTTTTTTCCAGCTGATGTAATTTACTACGTATTTCAACAACATATTTATAGTTATTGTGATGCATTGATATAACTATAACTTACCAATAGCTTTTCTGAAACGACTAGCCAAATAGCCATATATTTCCAGCATGAATGGCTTCCCAATCTGCACTTGATCTGCAATGAGGCTCAGACTGAAGTTCCAGATGTACGGGCCAGCTGCCTCATACACAGCCATAACATCTTTACCATCCCCATATTGGAAGCAGACAGCACCAAAGCACCTATTAACAACAGAAAATGCATTCAGCAACAAAATAAGCAGCTATAGAAGCTCAATTCATTCTCAGTGCGGGATTCTTGTGCCGGCCAGCAACCCTGTAAGTTGATTGGTTATCAGCTATTTTTGACCTTGCATGGTCTTTTTTGACCATAAATGGTCTTTCTTGCATATAAAATAATCTTTAAGTGATGGTCCTAAGCCTGGTGATCACTTAAAAGTGTAATGTCACCCAGCGACTCTGGATGTCCTCCTGATATGAAAGGTGCTATACAAATATAACGTTATATTGTATGACCAAACCACAAAGTTAACAACGCTACATCAAATACAAGGATTTTATTCTATTCCTACCGAGAACGTTATGGTACTGGATTGTCCATTCTAATAAGTTAGTAACAGTAATAATGCCTGTAGTTGGACCTCAGGAAAGTCTTGCTTTCAGACTTACTTGCTGATACATCCTGTGTTTTTAAGGAGGTTGTGTCCTCCAGGAAGTGTTCCATTTTTGGACAGTGAAATGTCAGTGTTTGGGACGGAGCTGGATTTTCTTAATGAAATTTCAGTTTCATTGGCACAGAGGCAGCTTGTCCCATTCAGAAACATTGTTAAATCGAACCTGGAAATGAAGAAAACAGTAAAGCATAATTCACAATAAACAGGATTGGCATTAAACAAGAAAGGCATGATCACAGGTAGTTAATATATTACATCCACTTTGGCTGAATCTGATAGAAAATGGCCTATTTTTCTATAACTGGTAACATTACCAGCCACTCATACCACTAACAGAAGAACACAGGCAATTCGATAAATCCATATAATTGATCAGTCTCTCAACTTGCATGAATATATTCAACGTATTCACAAAGCGCTCTGAGACGCCATCCGACATGGAGGGCGCTATATAAATCATAGTTGTTGTTGTTGTAGTGATTGGCATGTCATTCTCCACAAAAACAGAGTTGTACCTTAGAGTGCTTAACAGTGGCAGAGTTTGACACAAATAGCACACATTAGATTATAACATTGCACTTATATAGCACCTTTCACGTCGGGAGGACGTCCCAAAGTGCTGAGCAACCAACACCCATTTTAGTTTCAAGCCCTGAAACAAATGCCCAAGTGTGGGGTCATCTGGTTACTACTGATGTCTCTTCCTCTTTTGCTCAGACAGCAAACAGGAACGATGGCCATTTTTCCATCAGCATGGGAACTGTGGTATACAGGAAGCAAATCAGCCAGCTGCGCATATGCTCAGTGAAACTAGCTATCATTACCACTATAGCACTGGTTGGGATTTTATGGATACCAAACACTGTTTAATCAAGGCTACACTATGTAAGTCCATGAGTTGCAGTATCAAAGATTGGCCAGGACACCAGGAGAAATTTGTTTCTCTCTGCAGATAGTGGTATGGGACTTTTAACGTCTACCTAAACGAAAAGAGATTCCTTCTTAACCACTTTGTTCTGAAGGAATATTTAATTGCAAATCAGCCATGCTGTACATATTAAACTGCACCACATTGCTCTCTGTGGATAATTATTTACTATTGTTTCACATCACTATCTTTCAAAGGACAGTCAATGGATCAGTAAGTTCCTTCAGTTTGGCAAAACTATTTGCAAACCATTATTTCACAAATGAGGAGGTGCCGGTAAGATGCTGAACGCCTCGGAGGTGTAAAGTTAATAATCACAATTCTAGATATGGAATTATTAGTGCTTTACTCAGGAAGAAATCGTAGAGTTTGCAATCACTTACAATAATCTTTTACTGTACATTTATTTTCCCTTCAATTCTGTCCATTCCATCCCAACCCCACCCTCTCTGTTGACACTGAATCAAATCGGGTAACCTTCTCAAAGTGCTTTGCAAGATTTACTGTAAACAACAACAACAAAATCACCCTTGTATAGCGCCTTTCACAACAGGAGGATGACTCAAGGCGCTGAAGCGTAGTAACTACATATTTTGTCGGTAGACAATGGCTTAATTGCAACACAGCAGTACCATTAAAAGCTTCATTAGCAACCAGACAGAGATTGATTCACTCATCATATTATCGCAGCAAACCCCAAACAATAGGTGTGCAGCAGACCGCTACTTAAAACAGGACACACATGGGATCGCAAACTTGCATTTGATATAGCACTTTTTAAATCTTCTAGATGTCTCAAAGCGCTTCACAAAATATACTGTAAAGTGAATTGATTGTACATTTGTGGGCAAAAGGTGGCAGCCAATTGCACACAGCAGTGTCCCTCAAACAGTTGTGGATTGAAATGACCAATTTATTATTATTTTGACCCATGATATTATTCAAAAACAACAACAAAAGAACAAAATTACATTTATAGAGAGCCTTTCGCGTCGGGAGGACGTCCCAAAGCGCTAAAAAGAGAAAATAGTTCAAATACACAGTGATTGCACTTCATAGAAAATGTGATGGAGCGCTTTGAGACATTGACATGATAAGGTGCCAACTATATAAAATCCAAGGTGTAGCTTGTATTATTATATAGCATTGGTTATGCAGTATTTCTTAATGAGATTTCTCAATGTTGAAAATCTGGAAGTAGTTGATGCAGTTAAGAATATTGTTCCGATTCAATGTAATATAGGTGCAGGCTTCCCTCATATCATTGATGTGTGTGATATGCATCCAGTTACTAGAAGTAAGGAGTTCCCTTTCTGACTTTTCTTAAGATTTTCCCATTAAAAAAACACTGCAACATTGACTCGTTTGTTTTCTTTAAAAAAAAATGTGGAAGCTCTAAAAATGCAGACGTGAGATATCGGTGTAAAATTTGCAGGATTTCAAATACATTTGTTTGGAAACACTAACAAGATATCAAGCGTTGAGCTGGGCCAAAGCCATCGATGGATCAACAGCAGATACAGCACCAACGACTATGTTCACTTGAAGCCCATTGAGAACCAAATTTGGCACTCAGTCAGGTTAAGCACAGCAGATTACTTCAATGGACAGATTAATTTGTTGAATGCAATTTCAATTTATTACGAGGCCATGGGACCAATTAAGTGTTGAGCATAAATCACAGACAGGAATATTTATTGAGAGGATTCAGAAATTTATTGTAGCCACTCTGGGCTCATTTGTTGAAAGGATTTATCTGGTTACACAGAACAGCTCAGGAAGTGAGTGGGATAGAATTTATGTAGCATTTCTGAAATTTATCAAGCACATCTTATTGAGAGAATTTATTGTTCAAGCTTGGCTCTGGAGATGGGGTATTTGAGCCCAGCCCAAAGATAATTGTTTTAAATTACAACTTTTAAGGTAATTGATGTGTCCCAGCTCTGAGAGAATTTACTGAGTAAATGTCAGGAGTAGTATACGGAGAGAAGCTAGGAATTAAACAAGCATAGTTATGTGTCATCCATTCACTCCCTAAATGTTTGTGGGACATTACGTTGTGCAGATATGCAGAGACTAGAGGAACTAAGTACAACTAGGTCGGGACCCGAGCGGGGTGGGGGAAGGGTAGGGGTAGGGGAAGGAGAGTGGGAAGAGTTAGTGGGGCAGTCGAAGGCGCGGTCGAAGAGGAAGGTCTTGAGACTGACCTTGAAGGAGGAAAGGGAGGAAGCGAGGCAGAGGGGCTGCAGGATGGAGTTCCACAGTGTGGGAGCAGAGCGGCTGAAAGTCCGGCCGCCGATGGTTGGGTGCTTAGGGCAGTGGACGCGGAGCAGGCCTGTGTCTACTGAACGGAGGGTGCGGGCAGGCTGATAGGGAGACAGTAGGTCAGAGAGATAGTCGGGGGCAAGGCCGTGAATGGCTTTGAAAATGAAGTTAAATATGAAGAGTTTTGATAGAGTCAACAGGGAGAAAATATTTTAGTTGTTGAGTCACTAACTAGAAAATATCACTTTTAGATAAGTAAATGAGCAAATGGAGATTTCTTTCAATTAAAATTGTGAGAATGTTTTCAAACACAAAGTGATTAGCCATAAGCCAGGAATGGTGTTACAACAACAATACACTAGTATTGCACCTTTCACATCAGAAGGACCTCTTAGAATCCATATCAGCCTTTAAGAGGGAACTAGATATATTTTAAAAAAGGGGTTTGGGGAAAAGGATGGGTAATGAGCTTGAAAGGGTTGCTCTTGAGGAAGCCAGCAGAAATATGATGGGCACAATAGCCTTCTGTAAATTTCTGATTTGGCTGCTTTATTCAGTCAAAAAATACACTTTTTTGACTGAAAAATACAAATGTATATTTTGTGAAGTGCTTTGAGACATCTGAACGATGTGATAAGCTCTATATGAAAGGCAAGGATTATTATTATTAATCATTCAGATGCATTCAGGTGGTAAACATTTAAAAAATGAAATTAGGAGACAATTTCATAAACTAGGTATCAGTCTGGGTCAGCTAGCAGAACTCCCACCTCTGCGTGAGAAAGTTGTGAGTTCAAGCCCCAAGCCAGGACTTTAAACTCACACCTTAGATTAGCACTAATGGTGGGTAATGCTGCATTGTTGCAGATTCCATCTTTCAGATACGATGTTGTACCGGGATCCCATCTGTTCGTTCAGGTGGATATTATAGATCCCATGGCACTATTCAAAAAGAGAATGGAATTTCATCTTATATCCTGGCCAACATTCCTCCAGCTAATACTGTATTGCTCTTTCACTTTGTGGCTGTGTGTGGAATATTGCTGTGTACAAATTACCTGCAACATTTGGCTACAAAATACAGTCATTCTATTTTACAGTAAATCCTGTGAAGTATTTTAAGACATCTTCTGATGTGAATGGCACTGTATTAAATGCAAATATTATTGTAAAATCATCATAACAGTGATCCAATTGAGAATCATCTCTTTTTCTGACATATGATAACCACATCAAAATAAAATTATATAATAATAACGAGAAACTATTGACTTTAAATGTTATTGTGCTCTGTGTAAAGCAACCTATCGCTCAGATTGATATGAATGTTGAAATGACGAGGTCAGCCAGGAAACACCTCGGCTCTGCAGCAATCTCTATGATTCATCAGCGCAAGAATGACAGGACAATATCAGGAGATTGTACAGCGTGTGATACAAACAAGACCATTGTTTTCCATTTAATAAGCAATACTTGAGAACACTGGGTAGGCTTTGGACACATGTTCAGCCTTGGCAGTGGATAATGGCATTAAATTAAAAGCATGTCCTCCAAAACACTGATGAGACCAAATTTCAATCAGATTGTCATTGATCAAGTTGAAATTTCTTCCCCCTTCGCATTCAAATTATTTTATTTAAAAACAGCTTCTGAAACTCCTCAGTTACAAAAACACTTTGAATAAAATACGCTTTTAATACCCACTCCCCCAAAATGGTTACTGTGTTATTATGAGTGAAATATGTATCCATCTTTCTCTTTCAGCACTTTGGGAAGTCTCCCGACATGAAAGGCGCTATAGAAATGTAATTATGTTGTTGCTGTTGTTGGTATCTCTGCAATGTTAAATTTAAAGATAACCACATGAGATTTATCTGCAGGATTTTCAGCAAGGGCGTTTCTCTTGGTGTCCTATGTTTACTTCATGGCTGTTTGCAAGACATTACTGAGTGAAAATTGGTTGACACTAGGGTCCGTCGATATGGATATATCGATTTAGATATATCGACGGGCTCATATCGAGATATAATGAAATATCGATATTTTCGGGTTTTACGTACTGCGCGCGCGCGCATACCGAGTGCGTGCGCATTCGGAGTGCGTGCGCGTTCCGGGTGCGCGCACATTCAGGGCCTATCTCCTCAGGAGGTAAATATCTTTCTCTCTCTGTGTCTCTCACTCTCTCCATCTCTGTGTTTTTCTGTCTGTGTGTCTCAGTGTCTCTCTCATATCACCCACATCTCTATCTGTATATTATCACATCCACCCCGTCTCTCCCCCACCCAGCCCCGCCGTCTCTCTCCCCCCCACCCCCCCCCCCCCAGCCGTCTCTCTCCCCCCCACCAGCCATCTCTCTCCCCCTCCCCCTCCCCCCAGCCGTCTCTCCCCCTCCCCCAACCCCCAGCCGTCTCTCTCCCCCTCCAGCCGTCTCTCTCCCCCTCCCCCTCCCCCCCCCCAGCCATCTCTCTCCCCCTCCCCCGCCACCCCCAGCCATCTCTCTCCCCCTCAACCCCCCCCAGCCGTCTCTCTCCCCCCACCCCTTGCATACCTGTATATTGTATTCGAGGACTATGAATACAATATGGCGGCTTTGCACCTCGATCTGTGCATTGTGTATAGAGATGAGCATTCTGGGTCTTGTAGTTCAGTGTGTGGCATTCCGATTTTTTATCTCAATATATCGATTTTTCGATATACCGATATTTTTTAAATGCCTATATCGGCGTATCGATATGAAAACTATATCGGGTTTTAGCGATATATCGATATATCGCCGGACCCTAGTTGACACATTTGCCTGCAAAAGCTACCTTCACTACAATTTACAGTAAATTTATCACACTGTTCAAGGGCCAAAAAAAATCATATGTCACCACAAGTATAGAAATCCAGCATATCAGCAGAATCAATTTTGGAAATGCAGATGGAGGGGGAGGTGGGGTGGGGAAAGAGGAGAATGCATTGCTTGTCAGTGTATTACACTCAGTACAAATTTATGGAATAATACAAACGTTACTTCTCTAGTTCAGATTAACCATTGTTTACATACTGACAAAGCAGGATGTCAGTATGCTTCGTATACTGACATCCAGTATATGTGTATATCAATATAGACTCAAAATTCACAACAAAATCTTCAATCTTCAGTTAATCCACTTTATAGTTAATCCAAACTTAATGATGGAAGGACTTCCAATATGTGGTTAGAGAAATAACTGTGTGTACATGTGCATAGTAAGTGTGTGTATGTGTAGATATATACTGTATGCATATGTGTGCTGTATGTGTTTGTGTATGCAGGAGTATTCTATCACGAAAATACACAGAGTCACACCACTGTACACTACATAGCATGTGAAGCAATTTGAGACTTCTCGAAGAAGTGATATCTAATAAAGGATTAAGGATTATCATTGTTTGTAAACTGGAGCTTGTTCACCTCGTGAATGTATATCTCATTCTAATAATGACTCTCCTCCTTGTGGGGGTGGGGGGAAGAGGGGAGAAATGGGGGGGGGGGTCTACTTCCAGCTGAGCAGGCTCCATGGTGACACATCAGGCACTGCATATCACATTTGGGTCCACACTCTGTAGTCCAGTTCCTGAGCCAGGAGAGTCCTCCAGGGCAGAGCAACCATCCTGTTTCATTAGCAGGATTTGGAGGAGTAGGGATTCTTACCATTCAGCAGCCTGAATACCAAAGCTCTAATGGGTTCTATGGTCTAACAAATAGGAGGAAATTACAATGAAAATCATGATTAAAGCCCAGTAAGATCCCAGCACACACTCTGGGATTCCCAAGTTTTGCCTTGTATTCTCCAGAATCCATCCCAGACACAGAGACATGTCAATTTGACATACAGTACATATGTGTAATTCATCTAATTGTAACAAAATGGACGATTTGGAGTTCTTTAAGCTTCAGTTCACAACTTGTCTGATATCTGATTTGCCCCAGTTGCTTAATGTTCTGAGACGCTATCCCATGTGAAGGGCTCTATATAAATTCAGATTGTTGTTTTTGATGTTTTGATGTGTAAATTTACAACTGGGATAGCATTTGGGGCTACTACAAGTGACTCTCACCTCTTGTTTAAGGACTGAATAATCAGCAAAACCTCCCTCTCTGTTATCCTGTTATCCATAGTCCACTGCTGATAGGCAAGCATATGTGGACATTGTGTGAAGACAGAATCAAGGCTGACTGTGATGTCTCGAGCAATTGAACATCCTGCAACAACTTGTCATGGATAAAAGCCTTAGATCTGAACAATCATACAGAGCAGAGCCGATTGTAACAATGAGTTTTCAACACCTTCCGGGCTGTTATAGATTCATGCTCTGGTATTCTTTTTTTCCAGGACTCACATGCAGTGTTCACTTGGGCAAAGAACTCAATGCCAATGTAATCATGTAGTCCAATGTAGTCCAACAATAACAACAACTTGAATTTAAATAGTGGCCTTCATGGGGGTTTTCAGTTTCAGTTCTTCCTCCAGAAGTGGGGGGAAAAAAAGTCAAATGCTAGAGGAGGTGGACAGGTGAAAATTGTCACCAAAAAAAATATGTTTCTAAAACAAGTAGCAGGAAAACTGGTTTATAGTTTCAGTGAGATGGCCCGGAGGTGCTTGGGAGGTTTACTGCACCCAGTTGTTTGTCAGATGCCTCAATTTGCCATGAGGAAGAATAAGACTCCTTAATAAACTGCACCAGTTTCCTTGGCAACCCTGACACTCGAGAAATGAATGAAGAGAAATCCGATAACAAACC
The DNA here is from genome assembly GCA_035084275.1 of Hydrolagus colliei. NCBI lineage: Eukaryota > Metazoa > Chordata > Chondrichthyes > Chimaeriformes > Chimaeridae > Hydrolagus > Hydrolagus colliei. Next base: position 128,205,866 of record CM068743.1, read on the forward strand.
TGATAACACAGCATATGACTTGGGAACCATGCCAGCTTGTAATTGTTCATTGTGAATCTTACTGAACTAATGCCTTGTATTTAGAGTTGCCTTGAGTATTTGATTTCCACATCAACATCTACATTTACAGGTTACATAACTTGTTTAAACAAGGTCACCATTGATGGTTTAAAATGTGATTTCAAATTCGATACTTTACAGAAATATTTGATTTAATTTTTTTAAAACTATAATTCACAACAACAACTTGCATGTTTCAGCTTGATTGAACATCTGGATGCATTTCAAAGATGTAAAAATTGGGTGCACCAAGCAGAGAGAAATTAGAATTATAGAGATACATTTTGCAAAAGATTGAAGGCAGAGAGAAACTGAGGTAAAGCAATTTGGGAAGAGATTTCCAGACGGTAGAAGATCCAAAGGTTTGGCCCACAATGGTGGGATAGGGGAAGAGAAAAAAGAGGATTAGACCAGAATCGGATGAATGGACAGTACAGATAGAACAATGGGGCGGTAGAGATCAAGGTTAGGGAGGAGTGAGATTTTGAAGGGATTTTAATATCAGGTTAAGAGTCTTAAAGACATAGGTGAAGGCCTGTTATACCCCATTTCCTTATAATGTGAATTCGACGAGTATTGGCTGTTTTTGTACCAAAATGGCCGGTATCTGAATTCCTCTGCACAGCAACAACAAAATTACATTTGTATAGCACCTTTCCCATCAGTAAGACATCCCAAGACGCTGGACAATCAGTGTTTCGGACCCAAGTTGGGGGTCGGGATCGGGGAGGATAGAGGGCGGGGGGAATAGGACAGCAACCGAAAGCAGCCAAGGAGGAGGGTCTTAAAGGAGGCAAGGAAGGGGACAAGGTGGAGGACTGCAGAATGGAATTCAGGAGGGTAGGGGCAGAGTAGGTGAAGGTCCGCCCACCAAGGCAGTGAAGTCATCTAGGATCTTACAACTGAGAAGTTGGCTAGTTTTATTAGTGTTGGGAACTGGCTCTCGCACAGGAAGGGAGTCAGCCTGCTGTGAGCCTGCAGCGAAACCAAGGGAAAGGATCTTATTGATCCCAAATAATGCATTGATCCCAAACCATGCATAATAATTAAAGGGGCCACTTGATACAGGTGCTACAACAGGCCCGTACGCAGGGGGGGTGCGACGGGTGCGTACGCACCCCCCCAAATTATAAAAGGTCCACATTTTCCGGGGTAGAGAATTGTATTTTTTATCAAATTCAAATACCAAGTAAAGTAAATTTATTGAGCATTTGTGTAACAATCAGTTCTTCAAAACTATGTATAAATTATAAACACACATCTTTGAATGTTTTAGTATTAATATAAAATTATCGAGTCGCACACCAGAATCGGCGTCTACCCAAAACATACCGCGTCCATAGACGAGTCCATGTGACTCGTGACTGGATAAACATAGGCGCGCGCCAAGACTCAAATCCTCGTTTGGAAATCATCCCGTATATAGCCACGAGGGTAGCACCACTACTGAAGTTAAAATCATCTTTTCATCTGATCACCGTAAGTAAAAATTGCTCAAGTTTTGAGAGGTGTGACTGTAATGCTAGCAAACAATGACAACATATTTACAAGCTTCTGAGAAATTAAAGCTTTTGAGAACCCAACAAAAAAGTTATATGTGTCTGGACGGGAATGCCTATCTTTAAAAAAGATACTCATGGACGTAGGCCTATGCTTTAGCGCCTATTCCACGTGGTGTGTCAATTGGAAATCATCCCGTATACAGTCACTACATAAAAAGATAGCACCACTTTGTGGAAGCTGAAATCGTATTTTAATCTGATAAATGTAAGTAAAAATGACTTAAGTTTTGATAGGCGTGTTTCTGAAATATCATGTTTCTTGTTTTGTCTTGATTATCACATTTGATTTATATTATTAAAAATATATTCCTGTAATTAAAAAATGCTTTTAGAGACGTCCACTGGCATGCAAAAAAATATGACCGCAAAGATAAACAGTGCTACTTTATTTCACATTCAGTTTTGTACCCAGAGTGAAAAAAAACATAAATGTCACACGAATTTGGCCTAAAAATAGTTTCATCATCATCTGATCGAGCGAACTCGGGCATTGACAACCACACTTCTCCACTGATCCCTTCTCTCCATGCAGCCTGACAACTCCCGCCTGCCAATACCCCAATCGCGCTCCAGAGTAGCGATGTAGGTTAGGGCCGGTCTACCTCGTGTTCTGTGACCGTGCAATGGTTCCCATAGGATAGTAGGACTATGGACAGTTTCCTCCCGGCTTCTCCAGCTATGTCCGCTAAACCTAAGACGCCTCTGCGGTAATGTCTGTGATACCAGTGTGGTAGTGTACCATACAGCTCACTATTTGTCAGATGCTGTCGCCAGTAAACGTTCAGGGCGTCTCTTAGAAGCCTGGTATATACCTCACGAGTCACCTAATCTCCTGGTCAAGGTTTGCCTAAGTGTCCAGCATTCTGCTCCGTATAGGAGCGACTTTCAGCCCTCGCGTTAATGCACATTCATTATAATATGGAAATCGATATTGGTAGAGCGGTTGACGTATTCGCTTCAAAGCGACCAAGGCGTCTCGAATACGGAACGCTATTAAAGAATTAATTTCCCCTCCCTTATTTTTTCAAGTATTTTTTCGTCAGATCAGTATTGCTTGATGGGTCACTTCCTTTAATTTTGATTCTAAATAAATAAGTAAAAACTAACTACACTATTGCTCACAGTTCAACGATATTTTCAGGATAATGCTGATAACAGGCTTGTAACACGTGTGAATTAACTGTTTTACACTGATTTTCAGTTTCTGTATATTTTCTTGTCTTTTATAAAATTTGCTTTGCTGGAATATCTGAGCACATAATTCATACTTTACTCTTACATTATTGTTCACTACAGTCCGAAAGAAATTGAGTCTTAGGATAACAATGCAGAACAACTTATTAATTACTGTCAATCTGTAGTTTATGATCATTTTCTCTTATACGCATACATTTCTCAAGCATTCATCATTGTTCTGTTTTAATTGGATTGTAATTTACTTTATCGTTCACATTCCGTACATCATCGAGTCAACAATCGTGTTTGCTTTTATCGGCGAACACATTCGACCTTCGCAAAAAATTTAGACACGGACTACCGGGGAAAATAAAAACACTGAATAAATAATGATGCTCTTAAACACCAAGGACATGAAACATTTACCGTTCATATTAGATCTTCTGAACCGATTAAATAAGACCTCAAACTGTGTAAAACGTCGGAGCCTCGAGGGGGCTTCGGGGGCAGCCCGCAAGCCCCCGGCCATTGTTGGTCCCATCACTAGCAATTCGCACCCCCCCAAAAAAAATCCTGCGTACGGCCCTGTACAACAATGGCATTTCTCAAATCCCTCAAAGCGCATCACAGAACATTGCTGTCAAGTGTAGTAACTGTAGGAAACACGGTAGGCATGAAGTGATTGACCAATTTATCTGCAGAATTGTTGGCCTGGACACAAGGAGAAACTTTATCCCATTGAGAACTTTAATCCACTGGTTTCTTGGTTTACATAATATTCCACTGCAACTGTGGTTTGCCTGGTTTCAATTAACATATTACAAGCACTCAACAAGTTCATATGGAGTGACACAGCTCCAGTCTGTGATTAACTCTGTAACTGAAGGAGAGAACTCTACAATCAAAGGTTGGATGAAGTTTCACAAAGGTAGTTGTTAATAAACACAAATGTACCTATATCAGTAAAACTGCAGCTAATGGGTTTCAAGGCAATAAGCAAGAACAGTTCTGAGTTTCACACCCTTCCAAGTATTCAATATTACATATATTTAATGTTTAACTCCATTAGTAAAATTTGTATTCCCATCAATGTTACCCACAAGATTTTGCTCCATTCAAACGAAAATCAATTCCAGCCATTTCCAAGATTACTCTTTTCTCTCATGGTCTGCACAGCTGAATGCCACTGCAAACATGTTAGCAGTGGTAAAGAGCCATGCAATAGAATGGTAGGAGTTCTGTCTGTAAATGGTACATCTCTGAACTCAGCAGAAGCAAAGAATCTAGCACAGATATAATGGTTTGAATGAATATATATATATGTGGAATCCTATAGTTCAGTGGTTAGAGCCGTAGCCTTGCAAACGAGAGACCTGGGTTCGATTCCCAGCAGTTACAGAGACAGCAGAGCGAAATCATGGGATAAATTTCTTTACTCTACATGCCTGATAATAATCCCTGCAGTTTTCAGAGACATTAAAGCTTCCTTTTTCTTATTGCCTCTCCAGCTCATCTATAATAACTTGTGGAATCCTATAGCTTAGTTGTTAGAGCCGTAGCCATGCAAGCGAGGAACCTGGGTTTGATTCCCAGCAGGGTGAAATCTTCGACAAATTTCCTTACTCTACGTGCCTGATAATTTCCTTATCCTACATGCCTGATAATAATCCCTACAAAAAATAGTAATTTGGTCACTCAATCCAGGACTGTTTGTGGGACACTGCTGTGCGCAATTGGCTGCCACTTTTGCCCACAAATATAGTCAATTCACTTTACAGCATATTCTGTGAAGCGATTTGAGACGGCTAAAAGACATAAAAAGCTCTATATCAAATGCAAGGATTACATTATTATTATATGATTTGGTGAAGTGGATGCTATTTCTTTGAGATCCACTTATTTCATAACCACCGCATGGCTGATGGATGCCTCAGTGTCACGCAAAATATCGCAAATGTGCAACTTGCATTCATGTGTACTAAGGGCATGTTGTTAAGAGCCCGTTTACGCTGCAGAGGGGGCTGGACCTGTGAAAGGTTCTCTGCCATCAGTGCATTCTGAACATTCAGTCCCTTGGGCTTGGGACTGTGCTGTGACTAATCATCTGCTTCAAGAATATCATAGATTACTCGAGCCAAGCTAGCTGCAACCTTTAACATCAAACACCAAGTTTGGAACATCAAGGGCAGTAGCATAAACGGATCTTTTAATGAAAATTCCTCTTCCTGGGAAGAAGACGTTTTCGTGAAAAAAGACTGAGGAGATTTATTCTGACCAATAATATCTGGCCTATAATAAATTGGTCATTTCAACCCAATTTGTGGGTTGGTGGGACACTGCTGGGCGCAATTGGCTGTCGCGTTTCGTCCACAAATATACAGTCAATTCATTTTACAGTATATTCTGTGAAGTACTTTAAGACTTCCAGAAGATGTGAAAAGCACTATATTAAATGCGAGGATTATTATTATTATAATAACATCTGACACTATCTAGTCGGTATTATTAACAGCGACTTGCATGTACATAGAGTGGAATTTCTCAGAGTACTTTAAAGTGGCGGAGACAAATGCCAAGCAGGTAGGAGGGGATGGGGGCAAAAGGGGAAGTCACCATAGATTACTATGTTATACTTTTGTGAAAGGCGCTATACAAATGCAATTGTGTTATTGTTGTTGTTCTCCAACCTGAAAAAACTTCCTTGGACCCATTCCTGCTTTCTAACTGTTGGCCCATCTCCAACCTCCCTTTTCTTTCCAAGCTTCTTGAAACAGTCGTTGTTTCCCAGCTTTGCTTATTTGTTTCTGCTCACAGCACAGAAACTGCTAGGGTCAAGGTGACAAATGACATCCTATCCATCTAAACCAGGGACCCCTCTGCCTCTTTATCCTCTTTTTCAGCGCCTTGGGAAGTCCTCCCGACGTGAAAGGCGCTTTATAAGTTGAAGTTGTTGTTGTTATCCTCCTCAACCTCTCTGCCACCTTTGACACCGTGAACCACTCAATCCTCCTCCACCGTCTCTACTCCCACCTGAACCTTCAAGGTTGCGCGGCAGGCCTGAGGGGCCGAATGGCCTACTCCTAACAAGCTCTGGAACTCCATCCTGAAGTCCCTCCACCTCACCCCCTCCCTGGCCTCCTTCAAGTCTCACCTCAAGACTCTCCTCTTCAATGGACCCATCGGTAACTCATTCCCCATCCACCTATCCTGTCCTCAGCTCTGGTCTGAAGGAGCAACTGTCCAGCACCTTGGGACATCCTCCTGACATGAAAGGCGCTATACAAATGTAATTTTGTTGTTGTTATGTTCTGTCCTTGACTGGTTCAGGTCTTAGCCCTCACACTATCTCCAATTTGTCTTTGCAAAAAGTTTCTCTTCCAGTCCCCGCACCGTCTCGTGCATCAGGGCCCTGTCCTCGGTCCCCTTGTCAACCTGTTCCCTCTCCCCGCTCAGCAGGTTCTGGCATCCTTCACGTCTCCTGCCCAACCCGCCTTACTATCAGCTCTCTGCAAGACTTGGCCACATGAAACTCTCAAGACTTGGCCACATGATTGTGATACAAATGCAATGAGATCAAGTCATCTGCACAGATAAGGAACCTCTCTAGAACAACTAATTCCGTCCTTCCAACTATTCGCTATCAAGTGGGATTTCTTGTTTTCAAGAACAACAACAACAACAATTTACATTTATAGAGCGCCTTTCACGTCGGGAGGACGTCCCAAGGCGCTGAACAGGAGGCATGTGACCCGAGCTGGGAGGGGAGTGTTTGGGAAGGGGTGAAACACGAAGGGGAGGTAAAAGAGTTCGGGGTGGAACAAAAGGCACGATCGAAGAGGAAAGTCTTCAAACCGGCCTTGAAAGAGGAAAGGGAAGAGACGAAACGGAGGGATTGAGGGATGGCATTCCATAAGGTGGGAGCGGAGAAACTGAAGGCTCGGCCTCCGATGGTGGGGCGGTTCGGGCGGGGGGCTTGGAGCAGGCCAAGTCCTGTTGAACGGAGGGTCCGGGTGGGCAATAGGAGATTCAACTCCAAGTCAATTCTGAACAGATCCAGAACCAGAAGCATTACCCATTTTACACTGCTGAGTGTCTCTGACCACTGGCTTGCTTCAGGAGATAAATAATCCTTACATGTGATGTGGTACGTCAGCCTCTAAGAACGCTTGTGAGTTCAAACCCTACATCGGGATTTGGAATTTATACTCTAAACTGATAGTCTATGTGAACAGCCACATAGTTACTCAAGTTTCAAGGATCCTGTGAAGAACTTTGAGATGTCAACAACAACAATATAGACGCTGTCCATGCCGGACAGCGTCTCAGAGCACTTCATATCCCCCCAACATGAAAGGCACTATACGTAATGTAAATATTATTATAGTGTCTTTCACTTCAGGAGGATATATTACCATTGTTATTAAAATATATATATATGTATGTGTGTATATATATATATATACCTGGCATATTTCATTCATGAATGGCATTTGAAAAACATTGCACAAAAGCAGCCTTACCTTTCCTTGCGACAATGCTTGGAGCATTGAGCAGGGCCCATCGAGTTTGGTGCCTGGTACATTGGCTTCCAAGTTTCCAACAACGTGAAATTATAGCAACCTCGGTACCAACTGGTCCCTGCAATAGTTTAACAGAAAAGATCAGCCCACAGGACAACAATCCGCGAACATAAATGGTCAGCACCCACTTTACGCCTTCTCTTTTTACATCACTTTATGTGTGCCGGCACTGCTTGCAAATACAGGAATGTATGGTATCCACCCAGCCATGATTACAACAAAATGCAATGTGCAAGATATAGGGTATAGAGTGCCTCCCTGCCCCGACTTGCCCACCATCTAACCAAAAGAAGATAAAACAGATGTTTGTGCAGAGTGGGCTGCAGACAGGGAAAGGCCAGATGGAAGCTCCATCAGGATAACAATAATAATAATCATTGCATTTGATATAACGCTTTTCACGTCTTCTGGACGTCTCAAAGCGCTTCACAGAATATACTGTAAAGAGAATTGACTATATTTTGTGGGCAAAACGCAACAGCCAATTGTACACAGCTACACCCCCATAAACAGCCGTGGTTTGAAATGACCAATTTTGTTTTGAGGGATTATTATTAGGCGTGTGGAATAAAGAAACTTGCCCAAGGTTTCTCCCTACCTCGATTTGAACCCAGGTCTCTCGATTGTAAGGGGAGTGCTCTAACCACTGAGCTACAGGAATCCACATGTATATGTAGGATATGGTGGGGGTGGGAGATGGTAAACCCACCTCTCCAGCCACCTTCAGAATGATTTCATTTCAGTATCTCTTTGGTGTTATTTGAAGCAAATCATTCATCACAGCGTGAACTGAGGAGAAACTATCTGCAGAACTTCTTGTTCATTTACCGGGACATAACATTTTACTGGAGGGAGTGATGCAGCAGGCTAGATAGGCTGTAAACCTTAAGTGTGCAAGAAATGAGACTGGGTGCCACAATGAGTGAGCACTCTGTCCTTCACCTTTGGGACCCGGGTTTGAATCCAACCCAGGCTGATAGGATGAAAGGCTCCGAATTCACTCAGTTGGCTGCAAGACGTCTCTTTGAAATGAGTTTGTATAACCTCAGGCCAGTTCCCAGGGGCATGGACCCAAAACACATAACTATGGAACTAGGCCGGGATGCTGCACTCATTTAAAAAACAACTTGATGCTGTAACGGAGAGTAATGGGTTGGTGTTCTGGATGAAATCAAATAGGCAGAAAGATTTTTTCATTGAAGCTTTTCTTGCGATGTTCAAACATAACAGCTACTTTACTTAAGAGAGGATGCATGAAAGGTTGGCAATAGAAATAATAATAATAATAATCCTTGCATTTGATACAGCATTTTTCACATCTTCTAGGCATCTCAAAGCGCTTCATAGGATATACAGTACTGTAAAGTGAATTGACTGTATAGTTGGGGGCAAAACGAGGCAGCTAATTATGCACAGCAGTGTCTCACAAACAGTGGCGGATTGAGAGCAGAAAGTATTATTCTTTTTTTTAAGAATTATTATCCCCGGAACAGCTATCCGCCAATTGACTAACAACTGGGTTCCAACTTACTGACAGAGGGGTATGGAGTAAGGAAACTTGCCCAAGTTTGCGCCCTGCCGGGAACTCACATCTTTCACTGACAAGGAATGCGCTCTAACCACTGAGTTACAGAACTCCTAAATGTCACTGCTTCAGCAAAGATGGCTTTTCCTGAAGATGGGACTGAAGAATATTGTTGTGGCAGAATAGGAAAAGCTTTGCTCTACATCTGGACATAAGTCACCTGACCTGCGAGTGAGTGCTTAATGGCTGCTTGCAATGGAAAAAGGCTCCCAGCAATAACATCTCTCAATCAACAGTTTTGTCTTGTTGGGCATATAGAAAAAGAAAAACATTACAAAGAAAAGCGTGACTTGAAGGGAAACACAGTCCCAACATGGGGCTTAAACCCACATACTTGTGACTCAGAGGTAAAAGAGTCAGTGACCGAGCCCAGCTGATTATGTAAAATGCAAGGATTATTATTGTAATATACTGTATTACTGAACTGCCATATACACCCTTATCTCCAGCTGAAATTCTGCTGGGATCTCAGTCTGGTTGTGCTTGTGTTCTCCTTCATAGTCTCCCACTCCTAACATCCCAATCCTTACTCTCCTTTCCCACGCTTACATTGGTAATTACGTCCTTTAAAGCTTCATCTCTCCTCAGAGGAGCATGAAGTCCTCAAGATATCACCGCCTCAGTTCACATAATAAGTTGAAAAGAACAACAGTAAGGAGAAAGTATCTTCAGAAAGGAGACTGCAGTCAGTATGAATATAATCCATAACGTGAGCAGAATATTTTTTATCTACACCAAACCTTAGGCAATTTCCTTACTTCACACAGTTCTGTCTACCTCGTACAGGTAGTAAAGTAAGAACCAGATTGGCAGATCACTTTCCAGGGAAATAATCCATAACAATTTAAAAATTTGGTCCCACAACTCACGACTGTTTGTGGAACACTGCTGTATGCAATTTGCTACTAAGTTTCACCCAAAAAATACACAGTCAATCCTCCTCACACTATATTCTGTGAAGCGCTTTGAGATGTATCAGCAACATAAGGCACTATATCAAATGCAAAGATGATTATTATTATTAGAAGTGCTTTGCTAGCTCATATAAGGAACAATTAGATCACGAAAAGGTTGCTCAAGCGTCTATTTTTCAGAAACTATTTTTTAAGAACTGCAAAAAGAAAAACTGCTTCCAAATTAAGACTGAATTTTTAGACGATTTAAAAATTTGGCACTATTTTACATTTTAAAGACTTACTGCTATGATGATGGAAAGTGTTACACTTCTGATTGGTACCCAGGAACTTTTTCCTTCCTCCCCCACATCCGTGCCTTGACCGGCACCGCTTATTTCCACCTGCGCAATATTGCCAGGCTCCGCAATTATCTTACCCCCCACGCTGCCGAAACACTCGTGCATGCATACATCACCTCGAGGCTGGACTACGGTAACTCTCTCCTCGTCGGCCTCCCCAGTTCCTCCATTCACAGGCTGCAGGTCACCCAAAACTCTGCAGCCCATGTATTATCCCGCACCCGCCTCCGCGACCACATAACCCCCACCCTCGCCCGTCTCCATTGGCTCCCCATTCTCCAGAGGATCGAGTTCAAGATCCTCGTCCTCACCTACAAGGCCTTACATGGCCTTGCCCCGCCCTATTTAACCAATCTACTTTGCCCCTACAAGCCCACCCGGACCCTCCGTTCAACAGGACTTGGCCTGCTCCAAGCCCCCCGCCCGAACCGCCCCACCATCGGAGGCCGGGCCTTCAGTTTCTCCGCTCCCACCCTATGGAATGCCATCCCTCAATCCCTCCGTCTCGTTTCTTCTCTTTCCTCTTTCAAGGCCGGTTTGAAGACTTTCCTCTTCAACCGTGCCTTTTGTTCCACCCCGAATTTTTCAACCTCCCCTTCGTGTCTCACCCCTTCCCAAACACTCCCCTCCCAGCTCGGGTCACACGCCTCCTGTGCAGCGCCTTGGGATGTCCTCCCGACGTGAAAGGCGCTCTATAAATGTAATTTGTTGTTGTTGTTGTTATTGACAGGATTGACCATTACTGTTACTCCCACCCCCATGGTGAAATCACCTCCTGGTACTCACAACAATACAACAACAAATTGCAATTAGAAGTCTTTCCTGTAATGGAGATGCTAACGGTGGGAGCAGAAAGGCTGAAAGCAAATGGTGAGGTGGACAGGCCAGACATGGAGCAGGCCAGTGCCCGCCAAGCGGAGGGAGTGAAAAGGCTACTCATCATCTATACAGCAGCCATGAGTGAAGAACAGTCTAGGTAGCTCTACCCCAGCAGTCACCTAGTTAATAATGACATTATTATATCGTACTTGGATTTGATATTGCACCTTTCATGCCAGGCGGACATCTCAAAGCATTTCCCAGTACAGTACATGTATTTACCTTAAAGTGCAGTGACAGCATATTTTGTAGGCGAAGGAAACACCCAATTTTTTCACAACAATGAATAGTAAACAGCCAAAGACTGCCTTATTTTCCCTTTCCTAAGCCTGGGCGCTGAATCAAATTTAAACGCTATAGTACCATCCCAGGTGATGTTATGTTGTTAATTAAATGGTCTGCGATGTTCCCAGGTTGAAACACACAGTCACTCTTCAAATAACAACACTGATCCATGAGAATGACTTGTAGCACATTCCAGTCTAGGCATCCTAGGCCACAATCCCTCAGAGAAAAAAGAATTACCGTAAATACCCGCGTATAAGGCGCACTTTTTTTCACGTTGGAAGATCTCGAAAGTTGGGGGTGTGCCCTATATGCAGGTACAAGAAATTTTGAGCCTCGGAAATACAGTAAACAGGAGGGGCGGCCGGCGCGCTGTCAGCCGGGGTTTGGTCAGTGTCCGGCGGGGGTTGGGGGGAGCGGGTGACGGGGCTTCGGCCTCGGCCGCCCGGGCAGCGGCAGCAGCAGCGGACTTCAGTGCTGTGCCTGCTGCCTGCCTTCTGCCAAACCCAGTCTGCCTCCCTCCCTGCCTGCCTACCTGCCTACCTGCCTCCCTCCCTGCCTCTCTCTCTCTCTCTCTCTCTCCCTCCCTCCCTCCCTCCCTCCCTGCCTCTCTCTCTCTCTCTCCCTCCCTCCCTCCCTGCCTCTCTCTCTCCCTGCCTCCCTGCCTGCCTCTCTCCCTATCTCTCTCACCCTCCCTGGCTGCCTGCCTGCCTCCCTCTCTCCCTCCCTGCCTACCTCTCTCACCCTGCCTGCCTGTCTCCCTCTCTGCCTCCCTCCCTCCCTGCCTGCCTCCCTCTCTCCCTCCCTCACTGCCTGCCTCCCTCCCTGCCTGCCCTGCCTACCTGCCTCCCTCCCTCTCTCCCTACCTACCTGTCTCTCCTGCCTCCCTCCCTTCTGCCGGCATTTGCATCGAAAATGCTTCCGTTTTTTTTCACCAAGAAAAGGTCAAAAGTGGGGGGTGCGCCTTATACACGAGTGCGTCTTATACACGGGTATTTACAGTAGTCATTCACATCATGACTGGTTCTGATATCTTGCTGTGTGCAAATTGGCTACCACTTACACCTATAAAAAATATCAGGAACTATGCTTTAGAGTAAATACTGGTTGTACTTTGAAATGGCCTCCAGACCTGAAAGGCCCTATATCAAATACAAGGATTATTATTATAAAATTGAATTTTACCCAAATCAGTTTAGTAACTCAGCAATAGAACCACAGATTTTTTTACAGCACAGAATATAGCCATTTAGCACACATTCAGATAAAAGCAACAAATATCTTCATCTGCAGCTATACATATGTAAAACATCACACAGGCATGTGAGCAGGAAGTTCTGTAACTTATTATTATACGAGTACACTAATAGATTTTTCTAGAATCACTTCATTGAATATTTAACAGTCTTACACGAATGACATGACAACAAAGAAACACAGTGGCTTGAAATAAAAAAAAGATTTCAATATGCAACTCTGGAAGGAAACCAGCTATTTACTCTTCACTTTGAATTCTCTTTCAGTATTAAAATGCATAACAGAACATCTAACATACATTTCCTGCTTTCTCCGAACTCTCCACATTACAGTTTCAATGTTGCTATTTAATTTTACAAACTCAAAGCAATTTAACTGTATACTGTAATGGTACAATTACATTATCTACATTCAAAGCTTTACATGGCAAATTTTAATAAAATATTAAATAGGGTAAACTATGCAAATCCTTTTATATATCCTATCCAATATTGATTGTTTGGGGTATAGTGTTATTTATGTTTTCCCAGCAGGAAATAATCCCTGATCTTTTTGCCCTATTAACACAATGTTTATCGTGAACAGTAATATTTGCTTAAACAAACTGTAATCTGAATTTTCACTGCAAAACTCAAGGCTGGCTGTTGAACATTGCTATGCTACAAAATACATTATCACTACATTTCATATGTGAAGAGCTTAGAGGCATCTCGACAATGTGATGCGCTCTGAGACGCCGTCCGGCATGGAGGGCGCTATATAAATCAAAGTTGTTGTTGTTGTGATGAGGCACGATATCATTCACCTTTGACGTAGTCCAAGTATCATTTGCAAGAGAAAAATGAGCACCGTTATGCTAACAAGTGGGGGTAAATTTTTGTCATACATTGGAACAACTAATAAAATATGTCCTGGGTTTCTTTCTTATAAGATTTACAAAATATGACCTGTTATCTATTTAACAAATTCAAGTTTAACCAATTGTTTCATCTGGATTGGATTTGCAGGTTAGAAATCTAGAAAGATAATTTGAACGAGGCAATTGCCTTCTCATATCCAACTGTAACATTTTACTTTCTGACAGTGAGTCATTTGCACGCATGGTTGCCACTGTACTTTCCTGTTCTGGTTGATCTATTAGTGAACTTTCATAAAGTCAAAGGTTAACAATCTCTAAGGGAACTGATAAACTGAAAACATGTTTTCAACTGACCCTGACCACCAGAAAGAAAAGCTAGCCAAACTTTTGCACTTTATTTGTGCTACAATTTCCACAATGTAACAGGCATTAACTGAACGGTACTGTTAAATGTTAGAACAACCAAAACATCTGGCCTCTGGGACGTTTCCCTCTGGCCCGCAAACCATTTTCTACTTCGGGCCACCCATTCCCTCCCCGCAAACCGTCCTCTCGTTGGGAGCAGCAAATGCGTGGAGAGTGGAAATAATACAGTCCATTGTTACAGTCCATCAGGAAGCCACCCACCACATGAGGGAAGGCAAGGCAGGTCCCCTTACCAACTGCATTCTCCCAACTGCTGGCTCCTGCCACTGCTAAATAGTGAGCCATACCACATGGCTCAGCTACGAGAGCTGCGGTTCCCGCTGCCAGATAGTGAGCTGAGGGAGGGAAATGGGTGGTGGAGGTGGGGGGGAGTGATTGTGAGAAATGGGTGGGGGAGGGGGAGTAGTGAGTAAGAAAGAGGGGAGAGAGGTAGTGATTGAGAGAGAGAGCGGGAGGGTGAAAGAGAAAGAATGGTAGAAAGCAAACAGAGAGGGTGGGTGGGGGGTGCACATGAGGGCAGAGATTTGAGGCTCACTGTCAGGATAGACGGTGAGAACCTCCCACAGATGAACATCGAATACCGTGGTGTGCAGTTTCCACACAGATAGCTCCCTCTCTCCCCAGTGAGAAACTACTCTATGGCATTCAACATCCCTTCCCACCTGTGATCTTCTGAACCGGTCATTCCCTTTGCCCATAAAGCACCAGCTTGCTTCATGTCCCCCCCATCCTATCTTCCCCAGCATTTCAATTTGCCCGCGCTCCCTATCTCCCCTCTTTCAAAGTACATCAAGATCTAATTCTTTGACCACGCTTTCAATCATCCCTCTCCCCTCATCTCCCAACCCCTGTTCGGGTGCCCAGCTGGCAACAAGAGTAACAAGAGTACTGTGTAAAGACGGGGTTGGATACCAAGCAAGGGAGAGGGCTGGGGGAGAGAACCATAGACACAGTTGAAGAGGCAGGTAAAAGGTAATAATAAGAAGAAGAATCTTTGCCTTTGATATAGTGCTTTTTCACATCTTCTAGATGTCTCAAAGGCTTCACAGAATGTAAAGTGAATTGACTGTATATTTGTGGGCGAAACGCTGTAGCCAATTGTGCACAGCAGTGTCCCACAAACAGTTGTGGATTGAAATGACCAATTTTATTACAGTGTTGTGTTTTTTTTTGGGGGGGGATTATTATTAGGCTTGTGGAGTAAGGAAACTTGCCCAAGGTTTTGCCCTGACTTGCCTGGATTCGAATACAGGTCTCACGCTTGTAAGTGCAACACTGATTGGGCTGCAGGACTCCACGTGGAACCTCAAGACAGATAGAGAGTCAGCCAGA
This sequence comes from Hydrolagus colliei, assembly GCA_035084275.1. Classification (NCBI taxonomy): domain Eukaryota; kingdom Metazoa; phylum Chordata; class Chondrichthyes; order Chimaeriformes; family Chimaeridae; genus Hydrolagus; species Hydrolagus colliei. The sequence goes on from CM068743.1 coordinate 128,221,122, forward strand.
CCAAGTGGTAAGGAAACGAGTTCCAGGGGTCGGGGACATAGAACCTAGTTTCAGATGACAACTTGATTGAAATAGGGTCAACATGCAAGTCCTTTTTGTATTATGGGTCACTGTTCAGCTAAAAAAAAGTCAATCTTCAAACAACCACTGATCGCATCATGCTTTTAGTCCAGACATTACCATGACAAATCACAAATTAGCATGTTCTATTCAGAAAACACGAGGATCAGAAGCAATATTGTCTTCAAATCTGACATCTATCTGCCAAGTCTATAAACTACCCGAGTTAAATGTTTTGAATTGGCATCTCATTTGTGGTGTAAATGAGATTCACCCTAAAGGCCAGGTTGATCCCAAGTTGAATCCTTTGCAAACAGGCGGGCAGTGGACTTGAAATCTGAACCTTCAGTGGTGTAAAGTGAAACACCAATCCAGTCCTTACATCAAATCCCCTTTGATGCTGAAATGTAACTTAAAATTTGGCAACATTTTTGCAGTTGTCTGATGTTTATTTGGGAAAAAAAATCAAAACAGATGTTTATTTGGGAAAAAAAATCTAAACTGATGTTGTTTCATTTTTAAACTTTACAGGAGTCCTGTAGATCAATGGTTAGAGCATCGCCTTGCAAGCGAGAGACCTGGGTTTGATTCCCATCGAGGTGAAACCTTGGGCAAATTCCCTTACTCCACATTCCTGATAATAATCCCTCAAGAGAAAAAAAAAATGGTCATTTCAATCCATGACTGTTTGTGGAACACTGTTGTACGCAATCCCGTTCCACGCTTCGCCCACAAATGTACAGCCAATTCTGTACTTTACAGTATATTCAGCGTATTACTATGTATCAAATGCAAGGATTATTATTAATATTACAGTACTTAACTTCCCCGCCTATTTCCTCTGTGCTGCATAACATAAATCCAAATGTTTGACAGACTCAGGGGGATAATGTGTGGACAATTTGCACAACCCTGTTTTCAAATAGTTCGGGATGGGTGTTCATTCATGACATGTCTTCACAGCGCAGATGTTCACTTTCTGTTGAAGCCTGTGTAACTATTCTTTGATCCCTCAAACCATTTACATGACTGCCCGGCACAGGATTTATACCTTGAGGTGGGTCTGGTTTACACTAATGTCAGTTTTTTTGTATTTCTGTAATCAAGGGGTTTACCATTGCACCCGGCAGATGCATATCACAACAGTGCATCACAATATAGCTGCTCTATTTGGCCTATACAACAACCACTGGCATTTATATAGTGCTCATCACGGGGCTAGTGTCTTGGGGCTTTTAATAGTGACCAAGGGTGAAGAGGAAGGCCTTCAGATGCGATTAGATAATGGACAAGGAGGGGGCTAGGTGCTGCCTGAGCGGAGTGAGTACAAGCGTAGGACATAAGCAAGTTGAAAAGATTGGGAGGCGTCAGGGCATGAAGTGATTAGTTTGAATTGAAATAAATCTGTTCTGCAATCGGGAGCCAGTGAAGCCTGACAAAGACTGCGGTAATAATCCCTCCAAAGAGAATTGTGAGCGTGAGAAATGAGAGAATTGTGCAATTGGCTGCTGCATTTCGTCCACAAATACACAGTCACTCCACGTTCTGGTATATGCTGTGAAGCGCTCTGAGATGTCTCAACAACGCGATAGGGCACTATATCAAATGCGAGGTCATTATTATTATTATTATTATTAAGTCGAAACAATCACAGCCTCTGGTGTAATTATCCGGCTATTCGTAACCTCTCTGACAACGTGAAACCGAAGGGCAAACTGATACAAAGCACAAACGTTTCTTCAGACCTTTATAGTGAGAATATTGCACTCCGAAAAGGACCTCGCCAACAGAAACTAAACCAACCTCGGGCGCTGTGGGAATCAGCCGACCAAAGGTGGAAATCAGGCAGGTTCCGCGCAATGTTCACGAGGTTACATTTGTTTGGGGGAGTGGGGGAGGGGGAGGGGGGGGGGGGGGGGGAGAAAGACCTTAAATAAACCACAAGTAGCTGAGTGACTTGCCATAATAATTATACACACTAACCCGTACATTTAAGTTAATGAATTACAACTGTACTTGGATGATTTTTCGCTTTGCAATCACACTGTTCAGGTGAATGGATCGGTTTGTGAACCACTTTCTCACGCTCACAAGCAGCACACACACAAATCTGAGCTCGACTCCCATCAGGAAAGAAATAGGCTGATCACCTTTCCTCTCAGGACAAGCACCCACACGCGCACACACACCCACCCACACAGTAAATAATCCACATAACCCTTTCTTAATCGGAAATTAAGTGACGCGTTTAAAGGCGATGGTTAATTCCCATGTCACCCTGTCAAGTTGGCAGTGAGAATGTTTAACTGAAACCCACAGGGCTGAAAGCCTCAGAGACTCACCATTGGTTTCTTCGGTGACTGAGATGCTGAGCGTCACAGACGCTGTCACAGCAGCAGCACAGAACACAAGCAGCCGGAGGGACATCCTCCGCCCGGGGTTTGGAGGATCAGTCACTTCCCACACATCGCACCAGCTGCAACTTGGTGAGAAACCAGAGCATTGACTGTGGGCTTTACCTGTTGCCCAAAGACGTCAGTGAGTGGGAGGCGGCCACCTGCTGTGGAGGGAGGGTTTCTGTTGGTCACTGAGCCTTCCCTGTCCCTCTGTCTGTCTGTCCGTCTGTCTCCCTGTCTGTCCCCCTGTCTGTCTTCCAATCTCCCTGTCTGTCCCTCTGTCTGTCTGTCCCGCTGTCTCTCTGTCTGTCTGTCCCTCTGTCTGTCTGTCTGTCTTCCAATCTCCCTGTCTGTCTGTCTCTCTGTTTCCCTGTCTGTCTGTCTCTCTGTTTCCCTTTCTGTCTGCATCCCTGTCTACCTCCCTGTCTGTTTCCCAGTCTATCTGTCTGTCTCCCTGTCTATCTGTCTGTCTCCCTGCTGCTCCCACAGCCCCACAATGTTACACATTGTGCCTAAACAAAGCTGTGATTTCAGGGCAGAGTTTCACTCAGTGCCTGTAATACATTAGTCCCAGTTCCCTGCAGCAAATGGTTTAATATCATTACGATTCAGCTTCACCCTAAACCCAGCCAGTCACTGAGAGAATGAGTTGGTACTGCCATTAATCTGGCAATTGAATCACTCAAAGTTGAATAGATTTGATTGGGAATGTAATGCTATGGAACGTGTTAATGTCTACGAATAAGATATAGGGCTTCGATCAAAAACACAAAATACTGCAGATGCTGGAAATCTGAAACAAAACCAGAAATAGCTGGGAACACTCAGCGGGTCAGGCAGAATAGTTTTGTTTTACCCCCATCAAAACCATTCATAACATTAAAAATCATTATTAGATCTGCTCTTGAACTTCTCCTTTCCATTGAAAACACATTCCCTCATTTTCAAACGCAAAGGGGGAAAGGCGAAGGAACTGAAATCTGCTGATGTCAGGCAGGTTATTTGCAATAACTTCAAATGGAATGAGCTACCACAACAACAACAACAACACCCGCCTCGATTTATACAGTGCCCTCCACGCCGGACGGCGTCTCAGAGCGCTTCACAATAGCGGATCCCAGGACCGAGCCAGGGGCAGGGGGAGAAAGGTGACCAAAGGAGGTGAATAATTATACAGGAGGATATCAAATGTGAAATAGATTCTCTCTCCTTTTGTCTCACTGTGGGTGGTGAATGGACACATGACAGTAACTGCGCTGAGGTGAAACTATCAATGGCTTACGAGTAAATCCTTCAGGTTGGGCCATATTGTTGTAGTACTTCTTATTTATTGACACCGGAAACAGGAACTAGAAATTGCTTTCTAAGAGCTCCATTTGCACTTCAGAGAGATTTCTACAAAGAGAATAGTTCACTGGTAAATGATGTACAGCTGGTTACATTGTGGGGATGCACTGATGCTGTGCTTGATGTTTAGAGGTGCTAATGGGTGACTCTGATGGGAAGTGAAAGATACAAAAACAGAAGTTGCTGGGAACACTCAGCAGGTCAGGCAGCATCTATGGAGAAAGGAAAGTGAGTCAACGTTTCGGGTCCACGACCCTTCCTCAGAACTAGGGGCATGTTGGGAGAGGTTTTCAAGGACAAGTTAAGAGAGTGGGAGGCAGGGCAAGGAAGACGAAGGAGACAAAGAAGACAAAGGAGAAAATGTGTTAATTGATGTAAAAATAGGAATCATGAAATGCTTCATAACAGTTTACAAGAAAGTCATAGGTTGGCGGCCAGTAAACATTAGTTGTGTCATACTACTGTATCTTGGAATCATTTTTTTCTGAGAAATATTACGTATGATGGAAATATTTTATATTCTGGGCTGAAGTCTTTCACTTCAATCTTGCCTCCAGCCATTTTAGAAGATAATTTCTAATCCCTGAAAATATCTTGTATTCGAGCAAACTCTATTTGTGACATCCATCTAACCGCAATCTAAAATTGTATGGTTACTCAAACTGTTAATAGTGCACAGATGTGCAACAGAAATCCACTACAATTTCTGTGGCTTCCTGCTCAGCACAACTGATCATCTGTAACCAACACAACATTTCTCACATTGAAAGCCCTCCACAAACTCACCCCACCCTTCATCCGTGACTTCCTATCCCCTTACCAACCTGCCCGCCCTCTCTGCTCAGCAGGCTCTGGCCTGCTCCACGTCCCCGACCCACCTGCCCAGCCATTGGCGGGCGAGCCTTTAGCCACTCTGCCCCCAACCTCTGGAACTTCATCCTAAAGTCCCTCCGCCTCGCCCCCTTTGAGTCTCACCTCAAGACTCTCCTCTTCAATGGACCCATCGGCAACTCCTTATCCTCCCCTTCCTTCCACCCCCCTTCACCCACCCCCCACCGTCCTCAGCTCTGGTCTGAAGCAGTAACTGTCCAGCGCCTTGGGACGTCCTCCTGATGTGAAAGGCGCTATACAAATGTCATTTTGTTGCTGTTGTTGGATTTTACTCAGAGATGACTGGACAGAGAGAGATTAAATTTAATTCAGAAAAGTGTTAAGACATTTGGGGAGCAAGAATATTGAAAGCAAATATATGCTAAATGGTAAAATGCTAAAAGGAGTAGAACAGCAGTGAGTCCATGAAGGTAACAACATATATCTGTAAAGTTCGAAAGGAAGGTTACAAATGGACAACTTGAATTTATATAGCACCCCTTTACACAGTCATGTCTTGAAAAACTGGATAAAGAAAGCTAAAGCCTTTAACCAAGGCTTTAAAAATAATTCCCTTCTCTTTCCAAATAGCACCTTGGAACACTTGACATACACCTGAACAGGAAGACAGGATCTCAGGTTAACATATCACCCAAAGGACAGCACCTCCAACAATGCTGGGAGAGAAGGTGGGCCAGGATGTTTATTCATTCAAAAGGGAAGACTTCACACAGGGTGTAGTGAGATTTCGTAACTCAGTGCCTGAAGCACAGTGTAATACATTCAAGTGATTTCCCCCACGTGAAGCTCGAACTTCACGTGGGGGAAATGGGGATAGAAGGGTATGGGAGGGAGTAAGGATTGGGTGAAAACTCATGTGGAATATAAATAGTGTCATGGACTGGTTGGGCTGAGTGGCTTGTTTTTGTGCTGTAAGTCATCCCCCTCCCCCTCAACGCTAGTTCAGGGATGGGTGGAGGTGTCTTCCCAGCTACCTTGGCTGCTTTGTGACAATAAATCTGAAGGTGGGAGTAACCGGCACCGACAGGGCTGGGAGATTTGCATTGAGATCATTCAGATTTTTATACGGTAAAAAATCAATTGCTACAAAGGAATAATATGCTTCATTGAAAAACTAGATTTAATAAGGTCACAAAATATGTTCATACATTTCAATTTCCTGTTAAAACTTTGAACTAATGGCAAATAAATTAACAGACTGGTGGTAACAGAAGTAAAATATACAAAAAAGATTGGACGAGGTCCAATTTCACAATGGTAAAATAGAATTATGCAGAAATTGCCTGAACTTCGTTCTCAAATACTGAAATTGGCTCAATGCAGATTTTAAATACAAACCTGACAAAGCGATTGGGCATCTTTATAGACAATGGAATGGACAGGGATGGAAATTGCATTTTTCAAACAAAAATAAATCAATTTAAGTTACAAAATACATAACTCAACCACAAAGTTTAAAGATACTGCTGGAACATTTTCTGTAAGAATGGTTTGGTATCACAAACAGCTAAATAACTGGCATTATATAGACTAATATAATCTGGACTTTCATACCTTTACCTACATTTGTACAATCTTCTCGGATATATCATGTGCATTTTGCAATACATATGAGCAAAAAAAAACATAACTGGATGTGTGAAATGCATGTAGGATAACATTTTAAAGAGATACTGGAGCCAATCTTGCAGTTTAAATCTATTCCTTAATTGATTATTGGAAGTTAGTCACACATCACTCTAACTCAAGGCAATTTAGTACATTCTATGAAGCACTTTGAGATGTCTCAAAGACATAAGGCACTATACAAATGCAAGGATTATTATTATTATTATCCCACAACATTAACATCGAGTTGGAGTGGTGTTCATTGCAAATCAGACAATCAGTGTGAAATTGCTGGATTTCTTAATTAAGAAATACCATAAAATCAATCCCTTTGTAATATCTTGTTGGATCAGATGTGATTTTTTTGAACACTTAAGGTTGTTGCAGTTGACACCTTCCCAGCATGCAAACATATATTAGTGAGATGGCTTCGAACAAAAGGACTTTCTATGAACTTGAATCTGATGGATATCCTCAAAGTGCTTTTTGGACTCAGAACACTTCTGATGCAAATGAGCCTTAACAGCCTTTCAAGTAATGTCAAATAAGTATTTAAGAAACTATTTCACAAGTACACACAGATCAGTCCATTGTGTTCTTATGCCTGGAATTTAACGCATAATTGGGAATCCAACACCATTTCAAAGATCTGAAATCGCTACAACAACAAGTTCAAATGGGTAGATATTTGTGCACATTTTATAGTAGGCTGTTGCTAGAAGGGGCGATTCTTTCCTCTGAGAAGAGATGATACATCTGATGGTATCTACCAGATTGGCAAATGGAACTGTTTTCAAGCAATTGCTGGAATGAAGTATTGGAGAGAGACATCCTCGTGGAGTAGAACAAAGTGCACAACCTTTTTACTCACAATGTCTATAGGGAGAAATGATAGAATCATAGAATTATCATAAAATCATGGAAATTTACGGCACAAAAGGAGGCCATTCGGCCCATCTAGTCTGTGCCAGCTCTTTGAAAAGAGCAACTCAATCCCACTGCCCAGCTCTCTCCCCATAACCTAACATACCTGTTCTCCCAAATAAAGATCTAATTCTCTTTTAAATCAATGCATAATTACATGAATGTATTAAAAACAAAGTTACAAGATTTGTTTTTCTATTCACAAAACAATGCAGTTAAGGCATTGAAAAGGGTGTAGAACAGATTTACCAGGATGGCACCAGGAATGAGGGACTTCAGCTGTGAGGCTAGAGAGGCTAGGTTTATTCATTGGAACAGAGAAGGTTGTGAGGAGACCTAACAGAGGTTTTAAAAATCATGAGGAGATTCGATAGAGTAGATAGGGAAAAACTGTTTCCACTGGTGGGCATATCAGTGACTCGTGGTCACAGATTTAAAATAGTTTAAAAAAGAAGCAGAGGGGAGGTGAGGAGAAATGTTTTCACTCAGCGAGTTGTTCGAATCTGGAATGCATTGTCTGATAAGGTAGTGGAGGCCGATTCAATAGCAACTGTTAAAAGAGAGGTAGACATTTATTTGGGGAGGAAGGGTTTGCAAGGTTATGGGGAGAGAGCTGGGGAGTGGGATTAAATTGCTCTTTTTAAAGAGCCGGCACAGACTCGATGGGCCAAAAGGCCTCCTTTTGTGCCGTAAGATTCTGTATGCATTTCTCCCTCTGGTCTGCTGGTTCTGATGCAATATCGCCCCCCACCTGTATTCTACATTATTTACAACTCTTTCCCCATTTTGTGGTGAGGACGAGGATCATGAACTGAATCCTCTGTGTGATGGGAAGCCAGTGACGTTGGGGAGAATGAAAGTGATCTCGGAGCCTGGTGCAGGAGGGGACATGTACTGCAGAGTTCTGGATGATTCGCAGCTTACGGCGGGATAAATTGGGGAGGCCAACAAGCAGGGCGATGGCATAGTCAAGCCTGGAGGGGATGAAGGCAATGAATGAGAGTTTCAGCAAACTGAGGGGTAAGGTAGTGCGGAGTCAGGCAACGTTGCGGAGGTAAGGGAAGGCAAAGCTGGTCATGGCATGAATATGGGGGAGAAAAAATAGTTGAGGATCGAATAAGACACCTAGGTTCCAGACTGGCTTAGTGAGGTGGAGTGTGCAACCATGCTGCCAGTACCTGAGGTATGAATACAAAATAATATAGCTGAAGTCCACTTAAACACAACATTATTAGTTTAACTTCTACAAAATGGGCAACAAGAACAGCAACTCACTGCATATTGCCTTGCTAGGGTGCACCTGCTGTCCAGCAAGAAACTGCAGCAGTCTTTTTATGTCCACCGTGGCTTCAGCCATGTTCTCTGGGTCCTTCGTCTGGGAAAAGCCAGCTGGAGTTCCTTCTTCAACTGTCAGGAGTAAAGTAATACATCACCATTTGACCGTAACATTTATGAAAAGGTTAAATTATAGAAAACATAGGAATTTTTTTACTGATATGTTGATTAAGCGCTCTGAGACGCCGTCCGGCGAGGAGGGCACTATATAAATCGAAGTTGTTGTTGTTGTTGATTTCTGCCCTCTTCTCCTGAATACTGTCTGGGCTGCCTTCCCCCTAGTGCCAAATGCTCACAGGTACCTCATCCTGTGGCTCCTCTTCAGGTTTAATCCTTGACAGATTTGGATTGCAATACTCACTGAGAACACGATAATAATATTCCTTGCATCTGATATAGCACCACATTACGTCGGTGAGAGTTCTCAAAAGTACGTCACAGAATATACTGTAATGTGAATTGACTGTATGTTTTGTGTGCGAAACACAAATCTAGTAGTGGAATTTCTTCCCATTGATGCTTTGGAAGAGACATACTTTGCATAAGCATAAATGAGTCCTCATAATGTTATGCACGAGCATCACTGGGAAGAAATTCCACCACTAGATTTGCGTTTCGTACACAAAACATACAGTCAATTCACTTTACAGTATATTCTGTGAAGTGCTTTGAGATGTTTCACTGAGGTGATAAGGTGCTATATCAAATGCAAGGATTATTATTACTGTTGTGTACATTTTGGGAGTGTTCAGTATTCCTAAGTATACTTGCAGAAAATCAACTTCAAAATTAAGAATTTGTCAAATTTTAGGCCCTCTAGAATGTTTCTGGCAAAATGTAGCTCATAGGTGTTATATGAAGAACATTTTTTAAAAGCTGGCAATGGGTAAAAAAGACTTGATTGAAGAAAAATGCAGTATCTGGAGCAAAGAACAGCTTTCATTGTTCGTTCTCACAAAAGTGATGAAACAATGGAAGTAATAACCAAGAAAATTTTGAGTAGCCTGTAGGTATTAACTGAGGTTCCATGTGTTTTCTGTACTCAGAATGGAAATGGTGTAACATAATAAAAAGCTTTGAAGCAGAAATAAGATTAATGTGTAAAACACGTTTTGAAATTGTTTGGAATGACTTGTGGGCTAATGAGTAACCACTTCAAAGAAAACTTATTCAAAAAGACTCATCTGAAACGAGGAAAGAGACAATGTACACATATTTTTGGTTTACACCATTTGTTGGGTTCTGTGGGGTAACCTTTTTCAATTATTCCGGTCATTTAATAAACTACAATCTGTTCTAATTTTATTGGGTGGTTGCAATTGTCTTTTGCCTCAGTGAAAATCAATTTGGAATAAACCAGTGGCACCTATGTAATTTAACGCAAATTCTGTTTGCTTTTGTTGATCATCTTGAAGTTTCTGGCATGGAAAGCTAGTCAGGCAGTGCCAGAAGCTGTGTATATCATGTTTCTCGTATAATACAGCGGGTTATAAATGGATCCAAGCTAAACTAGAGTGACTTATAATAACAGGGACACCCCATATAAAGTGTAAGTAAAATAAAATAGATTGCATAAATCACTGTGAGAAAAATGGAAATTGCAAATTATTTAATATGGGGAAGTCAACATATTCCAAATAATTATTTTTCCCTCATTTTCTAAGTGCGTTGATTGTATGACTATGTTGCAAGCTTGTGACGGTGAATTTCAATGTTTTTTGTTTTCATTCTTCTCCAATGTTCTCCCTGAACTAATTATAAGAGAAGGAATGGGTTCTGTGCAAGACACATTCTCAAGGCTATTACATGAGGCATTCACCAAAGTGATAAATTGTGTCTTCAAGTCATAGGCTATTCCAGTCTTTTCCAATTTGCTTGTATTTCATATAGGTAGGGCCTATATGAAATATAATGAATATATATATATTTTAAAAAGACTGCACAGGATAAGTTACTGTGTATTAAGGTATAGTTACTGGGTATTTGCCGCCAAATGTTTTGGGGTAAAATAAAATGATTCATTTCATCTGGACAATCGTAGGCCAGAACATGGGGAAAACTCCCTTCGCTGATGATTGGGCGGTAAGGGTGGTCTCAAAGCGCTTCACAGAATATACTGTAATGTGAATTGACTGTATATTTTGTGGGTGAAACGTGGCAGCCAATTGCGCACAGTAATGTCCCACAAACGGTCGTGGATTGAAATGACCAATTTTTATTATTGTGTTTTTTTTGGAGTGATTATTATTAGGCGTGTGGAAACATGCCCAAGGTTTTGCCCTGACCTGCCTGGATTTGAACATAGCTTGTAAGGTGAGTGCTCTAACTACTGGTTCCAATCCACCTGAATAGGTAGATGGAAACTTGGATTACAACAACAAACAAAACAAAATTACATTTATAGAGCCTCTTTCACGTGAGGGGAGGACGTCACGTCGGGAGGATGTTTAATGTCATACCTGAAGAGCAGCCAACAATACAGCACTCCTAACAACGCACTGGAATGTCAGCCCAGACTGTGAGTGCAAGTTCTAACAGGGAACTTGAAGCCACAACCCACTGACCCAGAGGTTAGTTACCAAATCAGTAATGGCACCTTCATGAAGAGAACATATTTACTTACTCCAAGGAGGATTTCCCAGGTCTTTGAAATGTGTTGCAACAGACACTAACTCAGTGTTGATTTTCAAATTCATTTCTCCATTCTGATTGGCTTCAATTACCTGAAGTGTGACAAAGACAAGTCATAAAGTTATAATTAAAACATTAACATTTACATTGGGTTGAGATTGATTAGAGATTTCACAACATATAAGTGTGCTCACTGGCTTTACCTTTAATGATCTATCTGCAAATCAGAAGCCACAATCAACAATCTTTGGCTACTACTAGATGTGATTTAGTTGGTTAGACTCCAGCAGTACCCCAATGTACACTCTGGAGTCCCGAAGCTTTGACTCTTGCCAACCTGAATCTAATGCTCTTCAGAATTAGGTAAGCAAGGTGTATCCCTCTGTGGAGAATGTGTTTTCCACTACATACAGGGGCATTTTGATGTGTAGGTAGTAGGCATGGAACTCTATTGGATACTTGTGAGCACAGTGGTGAGTTTCTGCATATGCCAGATACCTGGCTGACCAAAACAAAAGCATACTAAATCCAGTCTGTAATTAAGATTTCAATGTCAAATAAATGATAGTATCACATATTCTAATAAATCGGGAGGAGGGTGGCCCAAGGCGCAGTTGAAGAGCTGGGTCTTGAGATGTGCCTTGAAGGAGGCAAGGGACGGAGCGAGACAAAAGAAAGGTGAGACGGAGTTGCAAAAGATGGAATCACTGAGTGGCATCAGAGTTGTGCTTCATCAGACCACATATAGGTCTCTATGATCAGTTTGCAAACAACATTTTATAAGCTACTAAATATCAAGATCTCACTCTCAGCAGCTGATATGGAGGAATCTCTTCTTTAAGACTGGTTACTGAACTGAAACCCATTTACCTGGCTGAGGTGAAACGGTTGAGATGGGAAGCCCTGGATGGCAAAAATAGATTATTTGCCCACTGCTCAAGGAGGCTAGACAAGGCTCTTGTTTATTTCTTGATTTTCAGTCAAAAAATAAACAAGTTGTCCACAATACATAGAACAGAAGAATATTGTAGCATTCATGGAGGAGTCATTAATAATAATAATCTTACATTTGATACAGTGTCTTATCATGTCATTGAGAAGTCTCATAGGATTTCATACAATAGGGAGGCAAAGCAAATTGACTGTATACAGTAAAACCTAAAAAATCTGACATTCTGAATTCGGCAACTCCCTTAAACCGGCAAGATTTCAAAATACTGTACAACAGTATTAGATTTTTTTTGATATCTGGCAAATCCCCCAATTAGTAAAAAGCCAATTTATCCGTGACCTGATCAACAGTATCTTCCGTATAACCGGCACCTCAAAAAAAAATCCCCATTCGATTAACCGGATCTTATCTGGCACAATGTATCAGTATTTTGGAATGCTGTTACTAGTGCCTGAAGGTGGCATTTTTTTTCCCTCACAGAGGACAGCAGGATTACCTCTGAATGCTGCACTTCCTGGTTTGAGAGAGAGGCAGGGAGAGAGAGAGTGGGTGGGGGGGGGGAGAAAGAGAGGGAAAGAGGGGGGGGGGAGAAAGAGAGGGAAAGAGGGGGGGAGAAAGAGAGAGGAGTGAAGTGGAAGAGAGAGGTGGGGGAGAGGAGGGGAGAGAGAGGGGGTGAGTTGATTAATTTAGATGGAAAATGAGAGCAGTGGAGGGCGGTTGGGTTTGGAGCCATTGAAATGCCAGACTGACTGAGTGTTGTGTGTGAAAGAGAGAGAAATTAAGAGAGTACCCTTTTGATTGTGTGCTGTGTTTATATAGTCTGTAATCGATATTTATTGCTTCATTGGTAAGTATCCACAGAATATTCTGTTATTATTATTTAGTCTATTATTAATATGGTATGTTTAAAGAAACTAATTCATTTTTTTGTAAATTAAAAAAATGTTTTGTGTGTTTTCGGCTGAATATCCAGCACGCGCTTTAACTGGCATTGGCCAGGTCCTGAGGGTGCCGGATAAATGGGCTTTTACTGTATTTGGAACAACTGCTTGCAGTTCATGCTGACACTGCTCTGTAATCCAATACCGTGGTTGCAGCTCAGGATTCAGTGCTGTTTTACATGATGTATGAGGCTTCCCTCATAGGCTTCCCCAGCCATTTCTAGGGTAGGTTCTAAATACCAACAAACTCTGAAATCCGGGAGGTGGGTGGGCCCAACCATGCCGGATGAGCAAGGTTTTACTGTACGTATTTCAGTATCGTAAAAGTCAATGCTAGCCAAAGTTGTTTAACAAACAAGCCACCCTTCTTGGTGCAACGACAATAGATCAGGTAAACTGTGTAGAGGGCACCTACAGTAAGCGATGTCAGTTTCTCTCCAGACAGTGTTCCAAGGTGCAAGAAGACCTAAGGTTCCTCCAAGTACCATCCATTCTGCAGGGACGCCTCGAATACCCATGGGCTCTACAAACTGATTCCCTATAATAATTTGAAACTAATCTAAACAGAAACAATATGCAATATAGCCAGAGCAGTGACACAGTGACAAAATACAAATAGTGGCCAAGTACAGTTACCAAATATTTTCACGACCACATAAAATTTCTTTCATACGGTTCTACATTGGTCGGATAAACTTGGGTCATATTCCATACAGCTCAGAAAGTAGTGATTCAAATATTGAGGGAGACTGACAAGCTTGATAGAAAGCAACTCTTCACCCTGATGGAGAGGTCGAAAACAAGACTAAGTAGTATACAGGGAAAGAGCAGGTACAAGGATTAATCTTTAAAGGAGTCAGCACACAAAATGGGCCAAATAGCTTTCTTCTGTTGTAAATTTTGATGGCTCTAGTCTCAAAATTAGAGATAATAGTTAGAAATGCAATCCGAAGATTTTCTTTACACAAAGTGCGATGATAACGTTAACTAGAAGGACATAGATGCAGAATCATTCATACTCCATATACCACCAACATTGAAAGGGAAATAGATAGATGGAAAGCAGAAGTATTAAAGGAAATGGATAAAAAGAGCAGCAATTTCCCGATGAGAGGAAAATTATCATTCACTTCATTACCTTTTTGTTTCGCCTAGAAAAGAGTTGGCAAGCTTAAAAAGTAGTAAATTGGCTACTTTCAGGGCAACTAACAGTAATTACAGTGATGAACTTTGAGATGTTTTAATGTAATGAGGAGCTATAACAAATGCAGGGATTATTGTCATGATCTAATGAATGGCAGCTCAAGATTGTTCAACTGAAGAGCCAAATCCATTTCCCTTATTCTAAATAAACCCTTTAGAAAACAGATTTGTTCTCATTTTCCTTTACATCAGATTGAGTGTAAACGTATATTTTTTTAAAATAGCACATTCATAGTATTTCTATATTTAGTTTGTAATGAAATTACCACCTGCACATTTCTGCAAAGTTTAAATAACAGTTTTTAACATACAAACTAAATACTTGAATAAAATGCTAATTTTTACCTTTTTTTTTTACAGCATGTTTTTCGTCTACACAAGAAAAAAAAACCTGCAACATGATCGTCTTCCAAGAGTGACATTCCTCAGAAAGTAGGCCATTAATGGAAACTGAACAAAAAGCTTCATTGTACAAGCGTATTAAGGTTATAAACTTCACTCACCACTTGGCTGGCAATATTCTTCATTCTTTCCAACACACTCTTCATGGTCTTGAGTACTGGTAAATATATACTGACCTTCAAAAGAATATAAAAACTGATAGAATGAAAGTCCGATACAGAGCAATAAATAAGAGAAATACAACTTCATGTTTCATGTTCCTCTCTCTCCCCAGCCTCCCAACAGCAGTCATGCTAACACCATATTTGTCTCCATTCCCTTTAATGGTATTCTGGAGTCCCTCCATCACATTTTTAAAGGTCTGTCTCAAGACTTTCCTCGTTGACCCTGCCTTCAGTCATCTTTTCACTCCCCATTCCACTCGGGTAGCAAGCAATCATTATCAAGCTCCTCATCTGCCTGAAATGCACTATATAAATGTAAATTACTGAATGTAATTTGTATTTATACACCGCCATTTATACACCTCATCATCTTGGGTGACCTCAATCTTCAGTGCATTACACTATACTTGCAGTTTTGATGGAAAGAGTAACTCCTGAAGATGTGCCATTAAAACCTGTGCTTAACTAATCAGCCAGTTTAGGTTGGCAAATTCATTACTTACTCTACGATTAAGTGTAGACTCACCCCATACAATGCCAAAATCTCAACAGTAGTACTGTATTCAACTTCCCTCTGGTTTACAGATGCAATCAAAATTTATTGTATAGATAACACAAATTTATAAAACTGCACTCCCCTGATTCTGACAAAACTTACATCAAAATCTGGAACATTGGGTTCTGCAAAATCATTCCAAAGTTTTCTAGGGATGATGACAACTGGGATGTCGTGTGTAACAATACGATTGTGGCTGGTGAGAGATGGCTGGGGAATAAGAAGGAATAAGAAAACACTTGTCACTAACATTTCCGGCAAAACCATGTGACCAACACTTCTGTTCTCTAGTCAAACTTGTCAAAAAGCTGAGATGCATATCGATAAGACGTCGATAAGACATGGAAAGCGCTATATGAATGTAAGGATTATGAAGGATTATTATAAACTATTCACGATATGTGATGCGGTTGCATGTCTGAATATTATAAAATTATTTATTCTTATAATTTGACTTCTCTTCAAATAGGATATGCATCTCAGTATCACTTTTGTGATTTAAGTACAACTTGACACTTTCAAAGCATGTTAGTATTCTAATAAAATAGCAAATTGATCTTTTCAAAGTATCAATTTTCAATACCAAAGATGTTTACCCTCTCCTTTCCTGCGTGACTCTTTCTAAAATATGTTACCGAAGGAAGGGGCAAAAGTTTTCTGTTTTAGCCCAGATAGTAAATACAGTATTTGACTCTACAGCACATTGCAATCAAGCTGGATCCTGTCCTCTTCCAAGAGCCAAAATCCCACCTGGCCGAAGCCTGAAATATTATTTGATTTTATCATTAAAATTTTAATTTAAAGAATGAATTTAAGAATTTTCCACTATTCCACATAATCTTAAAATTTTAAGACAGAATGGTTTTGCAGAGTAAAATGAGGTGGAATTGAGTCAGTCAGTCTTCTGAAGTCGTCACATATTTACTTTTCAGCAGCGATCCCTTTACGGTGATTGGGGATTGGACCCATGGTTAATTTTTCCCTTTCAATGCTAATTTTAACTTTCAAACCATACCCAAACTGAGATCAACAAACTCAGCAAAACAAGAATTGAACCTGCATTCCGGATTGAATGCTGTAAAGTTTGATTAGGTGGTGTCTATACCACAGGCCATCAAATCACTTTCATTCGATAATATGTTTCTCTTTGTGATGAACATATCAATTTCAAAACAGCTAAACTTCTCATTTTAACTGTAAGAAAATGTGAAAGCAATAAAGTGACTCAGAAAAATATGAGTCGCTTTTGAAACTTTGTAAGCCGTATTTGTTCAACGTGTGGGATCCATTCGCCTAATTTAGTCCATTTTAGATGGCAGCAGGAAATTTAGTTGGAAAAATAAGTAGTTGATGAACTCAGAAAAGCAAGCAATTCTGTGAGCAACATCATTGAATGAGAAAAACAAACAAAAGCGCTGAGTTGTGTAAGACAGAAGGTTAACCTCGGTAACCCTGGAGGAATGCAGGATGGAACAATCCTTCCATTTATAACCATTGGCTGTGTCACGGCAAGGTCAGCGGATGAAACCTGTCAGTGGCATATCCTAGTGCTGGTGGGATGTTTGCTTACCAGTTCCACTGCGACTGTGAGACATGGGCAGTGCTTCATTGTCAGTTTGATTTTTACGGCTTTAGCATTGTGGGCTGTTTTTAAGGACCTCGAGAGGTTTTCCGGGACTAGTTCCAGATAGATTTCATTGTAATCTGTCGACACTCCTTCAATCTGAAACTCGTCAAAAAAATTACCCTATGTAAAGAGAGAGAGTTGCACAGATTAAATATTCCTATGCATACACAGTTTACAATATAAAATAAGCAATTATCTCTTTAATTTTTTTCTGAGAACCAGTTGTATTTTTCAACAAACTTGCTGCATTGTTAGTTACATTTTAATAGTAGGTAAGGTTGGAAGATGTTACTATAGGCAACTTTGGAATGATATTTCACAAAATTGTCCTGATGGTTCCTGCAAACTGGAAAACTTACATAGATTGTTTTCAGTAAACCAATAAGATAATCACAATGTTTTCATCTAAATGCATGGAATATGTCACATAATGCAAGCCAGGCACTGGGTTGAGAGTTTCACAGCATTTTCTTATATTCAACTGAATCATCTCATGCTTCAGCACCATCTATAGGCAGAATTATATTTAACTCAATTTAAACTTTTCACCAATCAACGCGGGTTCACCTAGTAATAATACATAATAAAAATAAGTTACTGACTTTAAAGACTTTAAAGACTGGAACATATATAAAAAAAGGTGGCCCAACGCCTTGCTTGTTACTTCAGTTACTTTTCATGTTTATAAAGCTTAAATCTTCAGTGAAGTTTAACACTAGTTATGTAACTTGCTGACGTCTAAGTCATATTTATCCCTTCCATTACGTATTTTCAAGAAAAAGATCTGTTTGTAGAATTAAATTTCACCAATTAAAATTATACAGAGCCTTTCATGTGAAAAGGACATCTCGGAGCACTTGACCTTTCTAAATGTAAGCCTGAGTATGTGTGGGGGTGGGGGGGAGGAATGAAGGATAAAGGCAGGGAGGTGAATTGAAAGGTAACCAAAACTGGAGTCAAAAAGGGTTGAAGTTAGGCGGCGAGGGGGTTGGCAAAGTGGAAGGGATCCGAGACAGTGAGTTTCAGAGATTGGAGGAGAATGTCTGAACACTCACCCACTGTGGAGTCTTGAAGGAAGCTAATGTTAGCTGAGTGGAAGCCAGGTCACAGGAGGTCAGAGATAGGATGGTGCACAGCCATGGAAACATTTGAAAGCAAGGGTGAGGATCTTGTATTTGATCTACTGGTGAATGGCATGGCAGTAAAGGGAAGAGAGAATGTACTCTGGTGAAGGAGAAGACATAGACTACAAGGTTCTGGATGGCCTTCATCTTGAAATTTCTCTTAAAATAGTTTCTAATGGGTTCAAGTTCTTACAATAACAATAACTTGCATTTAGAGAGCACCCCTCAAGCAGGCTCGTACTGCACAATTTATACTTTGACACCAGAAGAAATCTAAGAAGTGCAATTGGCCTTTCTTACTGGAATTACAGTAAAAGCCTGTTTATACGGCACCCGCAGGACCTGGCCATTGCCAGTTAAAGTGCCTGCCGGATATTCGGGCAGCCCTCGGCCGAAAACCCACCACAAAAAAATTAAACAACAAACAACAACAACATTTATAGCGCGCCTTTCACGTCGGGAGGACGTCCCAAGGTGCTGCTCAGGAGGCGTGTGACCCGAGCTGAGAGGGGAGTGTTTGGGAAGGGGTAAAACACGAAGGGGAGGTAGAAAAATTCGGGGTGGAACAAAAGGCACGATCGAAGAGGAAAGTCTTCAAACCGGCCTTGAAAGAGGAAAGGGAAGAAACGAGACGGAGGGATTGAGGGATGGCATTCCATAGGGTGGAAGCGGAGAAACTGAAGGCCCGGCCTCCGATGGTGGGGCGGTTCGGGCGGGGGGCTTGGAGCAGGCCAAGTCCTGTTGAACGGAGGGTCTGGGTGGGCTTGTAGGGGGAAAGTAGATTGGTTAAATAGGGCGGGGCAAGGCCGTGTAAGGCCTTGTAGGTGAGGACGAGGATCTTGAACTCGATCCTCTGGAGAATGGGGAGCCAATGGAGACGGGCGAGGGTGGGGGTTATGTGGTCGCGGAGGCAGGTGCGGGATAGTACACGGGCTGCAGAGTTTTGGATGGCCTGCAGCCTGTGAATGGAGGAACTGGGGAGGCCGACGAGGAGAGAGTTTCCGTAGTCCAGCCGTGAGGTGATGTATGCATGCACGAGTGTTTCGGCAGCGCTGGGGGTAAGATAATTGCGGAGCCTGGCAATATTGCGCAGGTGGAAATAAGCGGTGCCGGTCAAAGCGCGGATGTGGGGGAGGAAGGAAAGTTTTTGATCGAACATGATGCCGAGGTTCCTGATTGGCTTTGTGAGGTGGAGAGTGCAGCCTTGGATGTTGAGGCTGGCAGCGCCCGATGTGCGGAGGCGCTGGCTTGAGCCAATCAGGAGGGCCTCAGTCTTACTCACGTTCAATTGCAAAAAGTTCTTTTAACACACACCATTCACACCAGACTAAATAATAACAGATAATAATAGAATAATGTATTGGTACTTATTGTTAAAACTACTCTCTTGCGCTTCTCACCTTTACTGATTGAGGTTTACAGTCCAGAGATTCTTTTTTAAATGGAGGACGCCAAGCGGGTGAAAATAACGGCAGCGCAATTTTAAAATCGCGCGACTTTACTAGCAGCAAACCAATAAACCTAGACTTTACTAGCGGCAAACCGATAACCCTAGACTCTACTAGCGGCAAACCAAAATACTGTACCTGCGCAACAATGTGAGTTATATAACGGCTTGCCACTAGTAAGGCTTTAAAGTCGCACTCCGTTTTTTTCACCCGCTTGGCGCCCTCCATTTTAAAAAGAATCGCTGGACTATAAACCTTAACCGCAGCATCATGGCTTCAAGCGCAGCATCTACCAGTAAAGGTGAGAAACACAAGAGAGTAGTTTTAACAATAAGTACCAATACAATATTCTGTTATTATTTATGCATTTACAAATGCTCCACCGCTATTGTTCCGGATACGTTCCGGTTTATCGAATGGGGACTTCTTTTTTTGGCGTGCCGTTTATACGGAAGCGCCGGTTCATTGAGTCACGGATAAACAGGCTTCTACTGTATATATGGAGAACGTAACTCAGAAACATCTGATATGAATACAAAAATTAAGATAGATCTATTGCTCTGTAATTAGTCATCAACACATGGTAAAATATGTCACTCCAATACACTTAACTATCATTAACGATCATTTGTGGTAAACAGGATTTCAGCACCTTGGGATCCTGACTTGAAAGGCGCTCAATAAATGTAATTTTGTTGATGTTTACCTGAAATAACTGACACCACATGGCTACACCGCCACTGGCCACTTTGTCAGAAAGGATAAAGTAAAGTTTGTCAGCAGTCAGCCGTAAAATACAGGATTTTGCCAACTTAGAAATGGTGTTCACCACCCCTGAAAATATAAATAAGATCAATGAATGAATATGTGTCAACCTAATAATAATCCAATAATAAATTGGTCGTTTAAATCCACGAGTGATTGTGGGGCAGTGCCGTGCGCAAATGGCTGCCGCATCTCGGCCAAATACACAGCCAATTCACTTTAGAGTATATTCCGTGAAGCGCTTTGAATCATCTAGAAGACGTGAAAAGCACTACATAAAATGCCAGGATTATTATTATCTTAAGACCTTCCTCTCTGACTGTGCTTTCAGTCACCTTTCCTCCCCAATCCCCGTTGGCCCTCACTCCATTGGAATCCAATCCTCCCAACTCGGGTTCAAACTCTCAAATGTTCAAGCCTTGGGACTTTCTCCCAACGTCAAAGGCACGATATAAATGCAATTTGTACAGAAAGGGAGCGAGACAGAAAGTGTGACAATATTTTAAAACATCCACCAAAAAGTTGACAAATCACTGGACGTGTGTGGACAAGGGTGACCCAGTATTCAATACTGGCAGGTCCCATATTTGGGGGTAAAGTTTAAAAAACATCTTCCAGCCTCCTCACACCGCCCTGGTTACCCGCCACAACTTCTAATTGTTCCACGGTCATCGTCCCGGACAATGGCGACGTTCTTTGGCGCATTGGATCCAATCATTCACTCGAAACGTTGCCACAATAATAATAATAATAATATTTATTATAACGGCAATATCCACGTACTTTACTGTATCCGTTTATCCAATTGGCGACTGCACTTGTCCAAAATACGCAGCCACAATACTTTACGGCGAATACCGTGAGCGCTCGTGAGACATCCTCCTGACTTTCAATTTTCCTGCGGTTTTATAATAATAATGACAACAATAATAACAATAATAATAATCCTTGCGTTTGATGCAGCGCCTGATACGTCTCATCGACGTCCCAAAGCGCTTCACTGAATACACCGTCAAGTGAAGTGAACTGACTGCCTGCGTTTGCGGGAGAAATTATTTTATTGTCAGACGATCAATAATCAGCTGCCCTCCCCCCTCTCCTCTCCCCGGGGGGGGGAGCCTCCCCTCCCCCCTCTCCTCTCCCCGGGGGGGGGGAGCCTCCCCTCCCCCCCTCTCCTCTCCCCGGGGGGGGGGAGCCTCCCCTCCCCCTCTCTCCTCTCCCCGGGGGGGGGGGGGGGGGGGAGCCTCCCCTCCCCCTCTCTCCTCTCCCCGGGGGGGGGGGGGGGCAGAGGCGCTGACTCACGGCTCAGGTGGTTCAGACACGCCACATCCACCAGTTTGGCTCTGAACTTCATGGCGCCGCCGACCACAAACTTCCGGCGCCGCTTCTTCTCGTTCCCCACTCCCCACCCCGGCCACTCGCCGCGCCACGCGTTCACTTCCGGA
Organism: Hydrolagus colliei; assembly: GCA_035084275.1. Classification (NCBI taxonomy): domain Eukaryota; kingdom Metazoa; phylum Chordata; class Chondrichthyes; order Chimaeriformes; family Chimaeridae; genus Hydrolagus; species Hydrolagus colliei. The sequence continues at coordinate 128,242,941 of CM068743.1, forward strand.
TGCGACAGGACGTGGTTTCCAGGGTAACGGCCGGGCGGAGACAACAACTGACGGAGGCCTCGATACTAAAGCTCCGACACTCCGACTGCAGCCAAGTAGCAGAGTGGCGCAGCGGAAGCGTGCTGGGCCCATAACCCAGAGGTCGGTGGATCGAAACCATCCTCTGCTAGTGAGGACACGTGAGCATTGTCAATCAACTTTTCGTGTTTATTTTTTTAAATATTGAAACATACAATTAAAATGCAGTTTGAGATTATTACAATTATTGCAATGCTAAGTTTGTCCCCAGGTTCCCCTTACATTGATTCCTTCTGTTTAGCAATTGATGACGGACTGATTGGAGATTCACATTATGCCTCGTTAACGTTGAAGGATGTGCTTTAATGTTTGTTAATTGGATGCTCTTCACGAAGGAGGGCAGGAGGCAGACAGCAAAACGATGGGCCCATCACCCATGAGTTAACAAACACTACGTGTTCAGCTTGTGGTGCGGCAGAGTATTCAGGGTTTGACTTTCACAATTCAGATCAGTCTTGTGATGTATAGTGCAGTGTGACGCCGAGCCAAACAACAGTGGTTTAATCAGTGAGTAGACACACAGCAGAGTGGCGCAGCGGAAGCGTGCTGGGCCCATAACCCAGAGGTCGATGGATCGAAACCATCCTCTGCTAATATATTTATTTTGGGGCCAGTCTGGTGTCTGACACATGTGGAAACCCATCAAGGGTATCCAAACCACAGTGTCCCCCCGACACGTGGAAATCCCAGAAATAGATTGTTGGATTCAAATACAGACAGTAATACAGGACACATCCCTTTTTACCTAATTATGGAAAGTATTAAGCGCAGGTTGGCAGAAGCCCTCAGAGTGTGGTACCCCTCGAGTCTAAGCAGCTAAAACTGCATTACGTTCTATTAGTTAGTTAGTTATAGTTAGTTAGTTAGTTAGTGGAATGTGAATTGATAAAATGCCGTGTCTTTGTCTCTCACGCCCTCTAGTGAAGCAGCAAGAACCTTATTCGATCACAGAATATACAGTCACTCTACTTCATAGCTATATGAGGCTTGCAAGATTAACAGGAGCTGAATGGGAGAATTCCCTGACCCCAGTGACTAGTGTCTGTCCTTCCGAGTCCCGCTGATGAGCCACGCTGGCCGCGCTGGCATTGGCAGTAACCTGGAGTAATGCGAACCAGTCTGGCTCACCAATCGATCTCCTGAGACCCACACAGAGAGCTGGCTCGACTCAAGCACCAATTCATGTGTGCTCTAACTCACAGGTTCCGGTTTATCATAATTTTAATTTCTTCCATTGAGCAATTTGTGACAGATTTATTGATTGAAAATTCAGACCAATTCATCAACGGGGCTTTGCTGCCTGTTACTTTGACGTTCCTTGCTCTATGAGTATGAGGCATACAGGAGCACGAAGGCCCATAACAACAACAAAATTACACTTGTATAGCGTCTTACACATCAGGAGTATGTCCCAAAGCGCTGGACAGTCATTGATTCAGACCCAAACTGGGGTTGGAGATGGGGAGGATGGAGGGAAAGGGGGTATTTGAGGTGACCGACGCAACCGTCAAATAGGAGGGTCTTGAGACTTGACTTGAAGGTGGCCAGGGAGGGGGTGAGGCGGAGGGACTGCGGATGGAGTTTCAGAGGTTAGGTCGAAGCAATGTGTCGAACACAAAGCAGACTCAGCTCCTGGTGAGCTGCTTATCATGACATGCGGGATCGGCCTTCCTTCCCCAATTCATAAAATTAACTGAAAATGTCTCTGAAGTAACAAAAATTCAGACTGGACCTTGGTGATGAATGATGCCAGAGGGACAATGATCGAAAGCACTAGTGATTTCATCAGTGAGCAGTCACACAGCAGAGTGGCGCAGCGGAAGCGTGCTGGGCCCATAACCCAGAGGTCGATGGATCGAAACCATCCTCTGCTAGTCAATGTGAGCTCTCACTCAGGAGTTCAGGTTTTCTTTATATTGAGTATATTAATTTTTTTGAGAGAAAATTAGATAGATTTAGTTGAAGAAATAACATCCTAAGATAGAGTATTGAGTTTGTGACCCCATCCCTAACCCTCTCCTAACCGATCAAAACCATCCTCTGCTAGTTAGTGAGGGCTCTCACTCAGGAGTTGTTTCTATTTCTTTAATTGAGCAACTTACAACAGATTGATTGGAAACTCAGACTGGCCCATGCAGTGCTGCTCACAAGAAGGGTTTTGCTGCCTGTGATTTGGATGATCTTTTGTGACGTATATTTGGATGTTCTCTGCAATGTGAGCTGGAAGCAGACAGGAGCGTGCCAGGTCCCAAACCCATGTGTTGATGAAACCAGATCAGCTTATGGTCAGCTGCTTATCACAGCATCCAAGGTCTGCCTTTAGTTCATAATTCTTGAATGGAACTGCACATGACTTTGTGAGATGATGATGATGACGATGTGAAGAAAATTCAGTGTTAATGTTGTGATGTACGGTGCCTGGGGACAATGAGATAAACAACAGCGATTTCATCAGTGAGCAGTCGTACAGCAGAGTGGCGCAGCGGAAGCGTGCTGGGCCCATAACCCAGAGGTCGATGGATCGAAACCATCCTCTGCTAGTCAATGTGAGCTCTCACTCAGGAGTTCAGGTTTTCCTTAAATCGAGTGGATCGATTCTTTCAGGAAGATTTAGTTGAGGAAATAATATCCTTGGATAGAGTATTTAGTTTGGGGACATGCTTCATGTTCCCCGTCTAGCCCGCCCCACCATCGGCCACTCTGCCCCCATCCGCTGGAAATCCAACCCGCAGACACTCAATCAATCATTCAAAGCTTACGTTTATATAGAGCCTTTCACGTCGAGAAGAGGTCCCAAGGCACTGTGGCTTGCCCTTCCCTTGCCTCCTTCAAGACCCATCTCAAGACATTCCCCTTCAACCTTGTCTTCAGTCACCCTCCTACCCCTAACCCACCGCCATCCACACCTCGTGTTTCCAACCATCAGCTCGGGTGTGGATCGCTCACTGTCCCAACGCTTTGGGGCATCCTCCTTAGGTGTAAGGCACTATGCAAATGTAATTTGTTGTTGTAAGGAAAGAGTTAAAATATAAAGTTAATCTCAAAAATTGATGCTGAAATGACACTCTGGCTTTGACTTTGTTCACCAGGAACATGCCTTCTGATAAGGAGAAGTGGAGAGAAAATGTAGAAGAAAATATTTTAGTTGGCAGACACCACGTGGATATCTGTCAGTCTGAACACTGCTGGTGAATACCGGTATGTTCTGTGGTATTAGGCCTAAGAGCTTTCAACATAAAGGATGTATGTGCTATTTGATTAGTCTGGGTGACTGATGGGACCATCAAAGAGGAGGGTCATGAGTTGTGACTTGAAGGTGGCCAGGGAGGGGCTGATATGGAGGGACTGCGGGATGGAGTTCCACAGGTTGGGTCTCTGAAGTATACTCAGCTCTCTGTACTCAGCTCTCTGAAGTAACGAAAATTCAGACTGGACCTTGGTGATGAATGATGCCAGAGGGACAATGATCCAAAACACTGGTGATTTCATCAGTGAGCAGTCATGCAGCAGAGTGGCGCAGCGGAAGCGTGCTGGGCCCATAACCCAGAGGTCGATGGATCGAAACCATCCTCTGCTAGTCAATGTGAGCTCTCACTCAGGAGTTCAGGTTTTCTTTATATTGAGTTTATTAATTTTTTCGAGAGAAAATTAGATAGATTTAGTTGAAGAAATAACATCCTAAGATAGAGTATTGAGTTTGGGACCCCCTCCCTAACCCTCTCCTAATCTCCCAGCTCCACCTCCTTGTCCCTCCACTCACAGATATCATAAAACCTCTCACTGTCCACTTGCACCATTCTCACAGCTTTAAAAACCCCGTCACCGCCTCCGTACTTAAAAATCCCTCCCTGGACCCACTGCTTTCAAATTACCATCTCATCTCCAACCTCGTTTTCTTCTCCAAGGTCCTGGAACAAGTTGTTACTTCCTCGCTTCACTTCTTCCTCTCCCGCCACTCGCTTCACAGACGCATTCCCCCACCCCAAAAGGTTCACAGGCCACCCACAGTGGAGAGAATATGTAGAAAAAAGTAATAATAATAATAATATTATTACTAAACACTGTATTTTAATTGGCAGCTATGACTGCTGATCAATATGTTCTGTGGTATTGGCCTGAGAGCTTCAAACATATGTATGTGCTATTTGGTTAGTCTGGGTGTTACACGATAACCAACTGGGTATAAAAATAGAGAGTTCAATCAAGAACTATTAAGTGAAGATGTGACTGACATCCAAATGCCTGCTGCCCTCCCAGCAAATAGGGTAACTAATCACTATGTTTTTCGACAACCTGGTCATTCCCATTGTTGTGCCTTATTAATAATAATAATAATTCTTGCATTTGATACGGCACCTTATCAGACGCCTCAAAGTGTTTCACAGGTAATACTGTAAAGTGAATTGACTGTATTTTGTGGGCGACTCAGATGTAACAGTTGCTGTCACTGAGCCAGAGTGACACACCTGATGTCCCTGCGGTAGTGGGTCTTTGGTTTTTGTATAATCATTGACTGTGGAAATACAATAAAGGAAACAATTGTTTGGGTCATTTTGTTAATTTGTTGTTGCTTACAAGTGGCATCTGATGGTAGAGTTTGAATTCTCAATCAATGAAACAAAATTGGTGAATTCAAGAAATAGTAATAAAGACGTTAAAAAAAACTCCCGAGTGAGATCCCTCATTAACTAGCAGAGGATGGTTTCGATCCATCGACCTCTGGGTTATGGGCCCAGCACGCTTCCGCTGCGCCACTCTGCTACATGTTTAAAAGCAATTTGTGTCAAGGCGTCAGGCAGTCATTTAGAATTGTAATCACTTCAGTCAGCTCATTTCCATTCAAAAACTCTAAAGGATCCAGACATTGCTAAAGCACAAATCAACCAGCATAGTGTATAAGGAAACTTTGTCTGAAGCCGCTTGGTTCCAATCCTGATTTGACTGCCTGACTCCTTGATACTATGTGGTTGAGGGTGTCGTTGTAGACGTGTAGCAGAGTGGCGCAGCGGAAGCGTGCTGGGCCCATAACCCAGAGGTCGATGGATCGAAACCATCCTCTGCTAGTCAATGTGAGCTCTCACTCAGGAGTTCAGGTTTTCCTTAAATCGAGTAGATCGATTCTTTCAAGAGAAAATGGGATAGATTTAGTTGAGTAAGTAATATCTTGGGATACAGTATTTAGTTTGGGGACATGATTCATGTTCCCCGCCTAGCCCCCCCCCCCCCCCCCCCACCACTGGCCAGTGGGCCATCAGCCACTCTGTCCCCACCCTCTGGAAATCCAACCCATAGACCCTCTGGCTTGCTCCTCCCTTGCCTTCATCAAGACCCATCTCAAGACACTCCCCTTCAACCATGTCTTCAGTCACCCTCCTACCCCTAACCCATTGCCATCCACACCTCCTGTTTCCAACCACCAGCTCGGGTGTGGATCGCTCACTGTCCCAACACTTTGGGGCATTCTCTTTAGGTGTAAGGCGCTATGCAACTGTAATTTGTTGTGGTAAGGAAAGAGTTAAAATAAAAAGTTAATCTCAAAAATTGATGCTGAACTGACACCCTGGCCTTGACTTTGTTCACCAGGAACATGCCTTCTGATGGAGAAGTGGAGAGAAAACGTAGAAGAAAATATGTTAGTTGTCAGACACCACTGGACATCTGTCAGTCTGAACACTGCTGGTAAATATGTTCTGTGGTATTGGGCCTAAGAGCTTTCAACATAAAGGATGTATGTGGAGGGAAATGTGGGTATTTGAGATGACTGATGCGATCGTCAAATAGGAGGGTCTTGAGACTTGACTTAAAGGTGGCCAGGGAGTGGGTGAGGCGGAGGGACTGCGAGATGGAGTTCCAGAGATTGGATCGAAGCAATGTGTCGAACACAAAGCAGACTCAGCTCCTGGTGAGCTCCTTATCATGACATGTGGGATCGGCCTTCGTTCCCCAATTCTTAAAATTAACTGAAAATGTCTCTGAAATGACGAAATTTCAGACTGGACCTTGGTGATGAATGGTGCCAGACACACAATTATCGAAAACACTGGTGATTTCATCAGTGAGCAGTCACATAGCAGAGTGGCGCAGCGGAAGCGTGCTGGGCCCATAACCCAGAGGTCGATGGATCGAAACCATCCTCTGCTAGTCAATGTGAGCTCTCACTCAGGAGTTCAGGTTTTCTTTATATTGAGTTTATTAATTTTTTTGAGAGAAAATTAGATAGATTTAGTTGAAGAAATAACATCCTAAGATAGAGTATTGAGTTTGGGACCCCCTCCCTAACCCTCTCCTAATCTCCCAGCTCCACCTCCTTGTCCCTCTACTCACAGATATCATAATCCTCTCCCTGTCCACTTCCACCATTCCCACCACTTTAAAAACCTCCATCACCACCTCCGTACTTAAAAAACCCTCCCTGGACCCACTGCTTTCAAATTACCATCTCATCTCCAACCTCCCTTTCCTCTCCAAGCTCCTGGAATGAGTCGTTACTTCCTAGCTTCACTTCTTCCTCTCCCGCCACTCGCTTCAAACCCACCCCCTCCAATAGGTTCCCTTACCACCCACAGTGGAGAAAACATGTAGAAGAAAATAATAATAATAATATTATTATTAAACACTGTATTTTAGGTGGCAGCCATCACTGCTGCTATATATGTTCTGTGGTATTGGGCCTAAGAGCTTCAAACATATGTATGTGCTATTTGATTAGTCTGGGTGTTACACGATAACCAACTAGGTATAAAAATAGAGAGTTCAATCAAGAACTATTAAGTGAAGATGTGACTGATATCCAAATGCCTGCTGCCCTCCCAGCAAATATGGTAACTAGTCAATGTGTTTTTTGACATCCTGGTCACTGCCATTGTTATGCCTTATTAATAATATTACTAATTATTGTATTTGATATGGCACCTTATCAAAGTGTTTCACAGGTAATACCGTAAAGTGTATTAACTGTATTTTGTGGGCGACTCAGATGTAACAGTTGCTGTCACTGAGCCAGAGTGACACACCTGATGTCCCTGCGGTAGTGGGTCTTTGGTCTTTGTATAATCATTGACTGTGGAAATACAATAAAGGAAACAATTGTTTGGGTCATTTTGTTAATTTGTTGTAACTTACAAGTTGCATCGGATGGTAGAGTTTGAATTCTCAATCAATGAAACAAAATTGGTGAATTCAAGAAATAGTAATAAAGACATTAAAAAAAACTCCCGAGTGAGATCCCTCATTAACTAGCAGAGGATGGTTTCGATCCATCGACCTCTGGGTTATGGGCCCAGCACGCTTCCGCTGCGCCACTCTGCTACATGTTTAAAAGCAATTTATGTCAAGGCGTCAGGCAGTCATTTAGAATTGTAATCACTTCAGTCAGCACATTTCCAATCAAAAACTCTAAAGGATCCAGACATTGCTGAAGCACAACTCAACCAGCATAGTGTATAAGGAAACTTTGGCTGAGGCCGCTTGATTCCAATCCTGATTTGACTGCCTGACTCCTTGATACTATGTGGTTGAGGGTCTCGTTGTAGACGTGTAGCAGAGTGGCGCAGCGGAAGCGTGCTGGGCCCATAACCCAGAGGTCGATGGATCGAAACCATCCTCTGCTAGTCAATGTGAGCTCTCACTCAGGAGTTCAGGTTTTCCTTAAATCGAGTAGATCGATTCTTTCAAGAGAAAATGAGATAGAATTAGTTGAGGAAATAATATCCTGGGATACAGTATTTAGTTTTGGGACATGTTTCATGTTCCCCGCCTAGCCCCCCCCCACCATCTTTGGCCAGTGGGCCATCAGCCACTCTGCCCCCATCCTCTGGAAATTCAACCCGCAGCCACTCAATCAATCAATCATTCAAAGCTTACATTTATATAGAGCCTTTCACGTCAAGAGGAGATCCCAAGGCGCTGTGGCTTCCGCCTCCCTTGCCTCCTTCAAGATCCATCTCAAGACACTCCCCTTCGACCGTGTCTTCAGTCACCCTCCTACCCCTAACCCACCACAATCCACACCTCCTGTTTCCAACCACCAGCTCGGGTGTGGATCGCTCACTGTCCCAACACTTTGGGGTGTCCTCCTTAGGTGTAAGGCACTATGCAAATGTAATCTGTTGTTGTAAGGAAAGAGTTAAAATAAAAAGTTAATCTCAAAAATTGATGCTGAAATGACACCCTGGCTTTGACTCTGTTCACCAGAAACATGCCTTCTGATAAGAAGTGGAGGGAAAACATAGCAGAAAATATTTTAGTTGGCAGCCAACACATGGACATCTGTCAGTCTGAACATTGCTGGTAAATATGTTCTGTGGTATTGGGCCTAAGAGCTTTCAACATAAAGGATGTATGTGGAGGAAAATGTGGGTATTTGAGATGACTGATGCGACCGTCAAATAGGAGGGTCTTGAGACTTGACTTAAAGGTGGCCAGGGAGTGGATGAGGCAGAGGGACTGAGATCCAGAGATTGGATCGAAGCAATGGGTCGAACACAAGCATACTCAGCTCCTGGTGAGCTGCTTATCATGACATGTGGGATCGGCCTTTCTTTCCCAATTCTTAAAATTAACTGAATATGTCTCTGAAATGACGAAAATTCAGACTGGACCTTGGTGATGAATGATGCCAGAGGGACAATGATCCAAAACACTGGTGATTTCATCAGTGAGCAGTCACGCAGCAGAGTGGCGCAGCGGAAGCGTGCTGGGCCCATAACCCAGAGGTCGATGGATTGAAACCATCCTCTGCTAGTCAATGTGAGCTCTCACTCAGGAGTTCAGGTTTTCTTTATATTGAGTATATTAATTTTTTCGAGAGAAAATTAGATAGATTTAGTTGAAGAAATAACATCCTAAAATAGAGTATTGAGTTTGGGACACCCTCCCCACCCCTCTCCTAATCTCCCAGCTCCACCTCCTTGTCCCTCTACTCACAAATATCATAAACCTCTCCCTGTCCACTTCCACCATTCCCACCACTTTAAAAACCTCCGTCACCGCCTCCGTACTTAAAAAACCCTCCCTGGACCCACTGCTTTCAAATTACCATCTCATCTCCAACCTCCCTTTCCTCTCCAAGCTCCTGGAATGAGCCCTTACTTCCTAGCTTCACTTCTTCCACTCCCGCCACTCTCTTCAAACCCACCCCCTCCAATAGGTTCCCGTACCACCCACAGTGGAGAAAACATGTAGAAGAAAATAATAATAATACTTGTATTATTAAACACTTTATCTTAGGTGGCAGCCATCACTGCTGCTATATATTTTCTGTGGTATTGGGCCTAAGAGCTTCAAACATATGTATGTGCTATTTGATTAGTCTGGGTGTTACACGATAACCAACTAGGTATAAAAATAGAGAGTTCAATCAAGAACTATTAAGTGAAGATGTGACTGATATCCAAATGCCTGCTGCCCTCCCAGCAAATATGGTAACTAGTCAATATGTTTTTTGACATCCTGGTCACTGCCATTGTTATGCCTTATTAATAATATTACTAATTATTGTATTTGATATGGCACCTTATCAAAGTGTTTCACAGGTAATACCGTAAAGTGAATTGACTGTATTTTGTGGGCGACTCAGATGTAACAGTTGCTGTCACTGAGCCAGAGTGACACACCTGATGTCCCTGCGGTAGTGGGTCTTTGGTCTTTGTATAATCATTGACTGTGGAAATACAATAAAGGAAACAATTGTTTGTGTCATTTTGTTAATTTGTTGTAACTTACAAGTTGCATCGGATGGTAGAGTTTGAATTCTCAATCAATGAAACAAAATTGGTGAATTCAAGAAGTAGTAATAAAGACATTAAAAAAAACTCCCGAGTGAGATCCCTCATTAACTAGCAGAGGATGGTTTCGATCCATCGACCTCTGGGTTATGGGCCCAGCACGCTTCCGCTGCGCCACTCTGCTACATGTTTAAAAGCAATTTGTGTCAAGGCGTCAGGCAGTCATTTAGAATTGTAATCACTTCAGTCAGCTCATTTCCATTCAAAAACTCAAAAGGATCCAGACATTGCTGAAGCACAAATCAACCAGTATAGTGTATAAGGAAACTTTGTCTGAGGCCGCTTGATTCCAATCCTGATTTGACTGCCTGACTCCTTGATACTATGTGGTTGAGGGTCTCGTTGTAGACGTGTAGCAGAGTGGCGCAGCGGAAGCGTGCTGGGCCCATAACCCAGAGGTCGAGGGATCGAAACCATCCTCTGCTAGTCAATGTGAGCTCTCACTCAGGAGTTCAGGTTTTCCTTAAATCGAGTAGATCGATTCTTTCAAGAGAAAATGAGATAGAATTAGTTGAGGAAATAATATCCTGGTATACAGTATTTAGTTTTGGGACATGTTTCATGTTCCCCGCCTAGCCCCTCCCACCATTGGCCTGTGGGCCATCAGCCACTCTGCCCCCATCCTCTGGAAATCCAACCCACAGTTGCCATTCTCCTTCAAGACCGATGTCAAGACCCTCCCCTTCAACCTTACCTTCAGTCACCCTCCTACTCCTACCCCACTGCCATCCACCCCTCACTTTTCCAACCACCATTTTGAGTCGGATTTCAATCCAATGCTTTGAGACGTCTTCCTGACGTGAAAGGTGCGATACAAATGTAATTAATCAGTGAGCAGTCACACAGCAGAGTGGCGCAGCGGAAGCGTGCTGGGCCCATAACCCAGAGGTCGATGGATCGAAACCATCCTCTGCTAGTGAATGAGGGATCCAACACAGCAATTTGGGGATGCCTTTTTTTATTTCGTCAACTGACCATTTTTAACCATTTGTTGATTGGAAATTCAAACTATCATCCGATGTAGTGTAAACACCATTTTTGACAGTCTGTCGGAGATCGGAATGTAATGAATGTTGAATTTTATTAACCACACAATTAGTACAAACAGTATAAGCACTTTTCATTTTCACTGGAAGACTTCTGTCCTGTTAATTCAATTAATCTTAGGAGGAATACCCTTGGCCTGGTATTCGTTGCCCTCTCCTGCTTATACAAACTGTTACTCGAACCTATCTCCCTGTACCAACCCCCTTGTACTCTGTCCTTGAACTAGTCTATCCGTTATTTCTCTTGATGACTTCTCTCTGTTCAGTGTCCTGCTCTCCTGATATCAACTGGTCTCAACCAGTTTTCTGACATCTCGTGACTCAAGTCGGCCTTGGTTCACGCAGCTGGTTCACATAGGTTTACTACCCATAATGTTTATGACATTATATACATTCAAGGGTTACATTGAGTTAAACCATTATTTTTAAAGTTCAATAGCAACAATTATACCTTTTTTACTCATACTTAGTAACACACAAGTTTCACTGTTAACAGCAGCTTGCAAATAACATCAAATTAACAAAATGACACTTTGCTTTATTGTTTCTTATCTTAATGTTCATTGTGAAGTGGGTCAGACAGGAGCAGGTGGGCCCTTCACCAATGGGAAGAAGACAAAGCCGAGTTCAGCTCATGGTGACCAGCTTATCATAGCGTGCAGTATCAGCCTTCCTTCATAATGTTTCAAATAAACTACAAATGACTGTGAGGTGATGGAAATGCACAATGGACCTGAGTGATGTATAGTGCAGGAGGGACAGTGATACAGAAACCTGATGAATTCACCAATGAGCAGTTGTACAGCAGAGTGGCGCAGCGGAAGCGTGCTGGGCCCATAACCCAGAGGTCGATGGATCGAAACCATCCTCTGCTAGTGAACGTGAGCTCTCACTCAGGAGTTCAGGTTTTTGCTTATATTTATTTATTCTATTCAGCAATTTATGACGGTTTGATTGGGAATTCACGTTGGCTCATCCAATACTACTTGCAAGAGGAGCTTTACTGTCTGCAAACACTATAAAAGATGACATATATTGATGAAATTACCACTGAACTAGCAGAAGATTATTCTGATCCGTCAAACTCTGGGTTATGGGCCTGGCACGTTTTCCCCGCACCACACTGCTTCATGTCTACAATGAGACCTTCCAGCATTTTCTAGCAGTCAAATCAGTATTGCAATCAGGCAGCCTTTCCTGATTCAATCAAAAAAACTGTATGGAAACTTTGCATCTTTTCTTTAATTAATGATAGTGGAATGGTGTGCGCATGAATTGGATGTTAAACAATTGTTTCCTTTAATAGGTTTATTCATTCAATGATTACACAGGGAGCAAAGACCCACGACCACAAGACATGGCAGGTGTGTCAGCCTGGTTCACTCTCGATTCTGAGCCAGAACCTTTTGGGTTCAAGCCCCTCAATGGAACATGGAGTCACATCATCTGACCTGACACTCCACTGCAGTGCACAGCGTTGTCAGAGGGACCGTCCTTAGGATGAGACATTAAACCGAGGTGACATCTTCCTGTTCAGGTATATGTTAAAGATCCCACTATTGTTAGAAAAGGGAAGGGAGTTTCTCCTGGTCAACATTTCTCTAAATAAAATGAGTTACTCATTCCAAGACAGTTTGTGGGACATTGTTGTTCCACGAACAACCATGTCAGCAAACATTTATATTAACTCTTTCCTTACAAGAGGATAGTTTCAATCCATCGACCAGTGGTGAAGTACTTTATTGCTCAAATTAATTCATAGAAAATTATTTAATTGCTTAGTGGAAGGAAGCAAGAACAAAAGAACGTAAGAATTTTTTGATGAAAAAAAGGCCAAAATCCATCCAGTTTGCCTTCCACCATCCTGACAATTGTATGCACGTATCATGTCTAAACTACAGTATACTCTGTTTCCCAGGAAATTATTTCCTCAACTAAATCTATCGATTTTTATCTTGAATGAATCAATATAAGGAAAACCTGAACTCCTGAGTGAGAGCTCACATTGACTAGCAGAGGATGGTTTCGATCCATCGACCTCTGGGTTATGGGCCCAGCACGCTTCCGCTGCGCCACTCTGCTGCATGCCTAGAATCAGTCTTCATGATGTGATGAGTTGCCCACTGGGAAGTTCGCAGGGAGTTACTGGTCCCTACCATACATTTAGTTAGGGCTCAAACCCGCACTCGGATTTCAAAACAGCAACTAGTGGCTATCCTCCTTGGGTGGGGTGGAGGGGGGTGGTGGTGGGTAGGTAAGCAGGATCTCCTTGCTGAACTCCTAAGTAAGAACAGATATGCACTAGCACGTAACTCAAGCCAACCCTCTGTGGCGGTCGTGATATTCAAGTTCCTGAGCCAGGTGGGTCCGCAGTATTCCAGGGTACTGCTGATGAGAACACAGCCAGTCTGGCTCATATGCAAAACTTGGAGGAGCAGACTGGGCCAGGGAATCATCCCACTCAGCTCCTGTTAACCCTGCAAGCCAAAGCCCTAATGAATAGAGAAGTCCAAGCTGGACAAGCAGAACTCCAATACACACTCTGAGGTCCCCAAGCCTCGCCCCTTTCCAAACTGTGCCTAACGTGCTGTGGATGGCTCAACAGAACCCAAAATTAATTGTACTAACAGAGGAAGGTTTTTGATTGATCAACCTCTGGGTTATGGGTCCAGCACACTTCCCCTGCGCTTCTCAACTGCTCACTGATTAAATCACCAGGTGTTTGCATCATTGTCCCTCCTTCCTGAACTTCCTTTATTTCTTAGTCATTTGTTGTTTATTTCAAGAATCATGAAAGAAAGACAGATACTGCATGCTACGAAAAGGAGCTCGGTGAACGCTGAACATGCCTTTTTATCAAGGCATCAGCCAGTCATTTTTGAAATAGCACCTGATCAAGTATACACGTCTCAAAGCGACTCACAGCATATGCTGTAAATTGAATTGACTGTTTATTTTGTGGGCAAAAAATGTGACACACAATTATACACAGCAATGTCCCACAAATAATCGTGGATTAAGTAGCAAAATTATTATTATTTATTTTAATTACCTTTTTTTAAAATGGATTATTATCCACAGAGAAGCCATCCACCTATCAATTTACAACCGGTTCCTATACACTGCTAAATGAACAGAGGCATGTGGAGCAAGGAAAGTTGCCAAACATTTCGCCCTACTCAGGGATCAAACCCAACAACACCAACAAAATTATACTTGTCTAGCGCCTGTCACGTCAAGAGGACTCCCAAGGCATTGGACAGTCAATGTTTCAGACCCAAGCTGGGATCGGGGTAAGGAGGGTGGAGGGAAAGGGGGGATTTGGGATGACCAATATGATCATCACAGAGGAGGGTCTTGAGGCGGGACTTGAACTAGCGTAGGGAGGGGCGAGGTGGAGGGACCGCGGATGGAGTTCCAGAGGTTAGGGGCAGAGTGGCTGAAGGCTCACCCGCCAAAGGTGGGGTGGGTGGGTCGGGGGACATGGAGCAGGTTGGAGCCTGCTGAGCAAGGGGGCAGGCAGGTTGGTACGGGGTTAGAAGGTCACAGAGGTAGGCTGGGGTGAGGCCATGGAGGAGTTTGAAATCTGAGGACCAGGATCTTGAATTGATTCCTCTGGATGATGGGGAACCCAGGTCCATTTGTTTGCAAGGCTCTAACCAATACACTACATGGCTGCAATATAGAATCACAATCACCTCAGGCAGTTCATTCATTTGAATTCAAAGACTGAAGACGACAAAAGATGTCAGACGTTGGCTGAACTCATCACTGAACTAGCAGAGGATGGTTTCGATCCATCGACCTCTGGGTTATGGGCCCAGCACGCTTCCGCTGCGCCACTCTGCTGTACAACTGCTCATTGGTGAATTCAGCAGGTTTCTGTATCACTGTCCCTCCTGCACTATACATCACTCAGGTCCATTGTGAATTTCCATCACCTCACAGTCATTTGTAGTTTATTTGAAACATGATGAAGGAAGGCTGATACTGCACGCTATGATAAGCCGGTCACCATGAGCTGAACTCGGCTTTATCTTCTTCTCATTGGTGTAGGGCCCACCTGGTCCTGTCTGACCCGCTTCACAATGAACATTAAGATAAGAAACAATAAAGCAAAGTGTCATTTTGTTAATTTGATGTTATTTGCAAGCTGCTGTTAACAGTGAAACTTGTGTGTTACTAACTATTAGTAAAAAAAGGTATAATTGTTGCTATTGAACCTTAAAAATAATGGTTTAACTCAATGTAACCCTTGAATGTATATAATGTCATAAACATTATGGGTAGTAAACCTGTGTGAACCAGCTGCGTGAACCAAGGCCGACTCGAGTCACTGATACTGCACACTATGATAAGCTGGTCACCATGAGCTGAACTCGGCTTTATCTTCTTCGATTGGTGTTGGGGCCGAGCCTGCTCCTGTCTAACTTACTTCGCAAAGAACATTAAGATAAGTAGCAAAGCTCCTATTGTGAGCAACATTGGATGAGAAGATCATTTGATGTTTTTTTGCAAGCTGCACCACTCTGTTTACTAGCAATTCATGTCAAGGCATCAGGCAGTCAATTTAGAATTGCAATCACTTCAGGCAGCTCATTTCAATTAAAACAACAAAATTAAACGTATAAAACTCTAAAGAATGCCAGACATTGCCTGAAGAACCACTCAACCAGCATAGTGCATAAGGAAACAATGTCTAAGCCGCTTGATTCCAATTCTGATTTGACTGCCTGACTCCTTGATGTGATATGGTTTTGAGGGTCTCGTTGTAGACGTGTAGCAGAGTGGCGCAGCGGAAGCGTGCTGGGCCATAACCCAGAGGTCGATGGATCGAAACCATCCTCTGCTAGTTAGTGAGGGCTCTCACTCAGGAGTTGTTTCTATTTCTTTAATTGAGCAACTTACAACTGATTGATTGGAAACTCAGACTGGCCCATGCAGTGCTGCTCACAAGAAGGGTTTTACTGCCTGTGATCTGGATGATCTTTTGTGACGTATATTTGGATGTTCTCTGCAATGTGAGCTGGAAGCAGACAGGAGCGTGCCAGGTCCCAAACCCATGTGTTGATGAAACCAGATCAGCTTATGGTCAGCTGCTTATCACAGCATCCAAGGTCTGCCTTTAGTTCATGATTCTTGAATGGAACTGCACATGACTTTGTGAGATGATGATGATGACGATGTGAAGAATATTCAGTGTTAATGTTGTGATGTATGGTGCCTGGGGACAATGAGATAAACAACAGCGATTTCATCAGTGAGCAGTCGTACAGCAGAGTGGCGCAGCGGAAGCGTGCTGGGCCCATAACCCAGAGGTCGATGGATCGAAACCATCCTCTGCTAGTCAATGTGAGCTCTCACTCAGGAGTTCAGGTTTTCCTTAAATCGAGTGGACCGATTCTTTCAGGAAGATTTAGTTGAGGAAATAATATCCTTGGATAGAATATTTAGTTTGGAGAGATACTTCTTGTTCCCCGCGTAGCCCTCCCCACCATTGGCCAGTGGGCCTTCAGCCACTCTGCTCCCATCCTCTGGAAATCCAACCACACTTGCCATTCTCCTTCAAGACCGATCTCAAGACCCCCTTCAACCTTGCCTTCAGTCACCCTCCTACCCCTACCCCACTGCCATCCACCCCTCACATTCCAACCACCATTTTGAGTCGGATCTCTAACTAACCAATGCTTTGAGACGTCTTCCCGGCGTGAAAGGTACTCTACAAATGTAATAAAAAATAATAATAGTAATAATAATCCTTGCATTTGATATAGTGCTTTTCACATCACCTTTGAGGGATTATTATTAGGCATGTGGAGTAAGGAAACTTATTCAAAGTTTCGTCCTGACCTGCTGGATTTGAATACAGATCTCGCTCTTGTAAGGCGAGTATTCTAACAATTGAGCTGCAGGAAAGAGTTGACATAAAAAGTTAATCTCAAAAATGTCTGTTGAAATACATCCTGGTTTTGATGGTATTCACGAGGAAAGTGCCTTCTGATGAGGAGAAGTGGAAAGAAAATGTACAAGAAAATATTTTAGTTGACAGCCATCGCTTGCCATCAGTCTGAACAGTGCTAGTAAATATGTTCTGTGGTTATCGGGCCTAAAACTATAAAGGATGTATGTGGCATTTGATTAATCTGGGCTTTACACAATAACCAAGCAGGTATAAAAATAGAGTTCAATCAAGAACAATCAAGTGAAGATGTGACTGACATCCAATTGCCTGCTGCCCTCCCAGCAAATATGCTAACTAATCAATATTTTTTTGACAACCTGGTCGCTCCCATTGTTATATCTTATTAATAATGTTAATAATTCTTGCGATTGATATGGCACCTTATCATGTTGTTCAGACGTCTCAAAGTGTTTCACTGGTAATACTGTGGAGTGAATTGACTGTATTTTGTGGATGACTCACGGCAGGTAGCTGTGCACAGCAATGTCCCTCAAACAGCATTAGAATGATTTTATTTAGGGGAAGTTCGACCAGGAGAAAATCCCTGTTCTTTTCACCTCATGCAGTGGGATCATTAACATCCACCTGAACAGGAATGTGTCACCTGGGTTTAACGTCCCATCCTAATGACGGCACCTCCGACCTTGCTGCCCACCCACAGCACTTCAGTGGAGTGTTGGTTTAGATGATGTGACTCCAAGTTCCAGTGTGGAGCTTGACCCAAAAACCTTCTGATTCAGAAGCGATGGTACTATCAGTGATTACAGTACTTACAAGCTGTACCGGATGATAGGAGTTTGGATTTCCAATCAATGAAAACAGTCACAAATTGGTCAATGTAAGAAATAGTAATATAGACACACTAAAAGTCCTGAGTGAGATGAGAGCTCACATTCACTAGCAGAGGATGGTTTCGATCCATCGACCTCTGGGTTATGGGCCCAGCACGCTTCCGCTGCGCCACTCTGCTGTGTGACTGCTCACTGATGAAATCGCTGTTGTTTATCTAATTGTCCCCAGGCACCGTACATCACAACATTAACACTGAATTTTCTTCACATCGTCATCATCATCATCTCACAACGTCATGTGCAGTTCCATTCAAGAATTATGAACTAAAGGCAGACCTTGGATGCTGTGATAAGCAGCTGACCATAAGCTGATCTGGTTTCATCAACACATGGGTTGGGACCTGGCACGCTCCTGTCTGCTTCCAGCTCACATTGCAGAGAACATCCAAATATACGTCACAAAAGATCATCCAAATCACAGGCAGTAAAACCCTTCTTGTGAGCAGCACTGCATGGGCCAGTCTGAGTTTCCAATCAATCAGTTGTAAGTTGCTCAATTAAAGAAATAGAAACAACTCCTGAGTGAGAGCCCTCACTAACTAGCAGAGGATGGTTTCGATCCATCGACCTCTGGGTTATGGCCCAGCACGCTTCCACTGCGCCACTCTGCTACACGTCTACAACGAGACCCTCAAAACCATATCACATCAAGGAGTCAGGCAGTCAAATCAGGATTGGAATCAAGCAGCCTTAGACAAAGTTTCCTTATACACTATGCTGGTTGATTTGTGCTTCAGCAATGTCTGGATCCTTTAGAGTTTTTGAATGGAAATGAGCTGACTGAAGTGATTACAATTCTAAATGACTGCCTGACGCCTTGACACAAATTGCTTTTAAACATGTAGCAGAGTGGCGCAGCGGAAGCGTGCTGGGCCCATAACCCAGAGGTCGATGGATCAAAACCATCCTCTGCTAGTTAATGAGGGATCTCACTCAGGAGTTTTTTTAAATGTCTTTATTACTATTTCTTGAATTCACCAATTTGTTTCATTGATTGAGAATTCAAACTCTACCATCCGATGCAACTTGTAAGTAACAACAAATTAACAAAATGACCCAAACAATTGTTTCCTTTATTGTATTTCCACAGTCAATGATTATACAAAGACCAAAGACCCACTACCGCAGGGACATCAGGTGTGTCACTCTGGCTCAGTGACAGCAACTGTTACATCTGAGTCGCCCACAAAATACAGTCAATTCACTTTACAGTATTACCTGTGAAACACTTTGAGGCATCTGATAATGTGCCATATCATATGCAAGAATTATTATTATAAATAAGGCATAACAATGGGAATGACCAGGTTGTCAAAAAAACATATTGATCAGTTCCATATTTGCTGGGATTGCAGCAGGCATTTGGATGTCAGTCACATCTTCACTTGATTGTTCTTGATTGAACTCTCTATTTTTATACCTTGATATAACCAAGATCCAAAACATCCGACAGGCAGCGTCATCCTCCTGCCTCTCGTCGCCCACCAGCACCACCCCCATTCCATCCCCCTCACCCTCCCCATCATCAGCTCCTACTTCGACCCCCTTCCTACACTCCTTCTCCCACGTCTCTACTTCCTCCCTCTCGTGCACTTTCACCTCAATGAAGCCTGCTGCCTCGACCCCCTCCCCACTGACCTACTGCTCACCCGGTTCCCCCTCCTCTGCTCACTGCTGGATGACATCATCAACCAGTCCCTCTACACAGGATCAGTCCCTGCCCCCCTTAAAACTGCTGTAATCACCCCCTTCCTTAAAAAACCCTCCCTAGATCCCTCAAACCCCAGCCACTACCGCCTTATCTCAAACCTGCCCTTCCTCTCAAAAGCACTGGAACGCGTTGTCGCAAACCAACTCCGCGCCCACCTCTCCTCCCACTCCCTCTTCGAACCCCTCCAGTCCGGTTTCCGCCCTGCCCACAGTACAGAGACTGCGCTTGTGAAAGTCACAAACGACGTCCTCTCCACCTGTGACCAGGGCTCCCTTTGCCTCCTTATCCTCCTGGACCTGTCGGCTGCCTTTGACACAGTTGACCACGCCATCCTCCTCCACCTGTCCTCCGCCATCCACCTCAGTGGGACCGCACTCGCCTGGTTTGAGTCCTACCTCACAAACCGCCAGCAGTACATCTCCACAAACGGCTTTTCCTCCCGCACTCACCCAGTTACCTGCGGGGTACCCCGGGGATCCATCCTTGGCACCCTCCTTTCCTCATCTACACGCTTCCTCTTGGGGATGTGATCCGCAGACATGGGGCACACTTCCACATGTACGCAGATGACACCCAACTCTATCTCTCCACTTCACTTTGTGACCCCCAGTCCCCTAATGTTCTGTCAGCCTGCCTGTCAGACATCAGGAGCTAAATAAGCGCAAATTTCTTGCAGCTGAATGTTGACAAGACGGAAGCCATACTCTTCGGCTCTCGTCAACATCTCCATTCGCATGATTCTCACCTCCTCCACCTTCCCGGTCTGTCCCTAAAACTCTCCGAACCTGTGCGCAACTAAGGCGTCAGGTTCAACCCCCCAACTGTCCTTCCTCCCCCACATCCAGTCCCTCACCAGCACCGCCTTCTTCCACCTCTGATGGATCGCCCGTCTCCGGCAATACCTTATCCCAAAAGCCGCTGAAACCCTGGTCCATACTTTTGTCACCTCTCGGCTGGACTATTCCAACGCCCTCCTCGCCAGTCTCCCCTCCTCCACAATCCACAGAGTCCAGCTGGTTCAGAACTCTGTCGCCCGCGTTCTCACCTGCACCAAACTTTGCTCCCCCATTACCCTAGTCCTTGCCAGACTTCACTGGCTCCCTGTCCCAAGAGGATCGATTTCAAGGTCCTCACCCTTGTCTTCAAATCCCTCCACTCCTCTGCACCCCCCTACCTCTCTGATCTCCTCTCTCCTCAAACCACTACGTTGCCTTCACTCCACCGGGTCTGGCCTCCTCCATGTCCCCCAAATCCTCTGCTCCACCCTCGGTGGCTGTGCCTTCAGCCACTATGCCCCAAGGCTCTAGAATTCCCTTCCTCACTCCCTTCACCACGCCACTTCTTTTCCCAGTTTCAGGTCCCAGCTGAAGACATTTCTCTTCGACCGCGCCTTTGGTCACCTTTCTACCCCTGCCCCTGGCTCAGTCCCAGGATCCGCTATTGCGAAGCGCTCTGAGAAGCCGTGTGACGTGGAGGGCGTTATATAAACCAAAGTTGTTGTTGTTGTTGTTGTACCTGGTTGGATATTGTGTACAGCCCAGAATAACCAAATAGCACATGCAACCTTTATGGTTAAAGTCTTAGGCTCAACAACACAGAACATAATTACCAGCAGTATTTAGACTGGCAGGTGACCACCTGATGGCTGCCAACTAAAATATTTCTTCTATATGTTCTCTCCACTGTGGACGGCACAGGAAGCTATTTGGAAGGGATTGTGAAGCGAGTGGTGGGAAAGGAAGAAGTGAAGCTGAGAAGTAACGACTCATTCCAGGACCTTGGAGAGGAAAGGGAGGTTGGAGATGAGATGGTAATTTTAAAGCAGTGGGTCCAGGGAGGGTTTTTTAAGTACGGAGGTGGTGACTAGGGTCCGTCGATATGGAAATTTTCTGATTTAGATATATCGATGGGCTCATTTCGAGATATACCGAAATATCGATATTTTGGGGGTTTTCATACTGCGTATGCGCACACAGTGCGCGCATTCGGGGTCTATCTCCTCAGGAGGTAAATATATTTCTCTCACTGTCTCTCACACTCACTCTCTCCATCTCTGTGTTTTCTATCTGTGTTTCTGTGTCTCTCTCCTCTCTCACATCCCCCCCCCCATCTCTATCTATCTGTACTTTATCACATCCACCCCGTCTCTCCCCCCACCACCCCCCCACCGCCATCCCTCTCTCCTCCCCCCACCCCGCCACCATCCCTCTCTCCCACCACCCCACCCCCTCCGTCTCTCTCCCACCCCCACCCCTTGCATACCTGTATATTGTATTCGAGTACTATGAATATAATATGGCGGCTTTGCACCTCTGTCTGTGCATTGTGTATAGAGATTAGCATTCTGGGTCTTGTAGTTCAGTGTGCGCGCATTCCGATTTTTTCCCTCGTTTCGATATATCGATATTTTTGAAATGCCTATATCGGCATATTGATATGAAAATTATATTGGGTTTTAGACCGACCTTGGTGTCGGTCTAAAATTATATTGGGTTTTAGACCGTCACTACTAGGCCGGACCCTAGCAGTGACGGAGGTTTTTAAAGTGGTGGAAATGGTGCAAGTGGACAGGGAGAGGTTTATGATATCTGTGAGTAGAGGGACAAGGAGGTGGAGCTGGGAGGTTAGGAGAGGATCAGGGATGAGGTGCCAAACTCTATATTCTATCCCAGGTTGTTATTCAACTAAATCTATCTAATTTTCTCTTGAGAAAAATCAATAAACTCAATATAAAGAAAACCTGAACTCCTGAGTGAGAGCTCACATTGACTAGCAGAGGATGGTTTCGATCCATCGACCTCTGGGTTATGGGCCCAGCACGCTTCCGCTGCGCCACTCTGCTGTGTGACTGCTCACTGATGAAATCACCAGTGTTTTGGATCATTGTCCCTCTGGCACCATTCATCACCAAGGTCCAGTCTGAATTTTCGTTACTTCAGAGACATTTTCAGTTAATTTTAAGAATTGGGAAAGAAAGGCCGATCCTGTATGTTATGATAGGAGAAATGTTTTCACTCAGTGGGTTGCTTGAATCTGTAATGCATTGCCTGAAAAGGTGGTGGAGGTCGATTCGATAACAGCTTTTAAAAGAGAATTAGATCTTTATTTAGGGAGTACAGGTCCGTTAGGTTATGGGAAGAGAGCTGGGCAGTGGGATTGAGTTGCTCCTTTCAAAGAGCCGCCACAGACTAGATGGGCCGAATGGCCTCCTTTTGTACAGTAAAATTATATGATTCTATGATAAGCATCTCACCAGGAGCTGAGTATGCTTTGTGTTCGACACATTGCTTCGACCCATCCTCTGGAACTCCATCCCGCAGTCCCTCCATCTCACCCCCTCACTAGCCACCTTCAAGACATACCTCAAGACCCTCCTCTTTGTCAGTCCCATCGGTCACCCAGACTAATCAAATAGCACATTCACCCTTTAAAGCGGGCCCAGTACCACAGAACATATTTACCAGCAATGTTCAGACTGACAGAAGTCCATGTGTTGGCTGCCAACTAAAATATTTTCTTCTATGTTTTCTCTCCACTTCTTATCAGAAGGCATGTTTCTGGTAAACAAAGTCAAAGCCAGGGTGTCATTTCAGCATCAATTTTTGAGATTAACTTTTTATTTTAACTCTTTCCTTACAACAACAAATTACATTTGCATAGCGCCTTACACCTAAAGAGGACGCCCCAAAGCATTGGGACAGTGAGCGATCCACACCCGAGCTGGTGGTTGGAAACAGGAGGTGTGGATGGCAATGGGTTAGGGGTAGGAGGATGACTGAAGACATGGTCGAAGGGGAGTGTCTTGAGATGGGTCTTGAAGAAGGCAAGGGAGGAGCAAGCCAGAGGGTCTATGGGTTGGATTTCCAGAGGGTGGGGACAGAGTGGCTGATGGCCCACTGGCCAATGGTGGGAGGGGGGGGGGGCTAGGCGGGGAACATGAATCATGTCGCCAAACTAAATACTGTATCCCAAGATATTACTTACTCAATTAAATCTATCTCATTTTCTCTTGAAAGAATCGATCTTCTCAGTTTAAGGAAAACCTGAACTCCTGAGTGAGAGCTCACATTGACTAGCAGAGGATGGTTTCGATCCATCGACCTCTGGGTTATGGGCCCAGCACGCTTCCGCTGCGCCACTCTGCTGTGTGACTGCTCACTGATGAAATCACCAGTGTTTTGGATCATTGTCTGTCTGGCACCATTCATCACCAAGGTCCAGTCTGAATTTTCATTACTTCAGAGATATTTTCAGTTAATTTTAAGAATTGGGAAAGAAAGGCCGATCCTGTATGTTATGATAAGCCGCTCAACAGGAGCTGAGTATGGTTTGTGTTCCACCTATTGCTTCGATCCAATCTCTGGAACTCCATCCCGCAGTCCCTCCGTATCAGCCTCTCCCTGATCACCTTCAAGTCACACCTCATGACTCTCCTCTTTGATGGTCCCATCAGTCACCCAGACTAATCAAATAGCACATACATCCTTTATGTTTAACGGTCTTAGGCCCAATACCATAGAACATATTTACCAGCAATGTTCAGACTGACAGATGTCCACGTGGTGTCTGCCAACTAAAATATTTTCTTCTACATTTTCTCTCCACTTCTCCTTATCAGAAGGCATGTTCCTGGTGAACAAAGTCGAAGCCAGGGTGTCAGTTCAGCATCAATTTTTGAGATTAACTTTTTATTTTAACTCTTTCCTTACCACAACAAATTACATTTGCATAGCGCCTTACACCTAAAGAGGACGCCCCAAAGCATTGGGACAGTGAACGATCCACAACCGAGCTGATGGTTGGAAACAGGAGGTGTGGATGGCGATGGGTTAGGGGTAGGAGGGTGACTGAAGACAAGGTCAAAGGGGAGTGTCTTGAGATGGGACTTGAAGGAGGCAAGGGAGGAGCAAGCCAGAGGGTCTATGGGTTGGATTTCCAGAGGGTGGGGACAGAGTGGCTGATGGCCCACTGGCCATTGGTGGGGCGGGCTAGGCGGGGAACATGAATCATGTCCCCAAACTAAATACTGTATCCCAAGATATTACTTGAGAAAGAATCGATCCACTCGATTTAAGGAAAACCTGAACTCCTGAGTGAGAGCTCACATTGACTAGCAGAGGATGGTTTCAATCCATCGACCTCTGGGTTATGGGCCCAGCACGCTTCCGCTGCGCCACTCTGCTTCTTGACTAATCGCTGATTAAATCACCAGGTTTTGGATCATTTTCCCTCATGTACCATTCATTACAAGCTCCTTTACACATTTGCACTTAATTGCCAGTAACAGATGGACAGATCCCAGATGCTATGATTTGCTCTAATGGATGATGTGGTGCTTGCTGGACAAGCAGCGGAAAGATTGCCAGACAGAGATATCAAAACCAAGCTTTGTGATGTTAGTAGATTAGAGGACAACAGTACCCCCAACACACACTCTGGGGCCCCCAAGTCTTGCGTCTTGTAATACTGTCTAATAATAATGGCTAATACTTTCTGGAATTAGGCAAGCAGGATCCTGGGGGAGAGTGCGTATTCCAATCCCACAATCTATCTCTGGGATTTCCATGTGTACATGGGATGCATGGAATCCTCAATTTGGTTTGGATACTGGTGAGCGCAGTGATGGGTTTCTACACGTGTCAGACACCAGACTGGCCCCAAAATAAATATATTAGCAGAGGATGGTTTCGATCCATCGACCTCTGGGTTATGGGCCCAGCACGCTTCCGCTGCGCCACTCTGCTGTACAACTGTTCATTGGTGAATTCAGCAGGTTTCTGTATCACTGTCCCTCCTGCACTATACATCATTCTGGTCCATTGTGAATTTCCTTCACCTCACATTAATTTTTAGTTTATTTGATGCATTA
This sequence comes from Hydrolagus colliei, assembly GCA_035084275.1. NCBI lineage: Eukaryota > Metazoa > Chordata > Chondrichthyes > Chimaeriformes > Chimaeridae > Hydrolagus > Hydrolagus colliei. The sequence goes on from CM068743.1 coordinate 128,268,243, forward strand.
TGAAGGAAGGCTGATACTGCACGCTATGTTAGGCTGGTCACCATGAGCTGAACACGGCTTTACCTTCTTCCCATTGGTGTCGTGCTCCTGTCTGACTCACTTTCCAAAGAACGTTAAGATAAGAAGTACTGACGCTCCTATTGTGAGCAACATTGGATGATACGGTCATTTGGCTAAGTTGATGTTTTTTGCAAGCTGCATTCCATGATAGTTGTGAATTTCCAATCAATCAAACGGCCAAAATTTGGCCAATTCAAGAAATAGTAATAAGGACACAAAAAAAACTCCCGAGTGAGATCCCTCATTAACTAGCAGAGGATGGTTTTGATCCATCGACCTCTGGGTTATGGGCCCAGCACGCTTCCGCTGCGCCACTCTGCTACATGTTTAAAAGCAATTTGTGTCAAGGCGTCAGGCAGTCATTTAGAATTGTAATCACTTCAGTCAGCTCATTTCCATTCAAAAACTCTAAAGGATCCAGACATTGCTGAAGCACAACTCAACCAGCATAGTGTATAAGGAAACTTTGTCTGAGGCCGCTTGATTCCAATCCTGATTTGACTGCCTGACTCCTTGATACTATGTGGTTGAATATCTCATTGTAGACGTGAATACACGATCATTAAAAATATTACAGAGTGTGGAATTTCTTGAATTTCCACTGGATTTTCCATTTCCTCTTGAATTTCCACTGGATTTTCCATTTCCTCTTGAATTTCCACTAGATTTTCCATTTCCTCTTGAATTTCCACTGCTCATCACGGTAATGGCCGGCACTCGATCCTCGAAACCTCGGCCCCGAGACACCTGACAAGGCCGACAGCTAGTGGCCAGGCCCCGGCCTCAGCCTTTGTCTCTCTCTGCCCCGATCCCCGGCCTCCCCACTGACTGCTCCTGCCCCCGATCCCCGAGAGCGCAGCCCCGTGACTCTCTGCCGTTGCCCCTGACTTACCTTCTGTCCATCGGCCTCAAGTCCGTCCCCGCAGGGTTAGTGAACTCACCTGCATGGTTGCCGAACCTTCAGCCCTCGCAATACTCACTGCTACACTGCTCTCACCACTCACAGCTCTCGTCTGCTGATAGGTACATTGATAGGTTTTTGATCAATTTGTATATTCATTTAGAATGTAACCTACCCCTAATCCTTTAATAATGACTAGCTTAGCAAGGGTTAAAAGTAACATTGCTAGACCGCTTGAGGTCAGCTACTGATGACATACCATATTTCAAGAACTTCAAGGCTGAGAAACAAACAGGCTGTGGAAGGCTGCCCAGAAGTTGTCCATATCTCTCTCTCTGTAAAGTAGCTTGAGGATGGTGGGGAGCTTACTTCAGTTTTTTTTCTAGAGGAAAACCAACATACAAGAAACAATCTTGTAATGGTGAAAGAAAAGGTCATCTACCAACTCGATAAAGAGAGACCGATTCGGGAAGAGAACCAGAAGAGACCGGCAGTTGGAACTTGAAGTCATGAACCATATTCCAGCTTCTAAAGAGGAAATTAAAGACTAAGACCTGGATAACTGTCTACAACAACAACAACAACAACAACAACTTTGGTTTATATAGCTCCCTCCTTGCCGGATGGCGTCTCAGAGTGCTTCACAATAGCGGATCCTGGGACCGAGCCAGGGCAGGGGTAGAAAGGTTACCTAAGGCGCGGTCGAAGAGAGAGGGCAAGGCAAAGGAGTGTGGAAGAGAGTTCCAGAGCCTTGGGGCATGGTGGCTGAAGGCACGGCCACCGAGGGTGGAGCGGAGGACTCGGGGGACATGGAGGAGGCCAGACCCGATGGAGCGAAGGCAGCAGGTGCTGTTTTGGGGAGAGAGGAGATCAGAGAAATAGGGGGATGCAGAGGAGGGACTTGAGAACAAGGGTGAGGATCTTGAAGTCGATCATCTCAGGGACAGGGAGCCAGTGAAGTCTGGCAAGGACTGGGGTGATGGGGGAGCGAAGCTTGGTGCGTGTGAGTATGCGGGCGGCAGAGTTTGGGATTAGCTGGATTTTGTGGATTGTGGTGGAGGGGAGACCGGAGAGGAGGGCGTTGCAATAGTCCAGCCGAGAGGTGACGAAGGCGTGGACCAAGGTTTCGGCGGCTTTTAAGGTGAGGTATTGCCGGAGACGGGCGATCAGTCGGAGGTGGTAGAAGGCAGTGCTGGTGACGGACTGGATGTGGGGGAGGAAGGACAGTTGGGGGTCGAACCTGATGCCAAGGTTGGGCACAGGTTCGGAGAGTTTTAGGGGCAGGCCGGGAGGGTGGAGGAGGTGAGAGACGTGCGAATGGAGACGTTGACGAGAGCCAAGGAGTATGGCCTCCGTCTTGTCAACATTCAGCTGCAAGAAATTTGTGCTCATCCAGCCCCTGATGTCTGACAGGCAGGCTGACAGAACATCGGGGGACTGGGGGTCACAAAGTGAAGTGGAGAGATAGAGTTGGGTGTCATCCGTGTACATGTGGAAGTGTGCCCCATGTCTGCGGATCACATCCCCAAGAGGAAGCGTGTAGATGAGGAAAAGGAGGGTGCCAAGGATGGATCCCCGGGGTACCCCGCAGGTAACTGGGTGAGTGCGGGAGGAAAAGCCGTTTGTGGAGATGTACTGCTGGCGGTTTGTGAGGTAGGGACTCGAACCAGGCGAGTGCGGTCCCACTGAGGTGGATGGCGGAGGACAGGCGGTGGAGGAGGATGGCGTGGTCGACTGTGTCAAAGGCAGCCGACAGGTCCAGGAGGATAAGGAGGCAGAGGGAGCCCTGGTCACAGGTGGAGAGGACATCATTTGTGACTTTCAACTTTATCAACGCTCAAACTGAGCAATAGTACCGCAGTACCTGGATATCCTTTTGCTAATCGAGTGGGCAGCTGTGCAGCAGAACTTGAATACCTTTGGTGGACATTAAATTGGACATTAATCCTCCATGTCTTCCACAACGTTTAGTTTGGCTGACCTTAATCGTTGTGAATTGTACGTGTATATGTAAGTATTATTCTGTTATATTCTTTTAACTACCAAAAACTATTACTAATTTGAAATAATAAAACTTGATTAATTGTACAAGATTTGTATCAGTCTTTACTTCATCTCAGGGTTAAATTGGACTTCTTACAGTATTTAGCACCAGGCAATACTTTTGGAATGGCTTACATTTTGAAGTCTCTTAATGGGCTTGTTGTGACACTAATCACATTGAAAGAATGCACTGTAAAATGCCTTAAATCTCACCCCCACATGGCACAACTTCCATTCCGTTATGTTACTGCTTGACCAGGGAGAAATCATGTTGAAAAAGAGCCACAGGTTAACATCTGCAATTAGGGTGGAAAATGTTGTCTAATTTTAATGTAAAATTAGGGAAAAACAGTCACGGCTGATGACTAATCCAAAAAAACTTGTACGTTTTTTAATTGAATCAGATATTTCACTTATTTTGACAGTAAAATTATAAAGGAAGGGGAAAGAGCAACAGTTCTGGACAGTGGCAACACGCTGAATAGTTTAATTATCACAGTACTGAAGAGGCGTTCTGTATTAAAATTAATAAGATTAGAAATTCTTAATTGAATCGAAGCTTTCTGTAAATTAAGAATTACTTATGGTTTAATAATTCCTACAATCTTGCATTGTATTTAATATAAATTGGATACCATACATAGGAAAAGGCACACATGTGAATATTGTGACACAAAGTTTACTATTCAAAGGGTGAAAGAATCCAGCAAAGTGTATAATAATATTTGTTGATAGGTAAATAGTAATACATCATGAAACACTGACTCGTTGAGTGATGCCATTAATCATGACACTGCAGTTGAATAGAATTTTCTGAATCCTTCATGTTTCATGTATCTTCAGGCCATACAATATTTATAAATACATGGCAGAAGATGTTTCAGTGAAGAGGCATGCCCAAAATTGAAATGTGGCCGTGAATATGTATGTATTTACTGTTTCTTGCCATTTCATTTATAACGTTTGCAAAAAACAATTGTAAATTACAAATGCTGCAAGGTCCCAAATGTATCTTAGGGCAACCCTCAGGACAACCCTATGAAATTCTGCTGAGACACCAATCTTCCACAGAAAAACAGGAGCTCGCTTTAACCCAATTTCACACAACTCAAAACTGAATTGGGAAGAAATGCTTTCTTCATGAAAAGCACTGTCAAAGACAAACCTTCCAGTGCAGTGAACTGCAGTACATAATAATAATAATCCTTGCATTTGATATGGCACTTTTCACATCTTCTAGACGTCTCAAAGCGACTCATAGAATATACTGTAAAGTGAATTGACTGTATATTTGTGGGTGAGACGCGGCAGCCAGTTTCACACAGCAGTGTCCCGCAAACAGTCGTGGATTGAAATGACCAATTTTATTATTGTGTTACCAATTTTATTTTTCTAACACCTATAATGCTAAGATGTTTCACAGTGAATTGCTGTCACGTGTTAGTTCAATAGTGAGCACACACAGTCAGACAATTTACACAGAAATGAACTCAAAATAGCTATAAAGAAAATGATCATTTATTCAAAAGAATTGTTGATGAGGACACTGGAAGAACTTCTCTTCTATTTTCAATATTATACCACTGAACAGGCATATGCAGTTCAATGCAATGTAAATCTAGACTATGAACTCAAAGTTCTGGTGTAGGATTGGAGCCCATCCACAGCCTTTGAATTTAGAGATGAGATTGAGTCAATTTGATTCCAATAATGCAGTCCGTTATATCTTAGTAAAACAGCCTTTGATTACCATCTCATGTGGAAAGACTGAGAGACATTTCAGGGCAAAGGAATGCATGCCTGCTGGTTTCATATCAATATGTTGAGTAGACCGACGGGAGAGGAAATCTGCTCTGCCAACACTATCTGGTCAAATTGCCCAACAACATGTCAGCAGTCATTAATTCTTCAGGACCTCAATGCTTTTTCAGTGCCTCGCAAAGCGATCACGCCCTGGGTGTGTGGCACAGTCAGTACCTCATATTTAGTGGGTGATATGATTCCCCCCGAGAATTTTCACGTTGCAATCTAGAAGTGGCTCGCCTAAGGATCCTGGTTCGGCTATGAGGTGTTCCCGTTGCTCAACAGCAGTCACCACTGCACATCCTGGCTCCTGAGTTTTAGAAATCTGTGCTGGAATCTCCTGCTCCGATGTGTTTTAAAATAACCATCCTTGCATTTCATACTGTGCCTTGTACATCGGGAAGATGTTTTAATGTGCTTCACAGGATCGTCTGTAAGGATGTAGTGACTGTGTATTTCATAGGTGAAGAAGTCCTGCAGCAGAGTGGCGCAGCGGAAGCGTGCTGGGCCCATAACCCAGAGGTCGATGGATCGAAACCATCCTCTGCTAATATATTTATTTTGGGGCCAGTCCGGTGTCTGACATGTGTAGAAACCCATCACCGCGCTCACCAGTATCCAAACCAAATTGAGGATTCCATGCATCCCATGTACACATGGAAATCCCAGAGATAGATTGTGGGATTGGAATACGCACTCTCCCCCAGGATCCTGCTGGCCTAATTCCAGAAAGTATTAGCCATTATTATTAGACAGTATTACAAGACGCAAGACTTGGGGGCCCCAGAGTGTGTGTTGGGGGTACTGTTGTCCTCTAATCTACTAACATCACAAAGCTTGGTTTTGATATCTCTGTCTGGCAATCTTTCCGCTGCTTGTCCAGCAAGCACCACATCATCCATTAGAGCAAATCATAGCATCTGGGATCTGTTCATCTGTTACTGGCAATTAAGTGCAAATGTGTAAAGGAGCTTGTAATGAATGGTACATGAGGGAAAATGATCCAAAACCTGGTGATTTAATCAGCGATTAGTCAAGAAGCAGAGTGGCGCAGCGGAAGCGTGCTGGGCCCATAACCCAGAGGTCGATGGATCAAAACCATTCTCTGCTAGTCAATGTGCTGATTCGAGCTAATGTCTGGCGTCTTTTTCAGTTTTTAAATTGAAACTAAAGGAGCTGCGTAAGATAATTACTCTCCTTAATTGACCGGCTGTTGCCTTAATACCAAATGCCTGAAGATCTCATCGCTTACCAACTAAACACGTAGCAGTGTGTTGCAGCCTATGCGTGCTGGGCCCATAACCCAGAAGTCGAAGAATCAACAAAACAGCATATCCCCAGCTCAGCAATGGACTGTTAGTGTAGACTATATGGGTTCTAAGTTAGAACATAGGTCTTGATCCCACAATGTTCTGACTCTGGTGCAAGAGAGCTACCAACTGAGCCAAGTTGACGTATTTAACAGAAAAGTCAATGAATACTCAAAAGAGAACAGTGGAATAGTGGAGAATGAGGGAAAGCCATTGGGGAGAGATTAAGGGATAGGAAGTTTATGCAGAAAATGAAGAATGACCTTGATTGAGTTCACGATCCTAATCCTCGCACACTAATCCATCACAAACCAGCACCCCCCGCCTTTCAAACAAGCTTTTACCTCCACTCTTCTGCCTTTCCCCCCTGCTCAGATACCCTGATCCCTCTTCACCATCGGTGGCTGTGATTTTTTTGCCCCTAACATTACCGAATGTTTCGCAATTTGTTTAACCAGCTGAGGTTTGAATTTTCCTTTTTGATATTTTAAAATAATTATCTTCCAGCAGAGAATCTTTACACGGTAATTAATGTCTGACGTTTGTTATTTTACCACTGGGTGTCATATACCCAATTTTCTGTAAATACATGTACTGTATTGTCTACATAATTGTAGCACTAAATTTCAGCCACTGAGCGGCACTGTTTAAAAAGTTTACGGTCAGATTGCTTTCAGAAATTGAATGCTGTAGACCTATCCCTCCCCCGAGACGCTGAACTCTGTTCAGGTGGATATTACAGATTCTACAACGTTATTGAAAAAGAGAAGGGAGTTTTTGCCCAGTGTCCTGGATGATTATCCCTTAAATAAAATTGGCGATTCACTCTGTGGCTGTTTGTTGGATGTTGGTAAATGTCATTGCAGTTTACAGGGATTCCTGTGAAGCACTTTGGGATGTCCTGATGTGAAACGCACACATCCAACAATGCAGCATATCCCCAGCATTGTACAGGTATCATTTAGATCCTGAGCTCGAACTGAGACCGAACTGCATTGCTTGAACAGCGCTATATAAAAACAAGTTGTTTTTGTAGACTACATGAGTTCAAAGTCCCAAAGAAAATGACACACCCCTGCAGAGTACGTCATCAAATATATTTTCTGAAATATAACAATTTCAGAATATCTTATTGTATTACAGTATTGTTTTATGAATACTGTGACAAAGCAGTGAACCAATTGCTGCCTATCCAATTTTATAACCAAAGTTAATTCACTACTGTTAAGTTGTGGTGTGATAAATAAAAACAACAATGTGTTTGTGAGAAACTATGCCTCAATTAAGGAAACCTACGTCATTCTCTATTTCTCACTATGCTAGTTTACTAGAGATTAAGATCCTTATGGAAAATAACTCAAAGTTTCCAGCAATTTTACCACTTGTTAAAAACAAAGCAGAATTTATCCTATCATTTCAAGTTCCTCCACGGAGAGCTATCCTGACAATAACATTTCTCGCTGGTAGACAAAATCAGTACAAAGGGCAGAGATTCTTCAAATTAAAACAAGTTAAAAAGTGAAACCACACAACATTTCTTCCCACAAAGAATCTCTTAATTTGTGTTTAACACTATTATTGTGGTGTGCACTGTCTCAGAAAGAATTAATTGTGTCTAGAACAACAACAACAACTTGGATTTATATAGCGCCCTCCGTGCCAGACGGCATCTCAGAGAGCTTCACCAAGCGGATCCCAGGGCCAGGACAGGGGGAAGAGTAAAAAGGTGACCAAAAGCACGGTTGAAAAGTCTTCGGGCGCGACCTGAAAGTAGAAGGGAGACATACGTTTAAGTGTTGTAAAGTATATAATAATAATAATCCTTGCATTTGATAGAGCGCTTTTCACGTCTTCTAGATGTCTCAAAGCGCTTCACGGAAAAGTAAAGTGAATAGACTGTATAGCTGGTGTAAGTGAAATCAAATTAAAATACTGCATAAAGAACTGCCATGCTTTGATAAAACGACAGAGCAGGCTCAATGGGCCGAGTGACCTCCTGGCGTGAAAAGCTTTACATAAATACAAGTTTTTGTGATAACAAGCGTTCATTGCATGCCGTCTCTGTGAGATTGGTGAATGTGGATACACATTCTGATTATCTGCTGCGGTGTCATTTGCTCACATTCCAGATTACAGCAAAACGTCTCTGTTTTCCCCTGAATGCAATGTTCTTTAATCGCCAAAATATCACAAATTGTTTCAGAAATTGTAGGACCCATGGTTCTGGACAATGGGAGCAACACACATCTCCTCTGTTATTCTGCTGTACAATCATTTCCTTTGAATGTTGGCCTTGTGTCTGTACTTCACAGGTTGTTGTTCGATCACTGGGAGATGTTTTATTCCATTTATTCTGGAATGTACAACACACGACACCTATTATTTCAGTGCAGTTCCACTGGAAATTAAACAATAAATAATAATAAATGATGAATCAAAATAATACGCACATAACACTGTGATTATAAATAAATGGAAACGAAATAACAAACACGGGTTGTTTTTCACCCTTGTCTGTAAACGGCCCCAAATATTTTCTAGTACATGTATTAATTGACGTGGGTGTGAGAATCTTGAGGCCATTGGTGCAGGGCTTAAGGGGACGAACCAAGTGAGGTTTTTTGGATGTATTTTGGAGTCCATACACACAGTGTGCCAGAGTAGACAACCAAACAAGCAGGCCATGTTCTGTGCTAACCACGATGCAGGTACAGTATGCTCTTTAACAGTACGCAGCAGTTTTTTAGGGAATTGTTGTGATTACAGCATATTTAATAATGATAATCGTCATCATCTTTGCATGTGACATAGCGCTTTTCACATCTTATCGACCTCTCAAAGCGCTTCACAGAATTTTTACTGTAAAGTGAATTGACTGTGTATTTGTGGGCGCATTTTAATGTCGACAGGTTGGTTCTCAAAACACGAGATTTACTGTAAGGTGAAGTGACTGTGTGGTCAGCAGACAAACACAGCAGACACTGTACACACAGCGAATAACTGTTAGCCAGACGCGGGAATCATTTTACTTGAACCGGGTACATTACTGGTTGTTTGTTGGTCAGTGGTGTGTCTTTCACTGCCCCCAGGGGCACTCTGATCAAACTGAGCGTTCAGCAGCACTCACTACCTCCACATGGAAATGTCCCTGGGTCTGGAATGAAACGCACACTCTCTCCCTGGGGGGATGCACTTTGCTTATTGACTTCCGGAGAGTATTTAAATGCAGGTTGGGAGAGGCAACTGTTGGCGGGGGGCGGGGGGTGGGGGGGGGAACTGCTGGGTAACAATAACAATAATCCTTGCATTTGATATAGTGTCTTATCACGTCTTCGAGAAGTCTCAAAGCGCTTCACAGAATATACTGTGAAAGTGAACGGTCTGAACAGTGTATTTTAGCTAAGACAAGCATTGCTTGAACGGGTCACAGCAATTTGATCTTCGCCCACAGAACACACACAGTCCCCGTGCTTTGCGGTGCATCCTGCGAAGCGCTTTGAGACGCCCACCCGACGTGAAAGGTGCAGTGTGAAAACGCCGGGAGTATTATGTACCATTGGACGCTTTTCATGCCCTGGCTGAGAGTGAAGCAGAGGATCGATTGTCAGGCACATACATACATACATACGCACGCACGCACACACATACGCACACACACATACATACACATGTACATACATACATATATACGCATGCACACACAGACATTCGCATGCACGCACACACACACATACGCATGCACACACACACACACACATAATTACGCACATACATACATATGCACGCACACACACACAGACATTCGCACACACACATACATACGCATGCACACACGCATACTTACATGCATACATACATACTGTATGTGTAAAGGCAGCTTGTGTTTCAGTCTGTGCTATTGGCTGGCAGGGGGGAGGGGGGGAGGTGCAGAGGGCAGGGCAGGCTGTGACTGACAGCCAGAGCAGAGCCCACACAAGCAGGTTACACTGGGACACAAACACACAGACACACAGGGGGGTACAGAGACACACAGAGACAGACACACAGAGAGAGAGAGAGACAGAGAGAGAGAGAGACAGATACACACAAAGAGAGAGAGACAGATACACAGAGAGAGAGAGAGACAGAGAGAGAGAGAGAGAGAGACAGATACACAGAGAGAGAGAGAGAGAGATACACAGAGAGAGAGAGAGAGAGACAGATACACAGAGAGAGAGAGAGACAGATACACAGAGAGAGAGAGAGACAGAGAGATAGAGACAGATACACAGAGAGAGAGAGAGACAGAGAGATAGAGACAGATACACAGAGAGAGAGAGAGACAGAGAGATAGAGACAGATACACAGAGAGAGAGAGAGACAGATACACAGAGAGACAGAGAGAGAGAGACAGATACACAGACAGAGAGAGAGATACACAGAGAGAGAGAGAGACAGATACAGAGACACAGCACTGACACACTGAGGGGGAGTATGTGTGAGGGGGGGGGGGGGGGGGTCAGTGACTGTGTGAGGGGGGGGGGGGGGGGGTCAGTGACTGTGTGAGGGGGGGTCAGTGACTGTGTGAGGGGGGGGGGGGGTCAGTGACTGTGTGAGGGGGGGGGGGGGGGGGGTGTCAGTGACTGGCTGACTGTGTGAGGGGGGGGGGTCAGTGACTGTGTGAGGGGGGGGGGGGGGTCAGTGACTGTGTGAGGCGGGGGGGGGGGGGTCAGTGACTGTGGGGGGGGGGGGGGGGGGTCAGTGACTGTGGGGGGGGGGGGGGGGGTCAGTGACTGTGTGAGGGGGGGGGGTGTCAGTGACTGTGTGAGGGGGGGGGGGGAGGGTCAGTGACTGTGTGAGGGGGGGGGGGGGGGGGTCAGTGACTGTGTGAGGGGGGGGGGGGGGGTCAGTGACTGTGTGAGGGGGGGGTGTCAGTGACTGTGTGAGGGGGGGGTGGGGTCAGTGACTGTGTGAGGGAGGGGGGGGGGGGGGTCAGTCGTGACTGTGTGAGGGGGGGGGGGGGGGGTCAGTGACTGTTGTGAGGGGGGGGGGGGGTCAGTGACTGTGAGGGGGGGGGGGGTCAGTGACTGTGTGAGGGGGGGGGGGTCAGTGACTGTGTGAGGGGGGGGGGGGGTCAGTGACTGTGTGAGGGGGGGGGGGGGGTCAGTGACTGTGAGGGGGGTGGGGGGGGGGGTCAGTGACTGTGAGGGTGGGGGGGGGGGTGGTCAGTGACTGTGTGAGGGGGGGGGGGGGGTCAGTGACTGTGGGGGGGGAGGGGGGGGTCAGTGACTGTGAGGGGGGGGGGGGGGGGTCAGTGGACTGTGTGAGGGGGGGGGGGGGGGGTGGGTGTCAGTGACTGTGTGGGGGGGGGGGGCGACTGTGGGGGGGGGGGGGGTCAGTGACTGTGGGGGA